>OZ024869.1:88875525-89478455 GCA_964017185.1 Rugalucina vietnamica | reverse complement strand
ATGCGACTCATTTATTATAATACAGATGAGATCTGAACACAACTTATCATGTTAATAGGAATTCAGTAAATCGCTATTATCACAGTCTTTTCCAACTATAATATTCCTATTTTAAGAAAATTTAAGCACTAACTGTAAAAACGCTAAAATTTCCATTTAGCTTTGATTAAAATTATACATTCAGAAAAACAGTATAGGCCCTGATCAGCAGTCCATTTGTTATCTTCACTGTTTGCCTTAAGTGTTCCTGTTCAAAAGTAAAGAAGGGTAACTATGATGTCCTGTATTGAGGTAGTATCAATGTACATATTCTGCAAGTCCTAGAAAAATTCCTGTTGGATTAACCATTGCTGTTATTTTATCTCCTGGTTTTAAATGTCCGAGAGATTTTCCTCCAAAAACGTCTGTGACATTGTACCCACTATGAGATGTGAGACCAACATTTTCTAAACCCAGTTGTACCTGAAAAGAAGTAAACAATATCCATGCTCAACTAAACTGTGCATGAAAATGTTTTCATGCACGGTTGGTATTTTGAAACTTAGCAGCAAGATAAATGACAGGCTTTATTGACTGAAGTTATTGTCAGACTGTATGATTTCCATATTTATGAGTTTTAATTGATAAATTCCATGCTCAGTTGTGCATGGAAAACATTTGAATAATGCTGAGTCTTGGTCAACTTTATTTTGTCCCATAACACAAACAGATAAATCATATACTAAATCAAAACAAACAGTTCAATGACAATGCTTCAAGGAGTGAAAGTACTGGAAAATGTGACAATACAAATTCTAAAATTTTGCCCCATATTTTCATCACAATGATTGCCTGCTTTCATTTCGTTGCCAAATGCATCACAATGTATGGGAAAAGAGTTTTACTTTGTTTTACAACACAGACAGAAAAAGTCTTGTACTGTTACACAGCAACTTCAATACTCAATCTACTACATGTACTTCCTTTTACCTTTGAAGGCCCTCCACCAGCTGACAAGTTTATCACAGCAAATGCCCCTGACTTAGATGACAAATGTCTCATCCAAAACTCTAGATTGCCCATCTGAAAAATAGAAGCCTTACAACATATTTCTGGGATATAGACAAACAGTATGCAGACTGCAGAATCTTATCTTGGGTTGCTACATGTAAATGACAAATAATATGGATAGTTTTATACTGATCAACATCATTAGAATGTTTAGTCCACTTTGCTTATTTCAATTCAGGTCAATAAAAATATTTAAATAAACCTATTAAGTGAGAGCATATTAGATTATTCAATGTTGTTTCAATATTGCTTACTGTTCCAGTATACAGCAGTGGTCATGTGGGGACAGTCCGCTCAGTTTACTTGACTTTAACAGACATTCAGGTAAGTGATGCCCAATACCCTGCAACTTATCAAACTCAGGTCTTCCAGGTACTTAACCATTACTCAGGTGATGATGGTTTGCATCTTGCAGCCAAATATGTCTCAAAACTCTTACTGTCTGGGACATTTGAGCCGCAACATAAAAACTGTCTTCTGACCCGGTCAGACACAAATCGGCCTGTACAATCACAGAAGAAAGCTAGAACCTTCAAATTTTGAATAGTAGAAGAGGAATCAGTAAAGCGAAAACAAAAGCACTCATCTTTGTGTCAGCGTCTTTGTTTTCGCATTAAGCAGCTCATTTGAGTTAAAGCAATACATGCATTTAATCAAAACAAACTTACTTTATATAACATTTTCCCTTGCTTCCCTAGTGGATCTTGATTTATTCTGATCATATTTTTATTCTGTAGCAATCTTTTACTCTGTGGATTAATCTTGGACAGATCATTGGACATGAAGAGAGGTGCTGCTATTACAGCCCACATGCCTAGCTGGGTCTGCTGCTGGTCAAAACAGCAAATATTCAGTCTAACTGGGATATAACTATATACATGGATAGTCTGACACAATAACTTTTTCTGGACAAGCTCAGGTCTTCCAGACACTTAACCAGTATTGCTCCCAACAACGTTTCAAAGCCTTGAGTTCAGGCAATAAATGAGCCGCCTCGTGGGAAAACCAACAATGTGGTTTCCGAACAGGTCCGACACAAACCGACCTGTACAAGCACAGAAAAGAGCTAGAAGCTTGAAATTTCGAGTAGCGAAAACAAAGGCGCTGATCAGCTTCGCGGTCACTGCGAAGCTGATCTGCGTCTTTGTTTTCGCTCAGCAGATTGTTGGTTTTCCCATGGGGCGGCTCAAATTTAGTTAACAAACTTACTTTATATAGCATTTTCCCTTGCTTCCCTAGTGGATCTTGATTTATTCTGATCATATTTTTATTCTGCAGCAATCTTTTACTCTGTGGATTAATCTTGGACAGATCATTGGACATGAAGAGAGGTGCTGCCATTACAGCCCACATGCCTAGCTGGGTCTGCTGTTGGTCAAAACTCAGGCCATAGTTACCTACTATTATCTGGAATAGGAAAGCAGGCTGACTTAATTCTACAAATAACTGAGCCTTTGCATGACAAAACCAACAATTTAGGTTTTCCTACCAAATCCGACACAAACCAGCCTTTACAGTCACAGAAGCAGGCTAGAAGCTAGAGATTTTGGACATAATAGCATGACCAATTGTTAACTGGTACCCCGTTATCACAAAAAAAGACAACTGGCAAAGGTAACTGTCTCATTGGTTTTCATTGGCTTATTCAAAAAAATTGATAATCCAATCAAACCTAGCGTTACATAATTTCAAATATTATGCAAATCATTATGATATTGTTTCTTAATAATTATTGTTAATTCCCTGAATCATTCTTTATCTAATCGTCATCACAGAGACTTATCTTATAAAAAATGAAATTAACAAAGAATTATGCAATTTAATCAAAATCTCCTGAAATCTCGCTGAAGTCTCACTGGCAGAATTCTGCCCATTTTCATTAGCCTATACATGTCCCTATATATGTATAGGGCAGGTACAACAGTGTTCGCCAAACTGGTCAAACCCTTACAGGACCTTTGGTCAGACAGACTCTATCAGTTTGTCTGACCGAACAAATTTTCACCTGACCAAGAATATGTCGGCAAAGTGCTCAGCCAAATTTTTCACAGGACATTCGGTCCTGTGCTGCAAAATTTTTGTCTGACCGAGGCTAGTTTTTGTCTGACATGTCAGATGGTCAGACAGATTTGGCGAATACTGGTACAAGTCAACACCAATTGTACTATCTGTGCAGCGAAAACAAAGAAGCTGATCAGCTACTGATATGTCACTTTGTTTTCGCCAATGCGTGTTGTTGATTTTCTTATGCAGCGGCTCATTTCATTTTAGTATGCTTCTTCAAAACATAAACTCTAGAAAACCCTTTCACGAAAAAGAAGCCATAAAACTACATGTATTTCAAAAGTGACAAGTGTAATTTGTCATACTTGTGTCACTGTTCAACGGAGCAACTGTAAATGGAACTAAGAGCTTGTTGTAGCTGACAGGCTTTGTCAGTGCCATTAATATAGTGCCCACTCACAACCTGGGGCCAGTTGTTCAAAACTTTGTGACCTCATTTCATAAGCAAATACACTGTTATTTTTTGTTGATAAAATGTGAGAATCCTAAAGGATTCTCACATTTTATCAACAAAAGATAAGTGTATTTGTAATATTCATGTTTGCAATTTAAACGAATTGTTAACTGACGATGTAGTTAATTTTGAACAACTAGGCCCTGGCGTAAGCATAAAACATACCATGTCCGGATCATTAAAAGCCCCGGGTCTTGCCATCTCACTAAAGTTGCCCTTGTCTTTCCCATAGAAGTCTATGATACTCTTAACACTATCCCAATTATCGCCAATGTCACCATAGTTACGCCAGATGTTGCAGAACTGGGCTATCTTCTTGTAGTCAGGCTGTAATGTAAGGAAACAAGTGAATGACAGTGAAAGGATTGGGGTTTGAGCTCAGTCAAGAAAAAGTGAAATTAGTGCATCTGCCCAGTCTGATCAGAGTATCCACTGGAAGGAAGAGAGTTTGTCTTCATATGACAGATACAACATCTGAAAGCATCTAATCAAATATCCCATTTTCAGTTCCATTACTTGACTATTTTAATGAAATTTGAATGTTTCAGAACTTCAAAACGCTAACAAAAAGTATATGTGGTACAAAAAAAGAATAACAATGGGTTGGTATTTCCTAGTAACTGTACAACATTGTTTTTCATTCTCCATAAAAGCGAGGAAATTTTTTATAAGTACTTATTCATTTATTGCAAATACCCTGCTTGATTATGTGTCTTGGAGTTTAACTTACAGTTTGTTTAGAGAAGACAACATATGCTGGCCAGCTACAGGAGTACAACATGGGACGTCCAGTTCTGTTCATGAAAAATTCCATTATAGGATAACCTGAAAGAAAATTGGGCCTTATCAAATGAGCAGTATCATTGGATGACCAATCTTCTAGGGTTCTTATAAAGTGTAACAAAAATAGCACAGCCCGGTTTGTGTCGGAGCTGGTCGGAACCCAAATTGTTGGTTTTCTCACCCACAGGCTCATATAGTTAGAGGCTAAGATTTGTGACATATCTTTGCTTGAGGAAGTACTATTCATGCAGATATTTTGATTTGGTTATGGCTGAACATCCTAGTCAACAAATAGGTATATTAGGATGAAGCTCGCTTCCTGGGTATTAACCAGTACTATGGCGTAACTTTAAGTGTCTTGCTCAAGGACAAGCACACATGGGTGAAAGTTTTCCGGATTATGCCGGAATTCCGGATTTTTGACCTTGACAAAGGTCATTTTTGTGAATCGTGTAAATCCGAGGAGATTTTTCGGGGGGGGGGGGGGGGGGGGGGGGGGGGGTAGGGTCGAGTCAAACATTGTCCCGTCGATAAGATAAGACATATCGTATAGGCTACGCAATAACCGCCGCGCGAAATTTATCGCTCGCGCACTTTGTTTTTCTGTCGGAAACCCCCGTAGCTATTATCTATTTATAGATCAATATTTCCAATAAATCCTTTGTTCTCTGAGTACTCTAGTTGTTTTGATTATCGAAGTAAATAAAATTGAAAAATGAAGTTCCTAACGCTGAATGCGGACACCAAAGTTCTGGAAAAGGATGCTAAGAACAAGTGGCGATGGGAGTGGCTGGAAGAGAGAGACTCAGAAGGCCAGAAATACGCAGAATGGTTGAAGAAGCCGGACACGACGGGCATGGCATTCTGCGATGCATGCGGCAAGACAATCAATTACAAATCAAGTGGGAAGAAAGCACTTCGCCTGCATGCGGAGGATGGGAAGCACAGATCAAGCTTGAGGACAGTGAAATCAAACCAAGTAAGTGTTGTTTGTTACTCTTTCTAGGCGGAAAAAGGTGGTATGGTGAACACGGGCACTTGCCAAAATGAGTCACCATACCCCACCCACCCTTTTTCCATACTCTGTCTTGCCCAACTCCTTACTAGGCCTGGGATTGTGGGTGGGGGGTGAATGAAATCGGGCTCACGCCCCTAGGGGAACCTATGCCCAAATTTTTCATGGGTGTGGACTTAGTTTTTTCATGGGTAGCAAGTATTGGGGGGGGGGTGGAGGTTTTTCTCTGGTAGTGTTTATGGTATTGCGTTGAATCAAACGTACACAGAATTAATACCCAATAGATCTACAAGTATTCAGGGATAAAATTTCCCTTGAACGAGGCGATCAAGCCGTCCGTGTACAATTTGAGTTTTATTTGATAAAGCTGCATTTTTTTCTTCTAAATTTCAGGTTCTCCCAGGTTCATCCAAGTCATCAGGACAGAAAGGATCTGTGATAGAAAGAGTTGCCAAAGTAAGGGCAGTTACAGCCGCTTTCCTCAGCGAGCATTGCTTACCATTCTCGCTAGCAGAGGATCTTCTAGACTACGCGAAACGTCTAAGTGAGGATAAGGTAGCACTGGACAAAACAACCATTTCCAGAACAAGTGCCACTTATATAAATACTCATGGGGTTGCCAGATGTTACAAAGATGAGCTCAAGTCAAAACTAAAAAACAGGACTATATCACTGAATATTGACGAGGCAACGAACAACAACAACGACAAGATACTGAATGTCATAACTCAGTATTATGATGATGAAATGGGGAGAGTAGTAATTGACCACCTTGGATCACGAAAACAAAATCTCTCAACAGCTGCAAATATCCTCTCCTCTATTGAATCCATCCTACAGGAGTATGACATCAGTTGGGACCAAGTCATCAGCGTCCTGATGGACAATTGCAGCACAATGAGAGGGGTTAAAGGTGGTGTGGAGGCCCTTATCCGAGAGAAAAACCCCAATCTATTGGACATCAGTGGTGACACTGTTCACATGATAAACAATGTAGCAAAAACTTTACTCAATCAAGTTGACTCGTCAGTGCAGGACTTTTGCAGTGATATATACTATGATATAGAAGAGTCCCCAAAAGTGAGAGAACTGTTTCATGAGGTACAAGGTCTCATTAACAGTGAACAGGTCAGACAGCTGATACGGCCTATATCTAGCCGGTTCTTACAGATGCTCGCTGTATGTGACAGAGTGGTACAGCTCAGCGATGCCCTGACAGTGTACTACTATAGTTTCCTGTCTGAAGAAGAAAAAGTATCCCACAGGTATGGAAATGATTCCTTGACCAATACATTCTATTCAAAGCATTCATGATTAAGAATTGTGAAGTGAATGAAAGGTTTTGAATCAGTAAAAAAGTAAAAGCTGACCTGTAGACTATAAATTATTTTACTTTAATAGGTATTTAATCCTAGATGCTTTACACATGTTTTTTTTTTATGGTGGTAATGACTAATGAATGAAAGTTTAATATGGAAATGATAATTTAAGAAGCTCAAATCCTTTGCAGTGTAGGAAAGAAAGCAGTAAGTATATCGATGTGATGATAAATTAGTATAGCTTAATGGTGAAGGGATTGGTGTTAGCTTAAACTACTTAGATAGCTTATTCTCTTTTATTACATAAAATCTCAGGCTATGGTATTATATATACCAGCACAGAAGATACTAAAATAAACTTACTATACCCGGTATATTAAGTTTATTTTAGTATCTTCTGTGCTGGTATATGGTTATTGCTTATTGTTTACCCTTTGCTTTGGTGCTAGTATCTGTGCTATATATATGTTACATCTATCATTCTATTTTTTCATTTCCATAATCAATGCACTTTACACTACTACATGTATCTCAATTATTGTACATTTTCCAACATAATTACTGTTGTATAATGTAATGTTACAAGTTAAATTATATAAAATAGGTGAATGCATGTGCGCACTGAACAGTCAATTTTGTAAATGACATTCACTGTTGATTTTTTTTTCTTACAATAAAAACAACCAAGCCTCAGAGCCTAAGATATTGTTTATGTGAATAACAAATTCACAGCTAAATTTGAACATATTCACAGTTTAATCAGTTCCAGTGTTCTTCATTGCCTATATATTACAACTCAGCTAAGTTTCTGAGACTGAGTTTGCTGGCTTATGTCTGTCCCTATGGCAAAGTTTCCTCAAGACTAGGCTTTATATGTATGGTAGCATTCTTTCTCTGAATATTAAGTAATGTAAAAGTTATTATTTTATAATTTCAGGTCAAAGCTTGATATCATCTACAGTGAAAGAGGGGTATCTGAAGAAGCACAGGCTGCCATCTCATTACTTCAGATGTCACAAGCAGAGCAACAGAAATCATCTACCAGCAGTGACAGAAAGGAAAGAATAATGAACTTATTGTTTGAAAATAGGCAGGAAACAATGGTCAAGATAAATGTATTCAGAGGTCTCTTAGAGAGGTTTCATGGTTATGTCAAGGTCTTTCAGTCTGAAAAGCCACTAGTCCATACGTTGCACAGAGAAATGTTTAAAATTACAAGAGAGGTACTTGGCATGTTTATCAGACCAGAGTTCATATCAGATTCTGTTAGAGAAGTATTAAAGTTAGATGTTACTGATGAAGCCATTCAGAAAACTGACAAAGAAATGCAGGTTGGCCGATATGCCTATGTGGAGATAAATAAAGCACGTCTTGATAAAAAGCACCATCACTGGGTTCACTCTTTGTACACAGACTTGAGGGTAGGCTACATTAAAGCAGCCCAGAAGTTGCTCAAATTGCCCCTAGGAAATCAAACTCTAAGGAAGCTAGCTGTCTTGGACCCAGGTCTTGCCAATCATAACCAAGCTTCAAAATCCATCAAAGCTCTAGCTCACTGTCTTCCAAATGTCATTGATGAGGCTTCAGCTGGGTCCTTGGCAGTAGAGGCAGACAAATACACCACAGATCTTCAGGTACAGGACTTTGCTTCAAATTACATTGAACAAAAGATGAGCGTAGACCTTGACTTTTGGTCCAAGGTGTTCAGTTTAAAAACATTTAATGAACCTAGGTATCCTGTACTGCAGTTACTTATCTCAGCACTGCTCAGTATATTCAGTGGTCCTTTGATAGAAAGTACATTTAATATCATGGATGATATTGTTGAGAAGGATAGGAGCAAGTTAACAGTAGAAAATTATGAGGCTATTGCTATTGTAAAAACAACTCTCAAAAGGCAAAATGTTTCAGCTGTTAACATGGTAGTTGATGCTCAGATGAAAAGATCCTGCATTAGAGCGTATGCAACATACCAAGAGTGTTTGGCTAAGAAGAAAGAGTTAGCTGAAAAGAAAAAAGAAGAAAAGCTAAAAGCCTCTATTAGCCTGTTGAAGAAAGAAAAGGCTAAAAGAATTGCAAAGCTGATAAGGCTTAAAAATAGAAAGCAGGAAAGGGAGGCCATCAAGAGAAAGAGAGATATTGCTTGTTCTAGCAATGGTAAAAAATGGAAGAGAATAAAGTTGGTTGACTAATTGTGATATGAGGTGCTATGACAAAACATGGCCTATGTTGCTAGCAATCAGCAAAGTTATTAATCAGACTGCTTATCAGCTGGTCACTCCCCTAGAACATTTACAGTGTTTATCTATATATATGCTATTTTCTAAACTGTAGCTGGGTGAACCATGGAAACATGTATTGCTTTATTTTCAAACAGAAGTTTTGTACATGCTATTGCTAGTGATATAAGAAGACAGTGCTTGTGTAAGTGTACTTAGAATCTACTTATATAAAAATATAACACTTTGACATAAATTTTGTAATGGTACATGCCAATAGGTTTCAGTTTTGCTTTTTCATTTTCTGTTTTATCATGTAATGCCCTTGACAAAATGTAAAAAAATTGTTACTTGGATAACTGAAGAAAAAATATATGACATACATCATATCAAGAAAAAATGTTGTTAGTTTTCCTTCATGTTTCCTCAATTTTTGGGCTGTTTTGGGGGTGTTCAAATTGCTAAAATCAAGGAGCTTCCGGGGGCTTCGCCCCCTGGTCCCCCACCAGGGCTTCGCCCTGGACCCACATGGGGGCCTAGGCGGCCCCCATGACCCCCGGCCTTTTTCAGGATTTTGATTTCTGGGAACTTTCACCCATGAGCACAGCGGCGGTAGGTATTCTTGCAGTGCAATCACCTGCAAAGTGACCAAACAGCTGTTCTGCATCTTTAATTTGCAATAAAAACTTTGAAAAAGGAAACTTCTACAGATGTATTCTTTACAGGTTTATCTGACCAATAAATACATGTATGTTTTCACAAATAAAGTTTGTCTGTTTGTCCGTTTTTAAGTAGACATAAAGTGCTTTGCAATTAATAAGCACCATAAGTTGCATCATTGAGCAAAACTGCTATATACAATATAGTAAAGAAATTGCAAGCAATGCAGATTCTGATTAGACTGCTCCTATCACAATTACCTGAAATCATGAAAACATTACCATATTCCATATCTGCTATATCCGTGTAACAGCCGTCAAGTTTCAGCATATCTACTCCCCAGGAGGCAAAGGTTTCAGCGTCTTGTTGCAGGTAAAACTTGCTCCCTGGGTAGCCGCCACAAGTCTTGGTACCAAAGTCTTCATATATACCAAGCTTCAGGCCCATAGAATGCATCTACAAAAAACATGGCAGTAGATAATCATATTCCCAGCAGGCACATGACGTCAGAATGACGTCAGATCGACGTCGATGCGACGTCGTGCCTGTTGGGATTACAACTTATTTTTTTTTTAAGTTTTTACCCTGAAGCTGCTGTCAAGTGCCAATAAATAATTAAAAGGTCTGAAAACTTACATTTAATGACAAAATACGAAAATACTCTGTCTCAAAACAGTACAGCTTTCAAAGCTCTGATTTCTAGGAAAGAAATAATTTTCCAGCTATAATAGAAGGTATGATGGAAAAAACACATTAAAAATTAGCAGCTCTTACATAATCAGCCAATGCTTTAATTCCATTAGGGAACCTATCTGGGTCTGGTACCAGGGATCCATTTTTGTCCCTTTCTTTTGCCATCCAACAGTCATCAATATTAACATACTGGTAGCCCAGGTCCCTATAGCCCTCCTCCACTAGTAGTTTGGCCATTCTAATATAAAGCTTCTCACTAAACAAAAAGACAAAGTAAAGTAACTATTAGATAAGTAACATTGAAGAAATTTATTCAAAATCCAGTAGACAAGCTAGAAGCCTGTGAGGATACAAAGTACAAACATATATGAGCCGCCGCATGGGAAAACCAACAATCTGCATAGGCGAAAACAAAGGCGCAGATCAGTTTCGCAGTAACTGCAAAGCTGATCAGCGCCTTTGTTTTCGCTACACGAATAGTACACTTCCTCTTCTTCCTAAATCTGAAATTTCAAGCTTCTAGCCTGCTTCTGTGCTTGTACAGCTCGGTTTGTGTCAAACCTGTTTGGAAACCACATTTTTGGTTTTCCCATGAGGGGGCTCATATAATGACATAAGGGTAGTGCTAAAAATTGTCTAAATTCTGACTATCCTGGCTCAAAGACCAATTAACATGACATAGTGACTGGTGAAAGCATAGCAAAAGTTAGCCAGGTACATATATGTAGCTCATCAGGTCATCATATATGTAGCTCATCAAGTCAACATATATGTAGCTCATCAAGACAAAATATCTGTAGCTCATCAAGTCAACATATATGTACCTCATCAAGTCAACATATATGTAGCTCATCAAGACACCATATATCATATACATGTATGTAGCTCATCAAGTCAACAAATATGTAGCTCATCAAGTCAACATATATGTATCTCATCAAGACAACATATATGTAGCTCATCAAGTCAACATATATGTAGCTCATCAAGACAACATATATGTAGCTCATCAAGACAACATATATCAAATACATGTATGTAGCTCATCAAGTCAACATATATGTAGCTCATCAAGTCAACATATATGTAGCTCATCAAGTCAACATATATGTAGCTCATCAAGACAACATATATGTAGATCATCAAGTCAACATATATGTAGCTCATCAAGACAACATATTATATATAGCTCATCAAGACAACATATATGTAGCTCATCAAGACAGCATATATGTAGCTCATCAAGACAACATATATGTAGCTCATCAAGGCAACAAATATGTAGCTCATCAAGACAACAAATAAGTAGCTCATCAAGTCAACATATATGTAGCTCATCAAGACAACATATATGTAGCTCATCAAGACAATATATATGTAGCTCATCAAGGCAACAAATATGTAGCTCATCAAGACAACATATATGTAGCTCATCAAGACACCATATACGTAGCTCATCAAGACACCATATATGTAGCTCATCAAGACAAGCATTCAGTAGACCGATGTTAGATTTCCAGATCCTGCAGATATCAGATTCATCATCAATTTCTCAATATTTTTTTTTGTTGTTTTTTCTTTTTTTTAATACATGCAATTTCAATTTTCGTTTTTTGGTTTCAAAATTAGAATGTTATTGTTAGAATTATTGGAAAATTTTAGTGTTAAAATCTCACCTGATACAGTCATCTGGATAGTTAAGACAATCTGTGTTACACCGATACCTCTCCCAAGACAGCCATCCCATAGGTGGTGTGAGAGCTAAGCCATTGTCCAGGGACAAAACATTTCCTATACACAGTACTAGAACGGCTACACTTGCTGGCCTCATTACTGTTGATGATACCTTTAATAAAACATTAAATGAATCAAAGGCCCTTGAAGTTTTAACCATAAATCATTAAAATATGCCCTAAGATAATAGTGTCTATATGGCTATACCATATTGCCATGTAGACACTTATTTGAAGCATTTTTTTTTTTTTTTTTTTTTTTTTTTTTGTTTTTAATGGCTATAACTTCAAGCACCTGTGAATGAATCAATTAATTACCTATTATGACAGTGAGGCATAATTTCTCTAGAGTTGCAATGCACTTGCTGTATCTCCGATAGAAGTGTTAAACATATTCTATACACATACCAATATTCCCAACCCTACCCCAGTAACTCAAGAGCCCATTCTGTGACATATGAGCCGCCCCATGGGAAAAACAACAATCTGCACAGGCGAAAACAAAGGCGCAGATCAGCTTCCCGGTAACCGCGAAGCTGATCAGCGCCTTTGTTTTTGCTTCTCGGATAGTACAATTCCTGAATAGTTTACTGGTGACACGCCAAATGACATTATTTCACCAGGGGGTTCGGATGGGGGAGAAATTAGTCCCTTGAACGCACGAGTGAAGCGAACTTGGACACACAGTCATCAGACATTTCAGCAGAGGAGACAAGTGAATCAGGGAGGTCATTCCAGTCCCTGATAGTCTGTGGAAAGAAACTACTTTTGTACGCGCTTCTTTGCTAGCTGAAGGTATCTGAAAAGCCAAAGAGTGTTGATTTCTACAACGCCTATTCTTTGGGATAAGGTCATCTGTGGGTATTCTGGCTTTACCCTTTAGACCTTTGTATAGCAATATAAGTCTATTATCCTTCCTCCTTTTCTTAAAAGATTCCCATTTCAGTTGAACTAAAATGCCAGTCATGCTCCCAGTTTCAAAAACATAATTTCCCGTCACAAACCTTGCCGCACGATTTTGGACCTTTTCCAGTTCTTCCTGGAGGCCATGAGTGTGAGGGTCCCAAACTGAGCTTCCATATTCCAAGACCGGCCGCACCAGTCCTTTATAAGCTGCTTCTTTCACATCTGGGGGACAAGAATACAAATTTCTCCTCAAGAATCCGAGAGTTCTGTTAGCCTTTGTACAAACATTGGAAATATGAGTATTCCATTTCAAATCATTTGTGATAGTTACACCCAGGTATTTTATGCTTTCAACGTTTTCCAGTAAAGTGCCCTCAAGGGTGTAGCTAGCCTGTATCTTACTAGACCGTTTATTTGTCAGCTGCATCATGTTGCATTTGACTGGTTGAAATCTCATTCCCCATTTTCTAGCCCAACTGCCTAAGCGATCAATGTCTCTTTGAAGTTTCAATGTATCCTCTTCATTCTTGATTTCACGATAGCAAACACAATCATCAGCAAAGAGTCTTATTTCAGACTCGATGTCTGCTGAGATGTCATTTATATACAAGGAAAACAGCAAGGGGCCGAGAACAGTGCCCTGAGGGACACCCGACACAACTGGAGCCCAATCCGATTTAATACCATTAACCACTACCCTTTGTTGTCTGAAACAAAGGAAAGCATTTATCCAATTCAGTGTTGTTCCACCTATTCCATAGCTGAACAATTTGCTTTTAAGGAGTTCATGGGGAGGAGTATCGAAAGCCTTTTCAAAATCGAGTATGAAAGTGTCGACCTGGCCTTTTTTGTCTAAGATTTTGGCCCAGTCATTTATCACTGTAGTCAACTGAGTTTCACAGCTATGCCATTTCCTAAATGCGTGTTGCCTGTCCGACAGGAGTTCATGTTCATCAAGATGGGCCATAATATTAGAGCATACAATATGTTCAAGAAGCTTACAAGGAATGCATGTCAAAGAAACAGGGCGGTAATTGCGGGCAAGTGACCTGTCGCCCTTCTTAAACAGGGGACAAATATTAGCAAGAGACCATTTTTTAGGAATTTCACCTGTATCAATTGACTGCTGGAAGAGATGGGCGAATACCGGCCCTAATTCCATAGCCAGTTCCTTTAGGACTCTGGGATGAAGCTCATCAGGCCCTAAGGCTTTAGACGGGTTTAGACCTTTGAGAAGTTTGGTCACCCCTTCCTTTGTGACCACAATATCATGCATGAATGGGGCAGATCTATCCATAAGAGGGACCTGTTTGTATTCACTTTTAGTGAAAACATCCGAGAACTGACCATTAAATTCTTCCGCCTTCTCAAATTCGGATTGAGCTATTCCACTTCCATTTCTCTTTTTCAACGGGGGAATACCGTGGGTATCTTTTTTCTGACTGTTTATGTACCTGTAAAAATCTCTAGGATTAGCCTTAACATCTCCTACCAAGTTGTTCACATAAAGATCATGCTGCTTCCTGATATCAGCTTTGATCTCTTTCCGTAAAGATTCAAATTTAGATCTAAATTTTGCACTACCAGTCTTTTTAGCTTTTGCATGAGTTGCATTTTTTCTGCGAATCTTCCTTCTTATTTCATGTGTTATCCAAGGGACAGAGGAAACTGAGCAACTAGTTTTTGAGGGGATATGTTTATCTGCCGATTCCTGAATAAACGATGTAATGAGATTGAAATTTTCCTGGACCGACCGAGTATCTGAGTAACCGTTGAAGTATCTTTCCTTTGCAGATTTAAGTGTTTCTGCTCTCATAGATTCATAATCACCTTTCTGATAACGATACACTTTTCTCCTAGGTTTCTTTATAGGGGGGATAACAATTTTCAATGTGCCAGAAACAATGTCATGATCACTGAGCTTATCCGGGGAATGAATGTCTACAAACTGACAAGGAAGAGAGGTCAAAATTAAGTCCAAAGTATTTCTTTCTCTGGTGGGGAAATTGACTAATTGTTCCAAACCATGGTCATTCATGATATCTATCAAAATCTGACCCTCCGCCTGACTCAATGATGACCCAGATTTGCTGAGTCTGTCCGGCCATACAATATCTCTAAAGTTAAAATCACCTAAAACATGAATTAAGGGGGGTTTGTTGCCTTTATTAATATTTTTGATTTTGTCAAGCTGTTCTCTAAATAAATTGTCAAACTTTTCCTGGGAATTCAATAAGTCATTTCCATTGTCCGATACTGGTAAATGACCATCGACAGGTGGTCGATACCAGCTAGCCACAAAGTGAGTTTTCTTATTTACAAAAAGTTTGACCCAAACTGACTCTGAGTCATTGTCCAATTCTGTGAGGGGCATGTGTGGGATGTCCTTGTGTACAAGAAGCATAACACCACCACCATTTAAGGTTCTATCCTTTCTGTACACGCTGTATGGAAAAGATTCCGGAAATAATTCAGACGTTAATATGGAATTGTCAATTTTTGTTTCCTGAATCGCCAAAATCTGAGATTGATGAAAATCAATGAAGGCCAACAACTCAAGTTTTTTTCCTCTTATACTGTTTATGTTGATACTGGAAAATTTCAGACCACTAATAAAACTGTTTTTGCTATTCAAGGTTTCAGTGGACTTGGTTTCATGACCTCTTGCAAGTAGGTCAAACCTATTTTCACTTTCCAAGTTAAACTGTTCATTGAAAAAAGAGTCTGAGAAATTGAAAAAGTCACATTTTGGGCAAATCCATGTACAGTTTGAGTTTTGCATTTTTTCATACTCTGAGTCTGACATAAAAGAACAGTTATTGTGCACCCACATTTCACATTTGTCACACTGGACAGCCTTATGGGAATTCAAAACAGCACCACTGCATAGGCTGCATTCAGCTTTGCAGTTTGAACAATACCAAGAATCATTACCCGACTCAATCTTTTGTAACTCAACGGGACCAAGATTTACGCAAGACGCATGGAAGCGTTTCTCTCAATCTTCACATTTAACTGCTTTCTCGGCCGCCTTACAATACTTCTTGCACGTGCGGCACTGGAACCTGGAGCCTGGGTTCATTTCTATATCTCCAGCCAAAATAATAAGAATCAACAAGTTTGTTCCCTTTGAAGGATTGAAACTGCGTAATCCTTCGGAGCCTCTTCGGTTACCAATTTTCCATGTGAGAGCCAAGCTCTGAGCAATTCCACCGACTGATTTACCAAATCCTATACTACAATCCTGGTTCGCATCTAAAATATCTCCTGATGTTGTCCACTTCCAAACACAGAGCCCGAAAACCAACAACAAAGCCAACCTGAGGAGCAGCGGACAAGACTTCGGTGTATGGAAACAACATACCAGCTCTTTTCCACCCCGATAAGTCAACCGCCCCACAGTTGGACCGACAAAACATGAAGCCATGAGTTCCAATTCAAATGGTTAAACAAAAAGACCTTCAATCACTATATGAAAAAAGTGGGTGGGGGAAGGTCAAACCAGAAAAACCATTCAGATTCTTTAAATTTTATGACAGATCGTTGCAGCCCTGCTAGAGCCGTTCAATGTCACTGTTAATGAAGTTTGAACAAATTCTGGTCCAAAAGCTTGTCAGCTCTCAGGCCAAAAAGTTTCAAGAAAAGAAATTTTCAAGTAAAGTACGAATCGTTTTGGCGCGAATCGCATGACTAAGAAAATCGATGCTTAGACTCTTAATTTGGGGGAAAACAGCGACCAACAATGAGAAATTGCAGGTCCCAAACTTCTTGACCTAAAGTCGGGAAGTTTTACAAACAAAAACAATGGGAAATTCGAAAAATAATAGAAAAAAACTTCTCTTTCAAAATTCTGTGTCCGTGTCGCCGAACCGAACCTCTTCTACTTAAATCCAAAATTTCAACTTTTTAGCTCTTTTCTGTGCTTGTACAGGGCGGTTTGTGTCGGACCTGTTCGGAAACCACATTGTTGGTTTTCCCACGAGGCGGCTCATATACCTGATGCGAATTGCCCTGATGTGATGGACTGCTTGCTTATTATCAAAATAAATTTACTTGTTTTTTGCTTTTGTAAGGTTGTGTCTCAACAGCAGAAACACATTCAGTTCTAATTGTATGAGCCATATATATAGATTTTACTGGTTGTAATGGAATATATTCATACAACGAGAATCCCCATAGGAAAAGCTAGTTGAACATAATAATATCAGGTCATCTGTTCGGCTATTTGCTGATGATTGTGTTTTGTACAGGAATATCAAGTCTCCTTTGGATTGTCACATTTTGCAAGATGACCTGAATAGCTTGGCCAAATGGTAAACGGATTGGCAAATGAAATTTAATGTTAGCAAATGTCATTCAATGAGGGTGACTCGGCTACACCCAAGCAATCACATACAGTTCAGCTACACACTGCACCAGCAAATATTAGAAAAGGTTCAGTCCGCTAAATACCTAGGTTTAACTATCACAGACAACCTTGATTGGGGTCAACATATTTCGGAAATTACATGCAAGGCAACTAAGACTTTGGACTTTCTTCGGCGCAATTTGGCATTGGCACCTAGGCATACAAAAGAAGTTGCATACAAAACATTGGTTCGTCCTCAACTTGAGTATGCAGCTCCTATTTGGCATCCCTATAATGAAACTCAGACTGCTAAGGTGGAGAAGGTGCAGAAGACTGCAGCAAGGTGGACCTGTAGGAGATGGAGGAACTCCAGTAGCGTCGGTGATATGCTTGACGAGCTTGAGTGGCCATCCCTGCAGTCCCGCAGAGAGCGGTCCTCCTTAACCTTCTTCTACAAGATACACTCCGGTACAGTGTCTCTTGATAAAGACAAATACCTGACCCCAGCACCCAACCTAAGGCGAACTCGGGCATCGCATGAATTACAGTATACAAGACAATTTGCCTATAGTGATGCCCTGAAAAACTCATTTTTCCCCAGAACTATTTCGGTTTGGAATAGTCTCCCTTCTTCAGTGGTCTCATCTAAGACTATTGAGGAATTTAAGGCTTCTATTTAATCATAGGCCCAGAGGCATGCGTTTTAGTATGCCTCTATCTATATCTTGTAAATAGTTTTAATGGCCCACCCCAAATGTTTTTCTCCCTTGACTAAATTCTAAATTTAGCCACCCAACCCACACCTCAGTATCAGAAGATAGATAGAACAGAGCTGTGCGATAGCCAATAAAGGCTTGTTGTATGGGCAGGTATCTTTAATTGAAAAAGGCAGTCTAGTACAGTAGTAGTGAATGTAGTAGAATGTAGTAGTGAATGTCGGTCAGTTGTACACAGATAAATCACTCGCGCTGCGTGCTCGTGATTTGCTCTGCTTTACAACTGACCTCCAAACAGAGATATTCCTCATATGCCGATCACTGAATTGGAAAACGGCTCCGAATCAGTTTGGGTAAAGGTATTTGCGAACAAAACTTCCCATTTTGTGGCAAGTTGGTATCGACCTCCAGATGGTAAGATAGAGGAACTTGAGTTATTCAAAGACCAACTTGAAAAGGTGAAAACTTTACATAAAGGAAACAAACCCCCCTCGGTCCATGTCATGGGTGATTTCAACTTCAGAGATATTGTTTGGCCAGATAGACTCAACAAACTAGGTTTTTCATTGAGCGTGTCTGAAGGTGCAAAGTTGGTAGAACTTATAAGTGACCACGAATTGGAACAGGTAGTGCACTTCCCCACAAGAGGACAAAACACATTGGATTTGATTATCACTTCACTTCCCGGACAATTTGTTGATATTCATTCCCCGGACAGGCTTAGTGATCATGACTTTGTCTCTGGAACTTTGAAAATAGTTATTCCCCCCATCAAGAAACCTAAGAGAAAGGTGTATAAATATCAGAAAGGTGAAAGGTGAATCTATGAAAGGTGATGCCCTTAAATTTGCAAATGAGAAATATTTCAACGGTTACTCTGGCACACGGTCGGTTCAAGAAAACTTTAATTTGATCACATCTTTTATCCAGGAATCAGTGGATAAACATATCCCATCAAAGACTAGTCGCTCAGTTTCCTCAGTCCCATGGTTAACTCCTGAAATAAGAAGAAAGATTCGTAGAAAAAATGCAACTCACGCTAAAGCGAAGAAAACTGGGAATGCAAAATTTAGAACGAAATTTGAAACTTTGAGAAGAGAAATCAAAGCAGATATCAGAAAACAGCATGAGTTGTATGTAAATAACTTGGTTGGTGATGTTAAGGCTAATCCAAGAGATTTTTATCGGTACATAAATAGTCAGAAAAAAGATGTTCAAGGTATCCCCCCTTTGAAAAAGCGAAATGGAAGTGGTCTTGCTGAATCAGATTTTGAAAAGGCTGGTGAATTCAATGGTCAGTTTACGGATGTGTTCACAAAAACTGAACATAGCCAGGTCCCTCTTCTGAATAGAAAAGCCCCGTTTATGGAAGACATAGTGGTATCCAAAGAAGGTGTCACAAAACTTCTGAAAGGTTTGAACCCGTCGAAAGCTTTAGGTCCTGATGAGCTTCATCCTAGAGTCCTTAAGGAATTGGCATCTGAGCTAGGTCCTGTTTTTGCACATCTTTTTCAACAGTCAATAGACTCGGGTGAAATCCCCAAAGAATGGTCTTTAGCAAACATTTGTCCCCTGTTCAAAAAGGCTGACAGGTCTCTTGCTTGCAACTATCGTCCAGTTTCCTTGACCTGCGTACCCTGCAAACTTCTGGAACATATAGTGTGTTCTAATATCATGTCCCATTTGGATCATCATAAACTTTTGTCAGACAGGCAACATGCATTCAGGAAATCCCACAGTTGTGAAACCCAGTTAGCTACAGTGATTGATGACTGGGCAAAAATCTTAGACAATCAAGGTCAGGTTGACACATTTATCTTGGATTTCGAAAAAGCTTTTGACACTCCTCCGCATGAACTCCTTAAAAGCAAATTGTTCAGTTATGGAATTGGTGGGAAGACAATTAAATGGATTGATGCCTTCCTTTGCTATAGACAACAAAGAGTTGTGGTTAATGGCGTTAAATCAGACTGGGCTCCTGTTGTATCTGGTGTGCCACAGGGCACCGTTCTTGGCCCCTTGTTGTTTTCGTTGCATATAAATGATATCACCTCAGATATTGAATCGGAAATCAGACTCTTTGCTGATGATTGTGTTTGTTATCGTGAAATTAAGAATGTGGAGGATACAGTGAAACTTCAGAAGGATATTGATCGATTAGGTAGTTGGGCCAGGAAATGGGGTATGAGATTTCAACCTGTCAAGTGCAACATGATGCAGCTGACAAATAAACGTACTAGTAAAATTCAGGCTTCTTACAAGCTTGAGGGTACTGTGTTGGAAAATGTTGAGAGTATCAAATATCTTGGTGTAACAATAACTAAGGATTTAAAATGGAATACTCACATCAGCAATGTGTGTACCAAAGCCAATAGGACCCTTGGTTTTTTGAGACGAAATCTGTTTTCTTGCCCCCAAGATGTGAGAGAAGCTGCCTATAAAGGTCTGGTGAGACCTATTCTTGAATATGGTAGCTCAGTTTGGGACCCTCATTATGAAGGTTTGATAGATGATTTGGAGAAGGTGCAAAAGCATGCGGCTAGGTTTGTAACTAGGAACTATACATATGAAAAAGGTAGTATGACTGGCATCCTTAAAAAACTAAAATGGGAATCCCTGCAGAAAAGAAGGAAGGATAATAGAATTATATTACTTTACAAAGGTCTAAAAGGGAGAGCAAAAATACCCACGGATGACCTTATCCCCAAAAATAGGCGTTGTAGGAATCAACACTCCTTGGCATTTCAGATACCTTCAGCAAGTACAAATGCCTATTTACACAGTTTCTTCCCCCAGACCATTAGAGATTGGAATGAACTCCCTGATTCTCTGATCTCCTCTGCTGAATTGTCAGATGATTGTGTGTCTAAATTTACTTCTCTTGTGAGAGCTCGGGACTAATCCCCTCCGGTCAAGCCCCATCCCCCCTGGTGTAGTATTGTCAGTGTGACGTTTCACCAGTAAACTATTCTGATTCTGAGATATATGAGGGTCTGGATGGGGTATAATGATTAATGAATAATGGCCTAAAAATTTTAATGAGAGTGAATAAAGAGCAAAATATTTAATGATTAGTGAATAATGAGGTCCTAAAGAATAATGAATAAATGTAATTTTTTAATGAATAGCAGATTAATAATAATGAATAGTGAATAATAACATTTTAAAGAATAATGAATATGCTAAAATTTGGCTATGTAATTGTCTTAGATGGCCTCCCTGACATTCCAGAATTTCATTTTTTTCTGGGGGCTCCACGCCCCCAGACCCGTTTCAATTCAAATGTTGTATTCATATTTCAGAAAGCCTTGAATGTTTGGAAAGACATGTCTGGAAGCCAAGCATGTAGGGACTCACCTCATTGAAAAAGAAATGTGTAATTTGAAGACATAGAAAAATAAATCATTCTGGATGTTTAATGAGCCAGATACTATTTCACTGTTTTGTTTGCTTATGTATATGTATTTTCTTTTTATTCTATTACCCCACTTTGTCATTATTATGTATGTTCCAATCCTATAATGATAATCTTTTCTGTGGATGGACATCATCTTGCTTTTTTATATGTAGTGTATTTCGCAATCAGAAACATGGCATTACTATCTGGCAATTTTTTTTTCCTCGCTCGCTTCGCTCGCTCGGTATTTAAGACATTAATAAAATGTATTGTACAATCAGGCACAAGCACAAATCCATACATCACATAGTACTCCTATGCTAACAAGTTTACTAAATAAAAAAACAACAACAGCATTTTATTATAACTTTTACCCCCTGAAGATGAATTTTTCTTAAATCCTTTGGTATTCATAATTAAAGAGAAACATTCAGTGTAAAACTTAGGGCGTATTCAGTATTTATGGTGGAGGGGATAATACTCCCTACAGATTTAAAAGGGGTTATGCTAAAAAAAAATGGTATACTTTTTCTGAAAGTTTCTATGAGGCTTTGTGGTCTAGCAGAGTATAAATGCTTCTCTCAGGATGTTAATATCAAGGTTGCACTCATCAGTCTACAATATCATAGAACTAGTACTTGTGGCTTGAGATAAGGGATGCATGGATATTAGCTGGGTGAAGAAGGCGTGACTAGTAATTATCATATTTTAATGAATAATCGAGCTAATTTTAATGAATAAGCCAAAATTTTAATGACAGTGAATAAATGGCTAAATTTTTAGTGATTAGTGAATACAAGGACCCCCCATCCAGACCCTCATATATTACTCAACAATTATTCACTACTACTGTACTAGACTGCTAGAGCTGATCTATTTTTTAATTAAAACCTGTGTGTAGAAAGATCCTGCTTTATCTTTCTTTCTACACTTTCACAAGTATTACGTGCAACTTTAAATAAATAATATCATTAATTATTTTATTGCCATCAATGTGCCCTATAGCTGTATTATGTGATAAAATGTAAAACAGCATCAAACTGACCAAGTCAACCATTTTTCGATCACATGATAAACAGTCACGTGACACAGAAAAAAATAACGAGACGTTTCGGACACGATTGTAAATCAACATCTCACCTAAGGCAACGACCGCAATAATAGTTATCGACTACCACCTACCTACCTACCCACCCACGACCTACCAACCTATCTACCTACCCGCCTACCTACATGTACCTATCTACCTACCTACCTACCTACCTACCTACCTACACCTACCTACCTACCTGAGTGCCTACGCAACACCTACCAACCTACCCACATATCTACCCACCTACCTACATGTACCTACCTACCTACCCACCTACCTGCCCACCCACCTATCTAACTACCTACCTACCTACCCACGCACCCACCTACCTACATGCATACATACATACAGGCATGCAGCATTCATACATACATATAAGTACGTGCGTGCGTGCGTGCGTGCGTGCGTGCGTGCCTGCATACATACATACATACATACATACCATACCATACCATACCATACCATACCATACCATAGCATACCATACCATACCATACCATACCATACCATACCATACCATACCATACCATACCATACCATACCATACCATACCATACCATACCATACCATACCATAACCATAACCATAACCATGACCATGACCATGACCATACCCATACCCATACCCATACCATAACCATACCCATACCCATACCCATACCCATACCCATACCATACCATACCATACCATACCATACCATACCATACCATACCATACTATACCATACCATACAACTACCCACCCATCTGTCTGCTATACAGAATACAGAATACAAATTTTATTTATAGTCGGACATTTTAACAATAAACATTAGCTACATGTATGTATAGCTATTAACCGACTTAACATTTACATGTATATCAATACATACAATACATGTAATAAAGTCAATACATACAATACATGTAATAAAGTATAAGATGAAAGCACATTTGAATCATAAGAAAATACAAACCTTAAAAAGTCGTAATCGTTGCAAGCAACATAGTAAATATATATATTAAACTGATAATTAATATATTATATATTAAATTGCATCATCATTTGCATTTTTTAATACCTTTAAATAAAGAAATAGATAGTTAAATACACCTATATAGTAATTAGAGTTTCAATTAAGCTATTACTTAAAACAATATTACATTGACTATTTAAAACAAAGTTAGATAAATAATCCAAAGAACCTTAAAACATCATATGAGTTGTAAATTTTTGACAAAGGGGGTTCTTAAAACATTAAACAAACAGACCAATGAACAAAATTTAACAGTTTGAACAAAACGAGCATGAGCAGGTCCCTCCGCTCCATGTGCCAATTTGAGCCTTGAAATTTTCAAAATTTGAAATGTCCCTGAAGCTTTGAGGCAGGGAATTCCACAATTTAGCAGCAGCAGAGCGGAAGGATCTGACACCATAAGCGTTTGTCCTCACCTGTGGTACTTTTACTGTATTTGTGTACCTAAAACAATAAGAATGAGATTTATATGATAAAAGGTCATTTAAATATAAAGGTGTTTGATTGTTTAAAATTTTAAAAGCTTCCAGTGCTATTGCCCTCTGTCGTCTGACTTTCAGTGAAGGTAACCGAGATCTTTCTAGTAAAGTGTCATAGTTAGAATTGTAGTCCTGATAAATAAATCTAAGGGCTCTTTCCTGAATTTTCTCAATTTTCTTAGTATTAACTTCTCCACAAAAATGCCAGACAAGAGGACAATAGTTGAAATTTGACATAATAAATGAATAGTAAACATTTAGTTTCCCCAGTCTGCATAAATTCCTACCTATCCTTTTCAACACATTGAGCTGCCTAGATGCCTTTTTACATACATTGGATATATGAAGATTAAAATTCAGTTTAAAATCAATAGTAACACCCAAAAGTTTAACATGTTCCTCACAATTTATAACATTGTTTTCAAGATTGAATGTTATATTTTCATCCATAGTATGTTTGCCGACAGCTAAGGCTTGAAATTTGTCCGGGTTTGCTTTCATATGATTTTCAGCAAACCATTTAATCAGTCGCAAACTGTCTTCCACAAGGTTGGAAACCAGTTTGGACAGATCATGGTCTGCAGCAGACACAGTATTGTCATCTGCATAGTTGTACAATTTGCAGTTTTTAATGACATGGAAAATATCATTCAAAAATATGTTGAAAAGGACAGGACCGAGTATGGATCCCTGAGGCACACCCTTGAGGATTGGTTGAAAATCGCTTTTGAAAGTTCCAAGTTTTACGCATTGCTTCCTATTACTTAGATAACTCTTTAATAGTTTGACTGCATTTTCAGACACACCATACGCTTTTAGTTTTAGAAGGAGCAGGTCATGGGACAAACAATCAAAAGCTTTCGAAAGATCCATTAGAATAGCTGCTACATACTTGTTTTCATCTAAAGCCTGCTTCCAGTCTTCAATTATTCTCAGGAGTGTGCTCTGGCATCCATATCCGGGTCGGAAAGCAGAAAGATAAACATTAAAGTGTTGACTAAAAAACTCACTTAATTGTTCATTTATTATTAACCTTCCAACCTTCACGCCAAGCCACCTACATACATACATACATAATTACCTACCTCCCGAATTACCTACGGTACCTACCTTACACTATCCTATCCAACAGTCCAGCTACCTACTATCTTTGCCTTTAAATTATTAAAAAGAGACGATTTCGCATTTCATTTTGATTTCGCGAAATCAAGCCGATTTCGCATTTCAGTACTACCGCAGTATCTTCGGCAATTTCCGCCCATTTACGGAAAATACTTTGTTGTATTTTACTCTCGACGAGTTGACAGTTGTCATTTTTATTAGAAAACAGAAATGCTTACTCTCTTTGAGTCATATTGGTATCCTATATCATAGTTATTTATTGCCGAATTATTGACTTCTGAGTTTTACCAATAGAATACACAATAGGTCGACATGTGCAGTTTTAATCACAACCTACATAAAGCAAGTAAAGGCTTTCATGAAAAGCTTGTGTTTTCCCAACTGGAGTTCGTGCTTCATTATCAGCTTATTTAGCACATTTTGTCACATGCTGTGAGCGCAATGCAATATTTTATTTGCATCATCAAATTTATTTAATTCCTAATTTATAAAATGTTCCGAAGATTTCCTAAATTTTAAAACTATATGTTAAGACACTGGCTATCCGCACGACGGTCGTGCCGATAACGCTGCTTATCGGCACGACCGTCGTGCGGATAAGCGGCATTATCCGCACGACAGGGAAATCGATATCCAAACGCTAAAAATGTTTAGAAATGGATACATTTTAAGTTGATACATATATTACGCTTTCTTCAAAACTGAAACAGAATATTAATAACACATGCATGATTTTTTAATTTAATTATTAACAAAATTGTTATTTTGCTGAAATTGGCTTACCTGTGAATTCACCTGTATAAATTAGTCATGCGTATGCGTAAATGAGAGTAATTATCGAAACCTAAAATAATGTGGTAATCCAAAAGAATAAACAGCCTTTGATTTTAACAATAGAGTATGGAAACATTTCAGTAACACAATTAAAGAAAATGCAATGGTTATAATTTTCTCCGCTGTTAGAAATCTTAGCTGGATTAATCAAGTCAAACTAGTTTTCTTATTCATAATTAACAAAAATGTTAATTTCGAATGTATTTCAATAGCTTAACACATAATTAATTTATCTAATGACAAATTAATAGTTTAATACATGCGTAAGCTTGTTAGAAAATCTAACACTCCCGTCGTGCCGATAGCCAATACCTGTAGCATTGGCTATCCGCACGGCGGTCGGGCCGATAACGCCGCTTATCCGCACGACCGTCGTGCGGATAACGCCGCTTATCGGCACGACCGTCGTGCGGATAGCCTCAGCCATATGTTAAAAAGGGAAATTTTCTCAGCTTTCGTGTAAGCTAAGCAGCAATATGTCCAAAATTATCCGAAAGTGTGTTTTGAAGGGTCAAAAATAAGCACTAGGGTATGCTTGGTGTTTTCCAATGGTGTTTTCCTATGAGAGCGATTTTAAAGCGCATTACAATATTAAAGTCTACATTTCAAAGTTCCATGAGCACACTTCCTTTGCGTCTTCATTGTTTTTCGCATCAGCAAATTATGTAAATGGGGATAGATCTAACTGTATTCATTTTAATATTAATTTAAGCTTTTATTTTGAAACCAATGGAATTTAAAATTCCAGTATCAGAGATATTTGTGCTGTGCCAAGACAACAATTTAAAGCTCATTACAGCTTGCCCATGCTCATCGATGCATATGCCATGTTTACCTAACAGGCAAGACAAGTAAAAGTGGGCAATGATCAGGAAATGAGACATTCAGAAAGAAATTCCCACTCCAAAAACCGAGGCGGGGAAAAAAACTAAAACAAAACTTATACGGAGAAAACATATCATAAGCCGGAGAAAAACATATCGTAAGCCGAGTAAAGGAATACATTGTCAGCAATTTTTGTTACACAGTGATATCTTAGATAATCTCATTTCGTTCTGTTCGGGTTCTCAATAAACACAAAGCATGCAAACATATAAAAAACCTGTGAAGTGGTTCTAATGTGTACCCACAATCTATGGTTTGAGAAAATTTGAGAAAAAAAAATGTTTAAATTTTAAAATATCATTTTTTCGAATGATATTTTCATTTTTTACAGATGAAAAAATCTCAATATATTGCATGGTTTTCGTAATGAAAAGTTGTTTGTTCCACTTCTCCTACCCCAACCCCCACATACAAAAAAGTGAACGTAGGTTTTTGTTTAGATCTTCCATACAAGATTTTAGCCTTTTACGATTTCTTACATGGACGAGGTATAGTCGGAATGTTCCCGGTCCAAATACGATGAAACTTTTGAAATAACAAAGCCCATCCATTTTCTTTAGTACGCGGATAAATTTAGTAAAATTTTGCAAGAATTGTTTAAAAAATGTCGATTGACATACAGCATATAGAAGGGTACGGAGCACTTTGAAAAATCTCTCATTCAGATGTTTTTGATGTTTTGCCGGAAACTTTGTCAGTTCCGTCATTAAACGGCGCCACAACGGCGTGAATTTTTGCATGATGTCATATTAACATTTGTTTTGATTCAAGTACAAAGAATCAGCTTCGTAACATGAAATTTACAATTTTGACATCTTTTTTAAGACAAACATGGATAATTTTTCGAGCGTAAAAACGCCGACGTTGTTGAAATGTACGGAGCAGCGCGCGGTAGTCAAGCATCATATAAGAGCAGGTGAGACCCCTACAAACACTTAGAAATTTGTGAAACATATGGATAATGTATAGAAAACGTTTAATTAATTTACCCGTGAATTATATACATGTATATATATATATAAAACTATTCTTATGCACACATTAAAAGATAACCTGTAGTTATTTTCTAGCATTGAGGCCGTATTCATCCTGGGTACATAATTAGGTGATAATTTATTATGGTATTTGACTTATTAAAAGGTGTCGCGGTGCCGGACATGGAACCTTTGATGTGGTGAAGCACGATCTCCATGTCTTGAAACTCCTTGGTTTTCCCTATAATTGTCTGACATTTAGACAAACAAATTTACAGTTGATGTATGACGAGCATGTTGCAAGGAGTAAAACACTACAGTGTAACATTTGTGAAAGGGAAGGTAGCTCAGTGGTTAGCACACTGACCTCTGCATATATGGGCCGCTTGTTGTTGTTTTTTGGGGTTTTTTTTACTGTTTACCGAGTCAATCAATTTCTGACCATTACCTCAGGAGCTGTGGGAGTGTGACTTGCTCAAGGCCACAACGAAATGCACCCCTGCTGAGGACCTCTGGAACCAGAGTCCACCTTTCTACCCTTGCGCCAAGCCGCTGGATGTGCTCCCTCTATTTCTTGGTAACAATTCGCCTGGTCCTTCAGCGTGTGGCCACGAGTCTGCATGTATGTTGACGTCGTGAAGAATCTCTCCTTTTCAATTTTATCTACACTGTGTATGATTTTGTATACTTGTATCAGATCTGCCTGTTCTCTTTGATACTCTAGAGTTGGTAATCCTAACTCTCTGAGCCTGGCTTCGTATGGTAGGTCCTTAAGTGATTTTACCAGTCTTGTTCCATGCCTCTGGACGTTTTCAATGATTTATCCTTTTTTATATAGCGGCAACCAAACGGGAGACCCATACTCAAGCTTGGGTCTCACCAAACTCAGGATCATAGCATATTTTGGGATACAGGTTCAGAAAGTCTCGATTTCTTTCTGGATCCCATTTGTATAATGATTGTATTCTCCTCTGTTTGTACTTCTTTACTGTTATATATTTGAATTGTACATATGAAATTAAAGATAAAGCAAGACAACCCTGAGTTTGGTGTTTCACCAGTAAGCCATTCTGATTCTGGCATGGCAGCTTACAATTATTTTTAGAAATCAACTTTCTTCACTGTTTGATATCAGTTTTTATGGTTCAATGTAATGATGCTGCTTATCTGCATGATTATGCAGCAAGCAGCATAATGGGCTAGTCTGACAGGTCAGCCATCAAAATGAATTTTTGATACTTGATTGTTTATCATTTTGACCCATTTGGGCATGATATTTATGTGGTCAGACTATGTAATGGGCATGACAAGTGCATGCAAATGGTGGTGCATACAAGTGGCATCTTTGGCACAGCCATCTTGTGATAAGTCTCAGCCGCTGTGTTTGGCTAAGTCACTATGTGGCTAATATGTCCAGATATCAGCTGTTCTTTCTATTTTCTTTAAGGTTTCCAAGCTAGAGTATTAGATTCTGTAAAGTTGTGAGACATGAGTCCTCTAAAAGAGTAAGGAAGATGTCAGCGACTCTAGTATTGACTCACACTCAGGAAACAGATACACAGCAACAGTAAGTTTACCCATATTCAGTATCAAAAGCAAATTCTCTCCTTTCCAAATCCAAGATTTCAAGCATTCACCCATCTTCTAAGTATCAATACAAGCCTCTTTTGTATCAGACAATGCGATTTGTTCAAAGTCATTATAGACACATCTTCTCAAAGGACAGCTTGTACAGTTTTTGATAATGTGAAAACAAGAGCACTGACTGGCTGGGCAGTAGCTGCACAGCTGATCTGTGTGTGTGTGTTTTCACAAATACAGAAGGCAGGTTCTCTCATTGCATTATTCCTACTATTGTAAATTCTTTGGTTGGCAATATGAAAGAATTGTTTCAAATGAGCCACCCCATGGGAAAACCAACAATCTGCATAGGCGAAAACAAAGGCGCAGATCAGCTTCGCGGTAACCGCGAAGCTGATCAGCACCATTGTTTTCGCTACTCGGATAGTGCTATTCCTCTTCTACTTAAATCCGAAATTTCAAGCTTCTGGCTCTTTTCTGTGCTTGTACAGGTCGGTTTGTGTCGTACCTGTTCGGAAACCACATTGTTGGTTTTCCCACGAGGCGGCTCAAATGTCCCCCACATGATCTTATTGCACGAATAAGGTCATGTAGAAATCAGCACTCATTTCCATTTGTATGCATAGTAACTACTGAAACAGTAAACTTGGAAATTTTCCTGTGACAAAACCGCGCGAAAAATTTGGAAATAGAAAATTTGCAAGGTGTTGAAATCAAAAACGGATGTTCATATAGTCTTTATGGACCATAGAGATTCTTTATTAGGGAGAACCTTGAATTCACAAGGCATCGAATTCGTGAATATTCGCAAAAATTAAGTTCTTGCGAACATTTCTGAATTTACAGAACATGATTCATGAGAAGGGTTTCAGTAACATGTACTTTAGGGCTTTAGTCACAAACCCTGAAGATGTTTGTTTTATATGAGCCGCATCGTGAGAAAACCAGATTTTTGCCTATGCGAAAACAAAGGCGCAGATCAGCTTCGCGGTAACCGCGAAGCTGATCAGCGCCTTTGTTTTCGCCACTCGGATAGTAAACTTTTTTTTCTTTCTAAATCCAAAATTTCAAGTTTCTAATCATCTTCTGATACTGTACAGCCCGGTTTGTGTCGGACCTGGTCAGAAACCCGGAAGACCGGTTTTCTCGCGTCGCGGCTCATATAATCAGGTTGACATGTATTATAAATTCAACTTGTGCTGATGATGAGGAAAATTGTCAATGTTGCAGAGGTAAAGAAAAACAACATTTTGCATATGCGAAAAACAAAGGCGCAGATCAGTTTCGCAGTAACCACGAAGCTGATCATCGCCTTTGTTTTCGCTACAGGGGCAGTACAATTCGTCTACTTTCTATATCTAAAATTTCAAGCCTCTGGCCATCTTCTGTGCTTATACAGCCCGGTTTGTGTCGGACCTGTTTGGAAACTACACTGGCGGTTTTTTCATGACTTGGGTCATATGAGCCGCGACGTGAGAAAACCGGTCTTCGGGGTTTCCGACCAGGTCCGACACAAACCGACCTGTACAAGCTCAGAAAAGAGCTAGACGCTTGAAATTTCGGATTTAAGTAGAAGAGGAATTGTACTATCCGAGTAGCGAAAACAAAGGCGCTGATCAGCTTCGCAGTTACTGCGAAGCTGATCTGCGCCTTTGTTTTCGCATAGGCAATAATCCCGTTTTCTCACGATGCGGCTCATATGTTACAGAGGTAAAGAAGAGAATGCAGAAGAAGAAAAAGCCCCCAGAGAGGCAGAACTGTTTATCTTTGACAACTGTTCTAAAGGGCTAGGTATGTCTTAACTTTGCATAAGGGATCAATAATGCCACCTCGTGGAAAAACCAACAATGTGGTTTCTGACCAGGTCCGACACAAACCGGCCTGTACAGCTACAGAAGCAGGCTAGAAGCCTGAAATTTTGGAGTTAAGTAGAGGAAGAACTGTACTATCCGAGTAGCGAAAACAAAGGCGTGATCAGCTTCGCGTTTACCTCGAAGCTGATCTGCGCCTTTGTTTTCGCCTATGCAGATTGTTGGTTTTCCCATGGGGCGGCTCATTTAGAATGTGGCATGAAATTAGGTTTGGTATTATTGGTAAGCTTCCTTTTGAAACCCAAGAAATACTGTATTTTCTGACCTTTCAACTCTTGTCTTCAAAAAATGATGCAAGTAAAGGTCTTCCCAAGTTGATTATTGTCTCCATGACCTGCACTATTCAGTTTATGAATCATATTTCTTTAGGTAAATTGGACATGGATAAGTCACTGTTGACATGACATGGTCACTGATTTGGAAACTACACTGTTGGCTTTCTCATGATTCGGGTCATATGTTACAGAGGTAAAGAAGAGAATGCAGAAGAAGAAACTTTGCATCTACAACTGTTATATGAGCCGCATCATGAGAAAACCAACAATCTGCATATGCGAAAACAAAGGCGCAGATCAGCTTCGCAGTAACTGCGAAGCTGATCAGTGCCTTTGTTTTCGCTACACGGATAGTACAATTTCTCTACTTTCTAAATTTAAAATTTCCAGTCTCTAGCCATCTTCTGTGCATGTACAGCTCGGTTTGTGTCGGACCTGTTCGAAAACCACATTGTTGGTTTTCCCACGATGCGGCTCATATTTTACCCTATTTTTCTGTTTTATCAAACCTAGGTTTGAAAATCTGTGGTGGTTGCAGCCTGGATGGTGAAGAGCTGTATGGTATCTTTGTGAAAAGAGTGCTGCCGGGAGGGCTAGCAGACCAAGATGGTAAGCTAATCTTTGTTGATTTGGATAAAGTTTAAAGTGCATGTTAAGGGAGCAGGAGTTTTTGAAAGAAAAAATTGAAACATGAAAATTTAATGCCTGCACTTACCTGGATGAAATTACAATATTCATGTTTCTGACCAGATTGTTTGATGGCTCTGCTAGGTCAGTGGCAGAGCATCAGACCCCAGAAGCAAAACATTGTGAATTCAAAATCTAACAATGTGTAATTGCTGAGTATGTATATGACTGAAAAGATATTGACTGGGACAATAAGCCTCAACTCATACAAACATATTTCTCATTGACATTATATTTTTTTCTTCATAGGTGGTTTACAAAGTGGGGACCAACTATTGGAGGTGAATGGTGAAAGTTTGGAGGGAGTCACTAATGACAGGTAACCATTCCAAAAACATGTCCATGCCAGATAATTTACTGTAAAAATTTAAAATTTTAATGGAAAATTTATGATATTTTTAATTTTTTTGCCAGTAACATTGATTGTGGGTACATGATAGTCTCATAGAACCACTCGTGGAGTACACAATGTATGGGCCACTATGCGAGAAAACCAGTCTGAGTAGCAGAGGAATTGTATTATTTGTGTAGCAAAAACAAACATGCTGATCAGCTGTGCAATTACTGCACAGCTGATCAGCGCATTTGTTTTTGCATAGGCAAAATTCTGGTTTTCTCTTGATGCGGCTCATATGCTTTAGATCAAAAATAAGAAAAATAGTATACCCCTGCATACCCCAGTTTTTCTATAAATAAGTGGGGTGTAAGGGATTATACATTTTAAGGACATGTTAGGCTGGTGTATCACTTCACTGAGAAACTAAGCTGAGAAAAAATATCTGTAGCAAATATTTATTTGATCTGACAGATTTGGCCATGTGCTGAGTTTGTAGTTTTTTAAGAGTGCTCACAGTTTTGTTATACGTGCAAGCAGGTCTATGACAGTGGAACAATACAGGTATCTGTAACACTGGAAATCACTAGCTACTAGTAGCCAGTTGTTTGAAACTGGACGTTTTTTTTTTATGCAATTTGTCAAAATTTAAAGTTCATATTACTGATACAGTTGAAGTTTTGAACTACTACATGTATGTGAGAACATTTTTCATGCAATGTGTTAACAGCAAAACTTTAGCGTTCTTAGTAAGGTATTGTAGAAGCTTAAATGTTTTAAATCGATAATGACAGTTATAAATAAAAAGTATAATGTATTTCCTTTTTGGTTTCTTTCAGAGCTGTGTCTATATTACGACAAGCCTCAGCCAGTAACCATGTTGAAATGGTCGTGGTCAGGGATGAACAAGCAAGGTAAGTAGAAAATAGGAAGATGATCTGCATAACCTCCATCTGTTTCCCTTATTTGCTGAATAGTGTTGTTTATTTATTTATTTTTTTTTTTTTTCAAAATATACATGTCACTATTTACGAAATTTTATCTACACTTGATAAATTATGTGCTTTCAGGGCCGAGTATCGTGAGATCATGGAGAAGAACAGTGGGAGTAGTTTCCCTTGTACCCCGGTACCTACAGACCCTAAACAATCAGGTAAATGCCCATAATGCTTTCTTTCTGCTGCCAAGATGGCTTAACTTCCCATGTGGTAATATTTCAATGATCTTAGATGTGGCCTTCAAACAGCATTATTTTTGTGAGACCGTAATAGCATAGGTGTGATAGTCAATACAGGCCAACCTCATTGTAATACTATCTTTGGGGTTCATAGAAACAGACTGTGATATAAGTGAACTATGTTGTAATGAGGTTAGGTACCATAAACATGTAGCAAAATAATCAATTTGGGAGCCATGAGATGGTCATGTTATGAACCAACAATGTGGTTTCCGAAAAGGTCCGACACAAACTGACCTGTACAAGCACAGAAAAGAGCTAGAAGCTTGAAATTTTGGATTTAAGTAGAAGAGGAATTGTACTATCCGAGTAGCAAAAACAAAGGCGCTGATCAGCTTCGCGGTTACCGCGAAGCTGATCTGCGTCTTTGTTTTCGCCTATGCAGATTGTTGGTTTTTCCCATGAAGCGGCTCTTATATTGAAAACCACATTTTTAGCCTTAAAATGTGAGTTAATGAACACATGTCTATTTTGCCTGTTTCAGAGGTTGTTCGTAAGAAGTTGAGTGTGAGTTCGGGTTCTGGCCAAGAGACCGGAGAACCTAAACAATCAGCCAGTCAGGTAGGTAGTTGTCAGATCAAAATTTGCTGCATTGGCTCTTTAAAAGCATTTTCATATCTATAAAAAATGAGCCGCCCCATGGGAAAACCAACAATCTGCATAGGCGAAAACAAAGGCGCAGATCAGCTTCGCAGTAACTGCGAAGCTGATCAGCGCCTTTGTTTTCGCTACTCGGATAGTACAGTTCCTCTTCTACTTAAATCCAAAATTTCAAGATTCTAGCTCTTTTCTGTGCTTGTACAGGCCGGTTTGTGTCGGACCTGGTCGGAACTCACGTTGGTTTTCCCACGAGGCGGCTCAAAAGATCCGGGGCTTCTCCAGTCTTTTGTATGAGACTTTAAACCAAGGTCCTGTCTCAGTATGACCTTAGCTGTTGGGAGGATGTTAAACCCCAAATCAACTAACACCTTAAAGAGTTAGCAAGTAAGATTTAGTAGGACTTAAGTTGAACAGTGTGACTCTGGTCAGCTCCTCAAATCTGGGTCGGCACTGTTTATGTTGGCAAATATAAAGGCTTTTCATTGCTTGGAATGCTTTATTTCTTCAACATTATCTCTTCTGTTTCAGGAAGAGGAATTAGCTCTCACCCCTCAGGAACCTACACCAAGTTCAGAGTTACCCCCGGGGCCAGTGCTGAATGGTGGATTGACCCCTAAACATCAGTGGAGAGGATTACTCCCTAGTATGGCTTCAACACCAGATCATAGAGGTATGAGCCGTCTCGTGGGAAAACCAACAATGTGGTTTCCGAACAGGTCCGACACAAACCAGGCTGTACAAGCACAGAAGATGGCTAGAGATTGGAAATTTTGGATTTAGAAAGTAGAGGAATTGTACTATCCGTGTAGCGAAAACAAAGGCGCTGATAAGCTTCGCGATTACCGCGAAGCTGATCTGCGCCTTTGTTTTAATTCAGTTTTACGTCCCTTTCAAGATTATTTCAGCTCATATGAGACGGGCAAATCAGTAGGTGGGGCTAAAGACCACCTGACACACCCGCAAGCAGAACTTGGCTTGTCTCACATGTGGCCAGAGCGGGACTCGAACCCTTACCAGACACAGTGGTGAGATGATCGAGTGATTAAGAAACAGCGCTCTTAACCGCTCTGCTACAGGGGCCGCCCCAAAAAAAATGTCTTTATTGTTAGGATTAAAGGAACTCAGTTCGATTTCAGTTTTTGCAATCATACTTTGTGAAACATAAGTAAGGCTGTTATTTTCAAGAGCTGCTGCAAGAATCCTTTTGTAGCTTCTAGTAAATATGTCCCGTTTCCGCACTTTGGTTATTTTGTTGTATAAGAAACTACAGCAAGTTCATTTTTCCTGCTTTTATTTGAAGCAGTCTACATCAGTTGGTTACCCTCTTGTAATGATTTCACCCAGTGGCGGATTTAGAGGGGGTTCAAGGGGTTCTCTCGAACCCCCCTCTGGGCCCACATTATTTAATTTTCATGGGGCATTTCAAGACATCAGGATAACGTGTCCGTGTAATGTTTACCCCTTAAAACCCCACTTTTATATAGTAAAACTGGGGTATGCAGGGGTATACCTATTTTTCTTATTTTTGCTCCAAAACATAGATTGTGGGTACTCGTTAGAACCGCCTCGCCGAGGCGGTTCTAACGTGTACCCACAATCTCTGTTTTGAGCAAAAATAAGAAAAATATCAAAATTTTTCTTTTGAAAATTTTCATTTTTTTACAACTTTAAAAATCTTTGTATATTGCATGGGCATGTTTTCGTAATGGATTGTGTGTGAAATTAGGCAAACGAACCCCCCTTTTCAACAATTGAACCCCTTCTTCTGAAATCCTGGATCCACCCCTGTTTCACCATATCTTTCAGGCCCAAGGACAGTAAGCTCTGAGTCCCAGTTCTCAAGTCTTCCCCAAGTGGAGCCGTCCCCAGTTGGTTACCCGCCCATCATGTCTTTGAACAATGTGACAGGACTATCAGATGGTTCTGTGTTTCACCCTGGGTCTGGGTTTTACCCAGGTTCTCTAAGTCAGCCACAGCACCAGAGGCAGGACTCACTGACGAGAAAGTTGTCACTGGACCCTCATGAGAGAGTTAAAGTAAACAAATTAAATTCTGTAAGTATTAAGCATGTTTGTTAAGTTTTCAATTAAAATCTGCTGTGACAGAGTTAAAGACCATACTGTAAATTTGGAAGTTTTGATTGACCTTTATTTCTTTAATTTTCTGTTTACAAATTATTTACAAGATTTTGAATTCGTGAGCCAGTGTTCATGTAGTCTTTATCACTGGGTGCTTCCTTGGTACCGATATAAAAAGGTTTTGTTTGACTTTTTGGTAACGGATTTTGTTCTACTTCTTTAACACATTAAATCTCAACAAAACAGAGTTGCTTAATTTATATCACTTTTTAACAAATCAAATTAAATGTTACAATAAAATTGCATTCAAAGCACTATATTATGACTTGAAACTCTTTCAGTGACGTCATAAATTAGAATCACATCAAATCTTTGACCAAATTCTAGGAATTATTGTAGAAAAAAATCTGGTACCTGAATCAAACAAAACCAATTCCTATCGGGACCTATAGTAAAAGTCAAACAAAACCTTTTTATATCGGGACGAAGGAAGCACCCAGTGTTTATGGCCTGTAGAGATTCTTTATTAGCGAGAACCTTGAAAAACTTTTAAGATGACCCCAGATCTTAAAAGGTGTTTATAATGGGCCAAAAACCGAGGTGGGAAAAACAAATTGACAATTAATTAATTATACTTAAAGAACATATCGTAAACCGAGTGAGCAGCTATTTCCCAATAGGTGGCCACTCAGTTACCCGAACTTAACTAAACGTACATAAGGTTCAAATAGCACAGAAATTCATTCGAATTCAAAACATAAGTTTTTTTTGAGGCATCGAATTCGCGAATATCCGGAAATTTAAGTTCTCTCAAACATTTCTTAATTTACAGAGCTTTTTTACTGGGAAACTGTTAGTTGCAGACTGTGTCTATTGGATTCAACCAAGATTGTAAGAAACATGCATGGTATTTTAGCCTTTCCATTGTTTTAGTATTCAAAGATCTATTTCAATTTTAAATGAGCCGCCGCATGGGAAAACCAGCAATCTGCATAGGCGAAAACAAAGGCGCAGATCAGCTTCGCAGTAACTACAAAGCTGATCAGCGCCTTTGTTTTCGCTAAACGGATAGTACAATTCCTCTACTTTCTAAATCCAAAATTTCCAGCCTCTAACCATCTTCTGTGACTGTACATCCCGGTTTGTGACGGACCTGGTCGGAGCCCAAATTGTTGGTTTTCTCACGTACAGGCTCAAATGATTTTTTCAGGCATTGCGTCATCTGGGTATTGAACCAACAGCAGAACAAGAAGCTGAAATGATGTCCAAACTGAGAATAGACCCAGTAGGGACTGTGAATTATGGAGGTATGACTGAGAGCTTTTTGCACCCTGAATTTGAGGTTATAAATTTTTTCACGCCTGTTTGAACTGAGAATTGAAATTATAAAACTGCTCATAAATATCAAAATAGTCACAATCAATGGAATTTTAAAGATCATATGATTCACACCATTTAAAATGCATGAAGATTTAGTGTGATAACTCCTGTATACATTTACCTAGACACATATATTCAGAACTTGAACAGCATTTCTCAAGATGGACTATAAAATATTTTTTTTTTCTTTTTTTTTTTGATTCAGTTTAACGTCCCTTTCAAGATTATTTCAGCTCATATGAGACGGGCCAATCGGTAGGTGGGGCGAAAAGGGGAGAACCCCGAGAAAAACCACCTGACACACCCGCAAGCAGAACTTGGCTTGTCTCAACTATAAAATATGGTTGATCTAGAAGTATTAGCATTTCTTTTCAAGAAAATGTTGAAACTTTTTGAAGGAAAATAACCAATTTGCAAAGGTAAACAAAATTGGTTGGTACAGTTAGGTTGGTGGTTGAAAGACGATGCAAATTGTGCATGATCTTTTCTGCTTTGCAACTGAATTGAAATATTAATGAATTGTTATACATGTACAGTTCAACCTCATTATAACACGCCTCATTATAAGGCGGTTTTCAATATAACACGGCCATGTCATGGCTCCCAAAATGATTATTTTGCTATATGTCTATTGTAAATAACCTCATTATAACACGGTTCACTTATAACACGGTCTGTTTCCTTGGACCCCAAAGATAGCGTTATAATGAGGTTGACCTGTATCTCTTCTTGTAGACTTTGTGTCCGTAGCCCGAGAAGTATTTCAAGTGGAGCTGGAAGAGAGAAGTATAGGTCTTGGTGCTATGTTGTTTTCCACTCTTGACCAAACTGACAGAGTACAGCCTCCTGCTTACAGACATGAGGTACATTTATAATTGAGCCACTGCATAAGAAAACCAAAAAAATGCTTGGGTGAAAATAAAGGTGCAGATCAGCTTTGCGGTAAATGCGAAGTTGATCAGCGCCTTTGTTTTCGCTGCATGGATAGTACAATCCCTCTTCTTCCTTCATCCAAAATTTCAAGCTTCTAGCTATCTTCTGTGACTGTACAAGCCACTTTGTGTCGACCTAGTCTGAAATCCAAATTGTTGGTTTTCTCACGCACAGGCTCAATTTGCACTTTGACATATTGGTAGCAAATACTGCACTTATTATTAAGCATCCTCTTGCTATTAACGAAGCATATTAGCCGCCTCGTGGGAAAACCAACAATGTGGTTTCCGAACAGGTCCGACACAAAACGGGCTGTACAGCCACAGATGACAGCTAGAAGCTTGAAATTTTGGATTTAAGAAGAAGAGGAATTGTACTATCCGAGTAGCGAAAACAAAGGCGCTGATCTGCGTCTTTGTTTTCGCCTATGCAGATTGTTGGTTTTCCCACGTGGCGGCTCATATGTTAAATTTGTGAATTTCTGAAACTGTTAAAAGTTTAATTTAAAAAGATACCCACTTTAATCTAAATTGTCTGCTATTGTCCAAGTGCCCTCAATATGGGTAATTTTATGGATCTTATATTTGTCTGTGTAGGTAAATGGTGGTGCTAGTGGTGTGAGTCTACCACAGTTACAACAAGAGAATGATGACCTGAAACAGGAAAATATCAGATTAGAGGTAATGAAAAAGACGTTTTATGTAATGTCAGATGATAATAGGACACATACATTGCAGTATGAACTTTATGAAAAAAAAAATGATCAGAAAAAAAAAAAAAAAGGCATAACTTATCTTGTCAGCTTGCAAGATGAATGAATTACAGATGCTTGTAGCTTTATTATTGGAGCAGAAGGATTTGACATGTAGGATCTCACTTCAGATACCATCATTTGAGCCGCCTCGTGGGAAAACCAACAATGTGGTTTCCGAACTGGTCCGACACAAACCGGCCTGTACAAGCACAGAAAAGAGCTAGAAGCTTGAAATTTCGGATTTATGTAGAAGAGGATTTATACTATCCGTGTAGCGAAAACAAAGGCGCTGATCAGCTTCGCGGAACAGCGAAACTGATCTGCGCCTTTGTTTTCGCCTATGCAGATTGTTGGTTTTCCCGTGGGGCGGCTCATTTACTATAGGCTTAGATGAAACTCATATTTTTTTTTTGTCAAAACTTCATCAAACTAAGATGTGAGCCACTGCTCCAGAAAACCAACAATTTGCAGATGCAAAAACAAAGATGCATATCAGCCTCTGTTTTCACTACACAGACAGTACAATCCCTCTTCTAAAATCTGAATTTTCAAGCTTCTAGAATTCTTCTATGGTTGTGCAGGCTGGTCTGTGTTGAACCTGGTTGGAAAACCTGACCACCCGTTTCCTTGTGCCCCCCCCCCCCCCCCCCTGAAGGTATATCTGTCTTGTTTTAGATGCTGCTAAGAGAGAAAGAAGAGGAGGTTCTCAGAATCAGAAAGGTACACATTCACCATTTTTGCATTATCGGCTGGTTCCCAGCTAAGAAAAAATCAATATTGGAAATGCAGGTAACCAAAACCACCCTGACCTTGAGGTCAGGGTGGTTTTGGTTACCTGTATTTCCATATTTGATTTTTGGTGAGCTTGGAAGCAGCAGATAATGCAAAAATGGTGAATAGCAGGATTTGGTGTTTCTGATTATAAACTCTGCCAGTTTCACACATCAAAGCAGGAAATAGATGGACCAATATAGTGAAGTATGGTCCATGTGTATGTGAAGTTCGGAGTCATGATTTTATCCATAGCATGTTTACATGCTTAATAAATTACTCTGACCCCCGTGGCCGAGCGGTTAAGAGCACTGTTTCTTAATCACTCGATCATCTCACCGCTGTGTCTGGTGTGGGTTCGAGCCCCGCTCTGGCCACGTGAGACAAGCCAAGTTCTGCTTGCGGGTGTGCCAGGTGGTTTTTCTCGGGGTTCTCACGTTTTCGGCCCACCTACTGATTGGCCCGTCTCATATGAGCTGAAATAATCTTGAAAGGGACGTAAAACTGAAATAAAAAAAAATAAATAAATAAATGAATTACTCTGAAGTACAGAAAAAAAATATTTCATTTCGATATTAGTCTGACTGCCAATTGAAGATTATTTACAACTTATAGAAATTATTAATCTTTTTATCTTACTTTCAGCAAGCCCAAGGTGCTATACATGAGCAGCGTGAGTTACGCAGCAAGGTTCACCTGGCTGCTGAGGCTCAGAAAGCAGCAAGAGATATGGAAACAGATTACGAAGAGGTCGTACATCTACTAGAGGGTGAAATAGCCCAACTGAAAATACAGCTGACCCAGAAAGGGGTAGGTAGAACAGTGGTGTAAGGGCTTGGGATAGGGCTATGAAGCTGTACAGCTACTAGAGTTAATAGCCCAGCTGAAAATAGAGCTGACCCAGAAAGGGGTAGGTAGAACAGTGGTGTAAGGGCTTGGGATAGGGCTATGAAGCTGTACAGCTACTAGAGTTAATAGCCCAGCTGAAAATAGAGCTGACCCAGAAAGGGGTAGGTAGAACAGTGGTGTAAGGGCTTGGGATAGGGCTATGAAGCTGTACAGCTACTAGAGTTAATAGCCCAGCTGAAAATACAGCTGACCCAGAAAGGGGTAGGTAGAACAGTGGTGTAAGGGCTTGGGATAGGGCTATGAAGCTGTACAGCTACTAGAGTTAATAGCCCAGCTGAAAATAGAGCTGACCCAGAAAGGGGTAGGTAGAACAGTGGTGTAAGGGCTTGGGATAGGGCTATGAAGCTGTACAGCTACTAGAGTTAATAGCCCAGCTGAAAATAGAGCTGACCCAGAAAGGGGTAGGTAGAACAGTGGTGTAAGGGCTTGGGATAGGGCTATGAAGCTGTACAGCTACTAGAGTTAATAGCCCAGCTGAAAATACAGCTGACCCAGAAAGGGGTAGGTAGAACAGTGGTGTAAGGGCTTGGGATAGGGCTATGAAGCTGTACAGCTACTAGAGTTAATAGCCCAGCTGAAAATAGAGCTGACCCAGAAAGGGGTAGGTAGAACAGTGGTGTAAAGGCTTGGGATAGGGCTATGAAGCTGTACAGCTACTAGAGTTAATAGCCCAGCTGAAAATACAGCTGACCCAGAAAGGGGTAGGTAGAACAGTGGTGTAAGGGCTTGGGATAGGGCTATGAAGCAGTACAGCTACTAGAGTTAATAGCCCAGCTGAAAATACAGCTGACCCAGAAAGGGGTAGGTGCAAGACTTAATGTCAGGCTCAACATTTTCCTATAAAGTATGTCTAATATACCTTTAGGATACCTTAGGGGTTATTCTGGCCCCAAAGATGATAGACAATCACTAATTCAGTCTAAAATGGCGAGATTTTCCTATCATTTAGCCAATTTCAATGAGATTTTGGGCAAAAAATCTGCTCAGAAAATAATCCCTGATACCTTTAAGATATAACTGAATGGCTTCATTTTAACATATTTCTTACAATAATAGTTGAACTGAAATATTCTATTATGAAAAATGCAGGTGATCAAGCAAACAGTGAAGATGTTCTCCAGACTCCTCCAGTATTAGCACCCTGATTTAGGTCACCACTTTTTGTCCCCATACTGTCACTTCGTTTCTTCGAAGTACCACTCTTAACTCAAAGAGCTTTTACCTTCAAACAAGAATTCAAAATGATGTTTTTGACAGTAGGTGTTAAACAGTGGCAACTGTAATTAAGCTAATCCTCTACGATGGCTAGTGAAATCTTTTCGTTAATTCTTATTTCCCAGGAGAGTGACCCAGTGATGCAGAAGAGACTAGCTGTGTTGACATGCCAGTTGAGGAAAGCTGAACAAGAAAAAGAGACATTTAAAGTTGCCACAGAGAGGTTGTTACAGTTTGCTGAGGTAATATACAATTGTTTTTACATGGTACAGTACCTTTGTCAATCGCAGTGGTATTTTGGATGCAAGTGGCACTGAGATTAAATGCCCGCATTCTTACAAGATTTCTTTGGCATGAAAATGTCATATTATTGTTGGTTCTCTGATTCAGAAATAGAAATTGAAAGTTAATGGTGAAAGAATGCATGGTAAACTGCATGCTACTGTCTTTATTAGGAACAGTAAGGCTAGGAAAGCTGTCCAAACATTAAGCAACAAAAACAACAAAAGGTAGTTTCAAAGTTTCATCTTGCATAGTCCAAATTTCTGTATATTACATTGAAGTAAAATTGATTCATAATGAAAATGTGTTTTATTTTTTGTTAATCTGAGCTGCCGCTTGAGAAAACCAACAATCTGCATTTGCGAAAACAAAGACGCAGATCAGCTTCACGGTAACAGCAAAGCTGATCAGCGCCTTTGTTTTCGCTACACGGATAGTACAATTCCTCTACTTTTTAAGTCCAAAATTTCCAGCCTCTAACCATCTTCTGTGACTGTACAGTCGGGTTTTTGTCGGACCTGGTCGGAACCCAAATTGCTGGTTTTGTTACGCATGGGCTTATCTGTCTTTCAGACTGTTCATGAATCCCTCAGTGATACTAATGGGCCGGCCCCATCAAGGTAAGAGGACATCATTTTCTGACTACACATACTTTATGTGTATCCTTGCACTGTCCATGACGTATTTATTTACATTCAAGCTAGTCTTAATAAAATTGTACTTGTATAAGTTCTATTCTGAAAGAAGTCTGTAAAATGTTTTGGGTTTGATAAAAAATATATCATTTTGTATTATGCCCTGTACTGACATAAATGAGCCATCACATGGGAAAACCAACAATCTGCATAGGCGAAAACAAAGGCGCAGATCAGCTTCGCGGTAACCGCGAAGCTGATCAGCGCCTTTGTTTTTGCTACACGGATAATACAATTCCTCCTCTCCTTAACTCCAAAATTCAAGCTTCTAGCCATCTTCTGTGACTGTACAGCCTGATTTGTGTCGGACCTGTTTGGAAACCACATTGTTGGTTTTCCCACGAGGCGGCTAAGATCATGACAATATTTCCTGTAGACCCCTGACGAGTGGTGAGGGTGTTAAACCAAGGTTACTGGGTAAACTAAAGAGACCAGCACAGACTGCCAGTCGTAGTGTAGCTGCCGAGGCAAAGGAAGTGGCTGCCAGTGTGAGAAATATGATTGACACACAACGTAAGTTACTGTGATTAGGCAACATGAAAAATATGTTCCAAGGGTCAGTTGGCATTACGAATATGTGTTGTACACAACTTTTCATCTAACATTATTGTGCAAATTATTGCTATGCTCAGATAAGAATTTGGACTGGCATGGAGCTTATTAAATTGTTGAAAAAATCTTAAAAGGGGCAACATGGGCAACTTATTGTTTTTAAATTAACTGATATATGCCTATGCTAGTGTTTGCACAATTGCCCTACATTTTGTAGCATCTCTGATAAAATTGCATGTCTTAAGACAGGTTGAATATGAGCCACATCATGAGAAAACCAGATTTTCACCTGTGTGAAAACAGAGGCACAGATCAGCTTCGCAGTAACTACAAAGCTGATGAGCACCTTTGTTTTTGCTACTCGGATAGTACAATTTCTCTTCTTCCTAAATCCGAAATTTTAAGCTTCTAGCCACCTTCTGTGACTGTACAGGCGGATTTGTGTCGCACCTGGTCGGAAACCCCGAAGACCGGTTTCCTCGCATTGCGGCTCATATATAAGACTAGCTGAATATATCTCTCTCTTTTTCGTCCTTGTGGTGGAACATTGGATTAAGTCCGTTCAGCCCGGTATGACGTAAAAAGGCCACTTTCTACTACCACTACTCTCTCTCTTTTTCTAGCCTTACCATTTGGTTGGGAAGAGACTTATACAGAAGATGGCATGAAGTATTACATAAAGTGAGTATGCTTTTTCATGCTGTATTTAAGCCTTATACAGCAGCTTGTCAAAACTTTTTTATATTGCCATTAAAAGAGCTAAGAAACAACAAGTTGTCTTTAATATGATATCTAACACAAAGTCAAGTCTGTTTTTCCTTGTGTCTGATAATGGTTTTTCACAGATATTTTGCAACTGTTTAAATCTAGAAATATTTTCTTGACACAATTGAGCATTTAGTTTAATGCAAAATATCAGCAAACATTTTGAAAATCGGTTGACAAATAAAAAAATTCTGTCAAAAACATTTTTGAATAGGGATTTTTCTGTACAAAAATCTTATGAAAAGGAGGCAAATATTTTCCTGCAAAAATTTAAAATTCTTGATATTTCATTATGATTGCTTAAAATTAATATAAAATGACACAAATGACTTAAAAATTTTCAAAGATCATGGATTATCTCCCTTGCCAATGCAAAGTCCCTATTCAAACTAAGATCAAGATTTTGACATGAAAATAATTTTCCCATTGTCCTCCACACAAAAATTTTCTGTGAAAAAAGCATTATCAGATGCAAGTTTTTAGACTTTAGGAACTGCTGCCTAGAAAATTCAATGAAACTGCATTACTGGTATTTTTTAAGAATCAATTCTACAAATAATTTGCTTAGTCCTTGTAAGAAAACCAAAGTATACCAAGTGCCATTACTTTACATTTCAGTCATTTAAATCAAGTTACAACATGGTCCCATCCCTTATCGGGCATTACTCATATACCAGCAACAAAACAAGACAAGACACCTGAAGATGGCAGCCAGCCTAGCACATCACTAGAAAGATAACTCCGGCAATTCTGTTGAACATCTCTCATATACCAGAAACAAACCAGGGCAAGACACCGCAAGATCACTCATCTACCTGTAACCATTACGAAAACATGCCCATATGATATACAGTAATTTTCAGGTCAAAAATCGATAATTTTCAGAGGAAATTTTTTGATATTTTTCTTATTTTTGCTCAAAACATAGATTGTGGGTTCACTTTAGAACCGCCTCGGCGAGGCGGTTCTAACGAGTACCCACAATCTATGTTTTGGAGCAAAAATAAGAAAAATAGGTATACCCCTGCATACCCCAATTTTACTATATAAAAGTGGGGTTTAATTGGGTATTCATTGCACGGACATGTTTTCCTGATGAAAAGACAAGACACCGAAAATTGACAGTCATTGACAGATAACTCCTGTCAGGCATCACATCTCTCGGCTAGAAAAGAAGACAGCATCGCAAAATGACAGTAAGCCATGTACGAAGCAAGGCAATGCAGATAGTTCCAGTCAGACCTGGGTTAATCTTTGCAAATCAATTGTAATTGTAATCGATTACATTGTGGAAAAAAAATATTTTTAATCGTAATCGTTAATCGTTAGATTGAAAGTAATTGTAATTGTTAGTGATTAACTTTGAAAGTAATCGATAACAGGTCTGGTTCCAGTATGGCATTTTGTGAAGTTAATAGATAATTCTGATTTGCCGTAACTAGGTTGAAAAAAAATTTGCTATCAAAACAGAGGCAGGAATGCTTAGGGCTTTGTTTTTCTTGGCTTAACTAATGGACAAATGTAGATGACATAATATTGAGCCGTCTCATGGGAAAACCAACAATCTGCATAGGCGAAAACAAAGGCGCAGATCAGCTTCGCGGTAACCGCGAAGCTGATCAGCGCCTTTGTTTCCACTACTCGGATAGTACAATTCCTCTTCTACTTAAATCCGAAATATCAAGCTTCTAGCTCTTTTCTGTGCTTGTACAGGCCGGTTTGTGTCAGACCTGGTCGGAGCCCCAAATTGTTGGTTTTCCCACGGGACGGCTCATATAATTGTTTCAGACAAAGAAAGAGACAGTAATTGGCTGTATTGGTGTTGCAGAATAGTTAGATCATGTATTTTATGGAGGTATCAAAATACAGTACAACCTCATTATAACGCTATGTTTGGAGTCCAAAGAAACAGACCATGTTATATGTGAACCATGTTATAATGAGGTTATTTACTATATGCATTATAGGAAAGCCATGTCATGGCCGTTTTATATTGGAAACCGTGTTATAACGAGGCGTGTTATAATGAGGTTGGACTGTATGTGGAATGACAATCTGATCATTCATTCTTAACATTAACTTTCTGTAAAGGTTGTAGCTTGTATATTGCATTTATATTTATTTTTTGTTGCATTTAAGAAGGATTCCGGTGAAATCCATTGAACTATTTTACATAAATTGTAGCTAGATTTTGTTGTAAAACTTTGATACTGTAAGCTTCAGAGGTTTAAGCCAGCCAGAGGCATGACCATTCAGATAAATTTCTAGGCACAGGCGACTTTCGTTATCTTGAACTCAAGGGGACAGAGTATATCACTTCGAGTTATCAGTATTACGACTTAACCAATTTGTGACTTCATAGCTTCCAAAATCGTAAGAAGCTATAATGAGAATGTATTTATTGTATTATCAGATATCATGAAAGGTCATTCATAGCATACTTATCTGGGACACATAAAGTTTTTGTAAGTTACCCTTTTTGTTGATTTAGGCGTACTACGAGTTATGTGATGTTGAATTACATAAAACAAACAGAGAAAAAAGACCGGGACTGGTCTGTAGGTTTGACATAAACAGTAGTTTCGTGCTAGGCATTATTGAGGTAATGTGAGCCGCCTGTATTATAATTCCTACTCTGCAAAAACAAAGCATATTAAATTGTGAGCCACCTCGTGGGAAAACCAACAATGTGGTTTCCGAACAGGTCCGACACAAACCGGCCTGTACAGCTACAGAAGCAGGCTAGAAGTTTGAAATTTTGGAGTTAAGTAGAGGAGGTATTGTACTATCCGAGTAGCAAAAACAAAGGCGCTGATCAGCTTCGCGGTTACCGCGAAGCTGATCTGCGTCTTTGTTTTCGCCTTTGCAGATTGTTGGTTTTCCCATGAGGTGGCTCTTGTATTAGAGATATATGCTGAGGATTGTTCTCAGATGAAATAGACTTCTTGAGGCCCTTGTGTCTATTTTTATGTCAAAATGCAATGTTTTTTACAATGGCAATTTCTTACTTTGGTTGTAGATCTAACAAACCATCAGTCATTGGCATTAATACAAAATCCATTTAAGTCCCAGACTGTTTTGAGCGAAAATGAGAAAAAAATAATAAATTATCATCATGCCATGCATCAAGATTAGCTACAATAGGAATTACATTGTACATATATTTCTTGAAGAAAATATTTGTTGGTACTCACTAGGTCTCTCGTATAGGCATTTCTAATGGTACATGGAGGATTAAACAAAAATATCCATAATATTCAGGACAACTTCATTTTATTGTTATTTTTGGGGACTACACAAAACAGACCAACTTTTAAGTGAAATCATATTATAATGAAGTTTTGACATATTATAGTAACGACAGGAAAATTACATGTACTATTTAGATCAGGATTATGTTATACTGAAAATCGTAAAATAGTGAGTCACTCTTTATTTAGGTTGTAGTGTTATATATATGTATACATTTTTATGCCCCCAACTTCGAAGAAGCCCCCAACTTCGAAGAAGTTGAGGGGGCATATTGGTTTGGGTCTGTCCGTCCAGTCCAGTCCAGTCCAGTGGTGTGCAGTGGTGTGCAGTCTGTGATGCATGAGTAACACTTAGTACTCGGTCAGGAACCGTTAGAGCTAGGATCTTGAAATTTGGTATGTAGTTTGTATATGAAAATTAAGAGGACCCATATTTTTTCTTTCAGGTAAATTCAAGGGGCTAGGGGCCCATTCTGTGAGAGTTATTTCCCTTTTTAATTCTTGATAAAGTGAATAGATAGTGGGTAACTTGTGTGCGCAACTCCTCCTACAGTTTTATTCCGATTCTCTTGAAACTTTACAGATGTTGTGACCATGCTTTGAAGATATGCATGTGGTTTGGATATAATCCTCTTATTAATTTTTGTCACTTTTTTCACAATTTGAACTTAGCCATTTTTCGGGCATTTTCACAATGAAAATGAATGGGCAGTGGTTACCTTGTGTGCGCAACTCCTCCTACAGTTTCATGCCAATTCATTTAAAACTTTACATGTGTTATGGGCATGGTCTGAAGATATGCATGTGGTTTGGATGCAATCCTTGGATTATTTTTTGTCATTTTTTTCTAAATTTGAACTTAGTCATTTTTTCGGGCATTTTAGTGAATAGATAGAGGGTACCTTGTGTGCGCAACTCCTCCTACAATTTAATACCGATACTTTTGAAACTTTGCAGACATTGTGACCATGCTTTGAAGATATGCATGTGGCTGGGATATACTCCTCAGATTAATTTTTGTCACTTTTTTTACAATTTGAACTTAGTCATTTTTTGGACATTTTTACATCTTGAAAGTGACTTACCAGTTGGGGGCATAGTGTTTCATAAACACATTTTCTAGTTTTTTTTTCATTTAAGATTCAAACATATTTATTATTTAAATGATAATGTTTTTAGCTCACCTGAGCCGTCAGGCTCACAAGGTGAGCTTAGCTTATAGTATACCCATGCTCCGTCGTCCGTCCGTCCGTCCGTCGTCCGTCCGTCGTCCGTCTGTCCGTCCGTCGTCCACCATTTTCAAAGATCTTCTTCTCTGAAACAGCTTGGCCAATCAAAGCCAAATTTTACATGAAGCATCTATGGGAAGGGGGAACCAATGTGTATATAAATAATTCAGGTCACATGACCAAGATGGCCGCCATGCCCATATATGGTAAAAACCCTTCAAAAATCTTCTTCTCCGGAACCACTGGACCGATTTCAACCAAACTTGGCATGAAGCATCGATGACTCAAGTACTACAATGTGTATATAAATCATGACCTTGCGGTGACTTTGACCTATTTTACGGCAAGGTCAACATAGGTCGCCTTTGCATTTGAATGGGAAAAATTGTTAAATTGTCATTTAAAGGAAAAATCTTGCAGAAAATGAGCAGTAGGACTGAATATTAATGATTTTGAAAAAAATTGGGCACCAGGGGCTCATCCGCCCCCACCCCGGGGCAATATACATGTATATTATCATAATATTCAAACATCTTCTTCTCTGAAACCGCTTGGCCAATCAAAGCCAAATTTTACATGAAGCATCTATGGGAAGGGGGAACCAATGTGTATATAAATAATCCAGGTCACATGACCAAGATGGCCGCCATGCCCATATATGGTAAAAACCCTTCCAAAATCTTCTTCTCCGGAACCGGTACTCTGATTTCAAAGAAACTTGGCATGGAGCATTGATGGCTCAAGTACTACAATGTGTATATAAATCATGACCCTGTGATGACCTTGACCTTTTTTATGGCAAGGTCAACATAGGTCGCCTATGCATTTGAATGGGGAAAACTTTTAAAAAGTAATTTGAGGTGAAAATCTTGCAGGAATGGGTAGTTTGACTGAATATTAATGATTCTGAAAAAAAATGGACCCAAGGGGCTCATATGCCCCCACCCCGGGGCAATATAAATGTATATTACCAAAATATTAAAACATCTTCTTCTCTGAAACCACTTGGCCAATCAAAGCCAAATTTTATGTGAAGCATTTATAGAATGAGGGAACCAATGTGTATATAAATGATCCAGGTCACATGACCAAGATGGCCGCCATGCCCATATATGGTAAAAACCCTTCCAAAATCTTCTTCTCTGGAACCGGTGGACGGATTTCAACAAAACTTGGCATGAAACATCAATGGCTTAAGTACTACAATGTATATATAAATCATGACCCTGTGATGACCTTGACCTATTTTACGACAAGGTCAACATAGGTTGCCTATGCCTTTGAATGGGGATAACTGTTATTTGTCAGTTGAAGGGAAAGACTTGCAGGAAATTGGCAAATGGACAGGATATTGATTATTATGAAGAAAAATAATGGACACCAGGGAATCATCTGCCCCTTTACTGGGGCTTTTTTCCATAATATGCAAACATGTTTATTGGTATATACGTACAACAGATCTCAGGTGAGCGTTTACAGGACCATTGGTCCTCTGGTTTGTATGTCTCAGTATCATATTAAGAGTTTGACTTTGCATTTATTGTCTTGTATGTACATTTCATTTTACTAGGTGCTAATAACCATTACCGTCCATAACTTATGTGCATGTGTTATCAGGTTCTTAAACATATGTAAGAAATTTTACTATAGTATTTGTGTTTGTCATTAAAATACATTATGCTAGACCTCATTAAAGATTTTAGATTAAGAGTGCTCTGAACAATGAACCTTATGTCAAATTGATATTTGAGCCGCCTCGTGAGAAAACCAACAATCTGCATTTGCGAAAACAAAGACGCAGATCTTACTGCGAAGCTGCTCAGCGCCTTTGTTTTCGCTACATGGATAGTATAATTCCTCTACTTTCTAAATCCAAAATTTCAAGTCTCTAGCCATCTTCTGTGCTTGTACAGGCCGGTTTGTGTCGGACCTGGTCGGAAACCACATTGTTGGTTTTCCCACGAGATGGCTCATTTTATATACGTGTAGCTTGTTTTATAATCTCTTAGAATTTTTCTCTTTTTAGATCTGATCATCCATAAATTTTCTTTAAAAAATGATGTTGGTCATCATAATTTTCTGACTGTATCAGACTTAACAAGTGCACACCACACCATATGTTGGCAGAAATTTGCAAAACCTTACCTGAATTGAGCTGTGATGCGAGAAAATCAGTCTTTGGGATTTTCAACCAAGTCTGACACAAACCAGCCTGTACAGTCGCAGAAGAAGGCTAGATGTTTGAAATTTTGGATTTGAAAAGTAGAGGGATAGTACTGTCCATGTAGCAAAAACAAAGGGGCTGATCAGCTGTGCAGTTGCTGCACAGCTGATCTGCGCCTGCGTTTTCGCATAGGCAAACATTTTGTGATGAGGCTCAATTATCACACTCATTAATAACATTTAGAGTTTCCTTTCAGTTTTCCATATGTTTCTTTTATTTATACCCCCCGCAAAACGAAGTTTTAGGGGGGTATACTGTTTTCAGCCTGTCTGTGATTCCGTCATTCCGTCAACATTTTGACATCTTTGCTAAATAACTTAAGTAGTTTTTGCCCGATGTTCTTCAAATTTTCAACACACCTGCACCATTAGACAACACATGTGTGATATGAATTTAGGGGCCAAAGGGTCAGTTTTGCAAGAGTTATGGGACTTTTTAAACCTATACATAGAATGTTTGCCATAGTGCTAATAGTGCATACTTTGTGAAATCAACTCCTCCTACAGCTTTCAATATTCTCTTTTGATACTTTGCAGATATGTGCCAGAGATGTTGAAGATGTGCATGAAGAAGTATTATGCTATGAAAGTAAATTTTGACAAATTTACAGCATTTTGAACTTAGCCAATTTTCGATAATTGCCATATTCAACAATGGTTGGTAGTGCATAGTTTGTGAAATCAACTCCTCCTAGGGCTTTCAGTATTTCTTTTCAATATTTTGCAGACATGTTCCACACATATTGAAGATGTGCATGAAGAATTATAATGATGAAAAAATAATTTTTGACAAATTTACAGCATTTTTCAAAATAGCCATTTTTTTGACCATTGCTTGCATACAATAATGGTTGGTAGTGCATAGTTTGTGAAATCAACTTCTCCTAGGGCTTTCAGTATTTCTTTTCAATACTTTGCATACATGTTCCACACATATTGAAGATGTGCATGAAGAATTATAATGATGAAAAAATAATTTTTGACAAATTTACAGCATTTTTCAACATAGTCATTTTTGACCATTGCTTATATACAATAATGGTTGGTAGTGCATAGTTTGTGAAATCAACTCCCCAAGGGCTTTCAGTATTTCTTTTCAATACTTTGCAGACATGTTCCACACATATTGAAGATGTGCATGAAGAATTATAATGATGAAAAAATAATTTTTGACAAATTTACAGCATTTTTCAACATAGTCATTTTTGACCATTGCTTATATACAATAATGGTTGGTAGTGCATAGTTTGTGAAATCAACTCCTCCTACAGCTTTCAGTATTTCTTTTCAATACTTTGCAGACATGTTCCACACATATTGAAGATGTGCATGAAGAAGTATAATACTGAAAAATTAATTTTTGACAAATTTACAGCATTTTTAACATAGCCATTTTTTGACCATTGCTTAAATACAATAATGGTTGGTAGTGCATAGTTTGTGAAATCAACTCCTCCTAGGGCTTTCAGTATTTCTTTTCAATACTTTGCAGACATGTTCCACACATATTGAAGATGTGCATGAAGAATTGTAATACTGAAAAAGTGAATTTTGACAAATTTACATCATTTTTCAACCTAGCCATTTCTTGACTATTTCTTATATACAATAATGGTTGGTAGTGCATACTTTGTGAAATCAACTCCTCTTAGGGCTTTCAGTGTTTCTTTTAAATTCTTTGTAGATTTGTTCCAGATATATTTTAGATGTGCATAAATAATTTTCATGCTGAAAAAATAATTTTTGACAAATTTTCAGCTTAATGCTAAGAAGATATCTTTGACAAATTTTCTGTGTGTTTGACTTAGGAAGTTATTGGCCAGCTTCAGATAATTTTGCGGGGGGTATACTGAAAGCCTTGCTTGCAGCCAATTTCTAGTTTTTAAATATTTTAACATTTTCTTTTCTATTCATAATTATTTTTATTGCCTTCAAATGTATCCATACTTCACTAAATTTTTGTTGAATGAATTTATGATATTAGCCAAGTGCATGTTAAATATTGCCTAAGAAAACATACAGTTCATAGTTTTTCCATATTTATTTGATTTGATTCTATAACGTCCCTGTCAACAATGCTTCAGTCAGCTCAGGACAGAGACACTGCTCCATGCTTACTTGACGAGTAATTCAAAATGTCACGCAACATGGCAGCAGTTGGTATAATACCCTGAGTCACCAAATACAGATTGACACTCTATTACTGAGCCACAGGCACTCCAAATTCAAGGTTTGAAGTGTCCGTATACTTGCTTTCAGTTGTATTATAGCTTTGATTATTTATATTTATTTAAGCATTTGTTTTTGTGGTATTTTAGTGTGCATGCCTAGTCTTAAACTAATTTTTCTGACATGTAATGAGCCTTTAGTTAAACTGTGATACAAGTCGGTTCCACTGCCTTAAAAAACTGACATACTGTATTGGTCAACACTGGATATCTTTTCTAGTACATACAATTTTATGCCTTTAGCTTGTCTTTGCATGAAAATACTGTTACTACCATAGACTGTGTCTGACAAATGAGCCGCGACGCGAGAAAACCGGTCTTCGGGGTTTCCGACCAGGTCCGACACAAACCGACCTGTACAAGCTCAGAAAAGAGCTAGAAGCTTGAAATTTCGGATTTAAGTAGAAGAGAAATTGTACTATCCGTGTAGCGAAAACAAAGGCGCTGATCAGCTTCGCGGTTACCGCGAAGCTGATCTGCGCCTTTGTTTTCGCCTAGGCAAAAATCCGGTTTTCCCACGAGGCGGCTCAAATGTAGACAGAGGTAGTACTTGTAAAATATTATTTAAGCTGCTGCGTCAGAAAACAACCTGCATATGCAAAAAAACAAAGGCGCAGATCAGATGTGCAGTAACTGTACAGCGGATCAGCACTTTTGTTTTTGATACTTGGATAGTACAATTCCTCTTCTACTTTATTCCAAAATTCAAGCGTATAACCTGCTTATTTAGTTGCCGGTACATATACAGCCTGATTTGTGTCGGAAACCCAGATTGTTGTTTTTTGTGGGGTTTTTTTTTTTTTGTGTTTTTTTTTCACGCGACAGTGTCACAGACTACTTTCTATTGGTAGACAGACTGAAGGCAGGCTTTCACTTTGACACTTTTTCACCTGATACTTTGACTGCAGATGGTAAGAAGTATTAAGTCACTCTCTGGAAGGAGAAGTATTTTGTTATGTAGCAAAAACTAAGGTGTCTAAGGGTCGATCTGCAGTGTTATGCAACTTGTATGTGCCTGAAAGAAGCATTTTCATGGCATTTCTTATTCGTAAAGGTCTCCCGTCACTGTATTTATTAATATGAGCCACGTCATGAGAAAAACATTTCACATGTGAAAACAGGTGCATTAACTGCGAAGCTTATCAGCGTCTTTATTTTACTACAGGGATAGCACAATGCCTCTACTTTCTAAATTCAAAATTTCCAGCCTATAGCCATCTTCAATGCTTGTACAGCTTAGTTTCTGTCGGACCTGTTCGGAAACCACTGAGTTTAATTCTCACGACTCGGCTTGTTTCTTATTTTGTAAATGTCTCCTATTACTGTATTTATTTATCTGTCTCACAGTCTTAACATTTTTATGAACCTTTCATTGCCAGAGAATACTGGTGTTCTCTGCCTGGTAATTCATGATCATGTAGCAGACCATCAGTATGAAATCCTTGGAAGAACTATGTTATAGCAGAAGAAATCCAGTTATTTGATTATGTTGCCTTTATCTTCTTTAGCAGTATTCAGCTATTTTTGGTGTTAAAGCCTGAATGCTAATATACATCATTTTATCATGTAACACATCTATGACTAATGCCATAATACTGAAGATAATTGTGCCACATTATGAGAAAACCTATCTTTGGTTTCTTCCAATACCAGTGTGGCTGTAAAGCAGTAAGATTCTTAGATTCTTGAAATTTTGGATTAAGAAAGAAAAATAATTATGAGCTGCTGCATAAGAAAACTTAACATGCATAGGCGAAAGGAAAGGCGCAGATCAGCTGTGCAGTAACTGCCAAGCTGATCAGTGCCTTTGTTTTCGCTACATGGATTGTACAATTTCTCTTCTATTTATATCCAGATCTTCAAGCTCTTTTCTGTGACTGTATAGACCGGTTTGTGTCGGACCTGGTGGAAACCCCAAATTGTTGATTTTCTCGTGCAAAGGCTCTTGTGCTCTTTTGTGCTGATCAGCTGCACTGTTACTGTGCATAGACAAAGAAGCTGGTTTTCACATCTTGTGGCTCATAGAATAAATATTTATAAACATAAACTATACAATAAAGCTGATATGCTCTGATGGTGTTTTTTGCTATACACCCCTTTATGTCTCATCAAAGGCTTTTGGTAAGACCTCACATTTGATTGGCACATTTTCACCATTACGAAAACATGCCCATGTAATATACAGAAATTTTTAAAGTTCTAAAAAATGAAAATTTTCAACAGAAAAAGTTTTATATTTTTCATATTTTTGTTCAAAACATAGATTGTGGGTTCGCATTAGAACAGCCTCGCGGAGGTGGTTCTAATGAGTACCCACAATCTATGTTTTGGAGCAAAACTAAGAAAAATAGGTATACCCCTGTAAACCCCATTTTCTCTATATAAAAGTGGGGTTTAAGGGGGTATTCATTTCACAGACATGTTTTCCTGATGACTGCCTAGATTGATTTGAGCAAGCCGATGAATAGTAATGTTAGCCAAGTGAATTTAACTGTCCAGACAGCTCGGTTGTCAGGGTGTCTGCTTTGTGATCAGTGGGTCTTGTGCCATGTCATATATATAAGGCGCGACACGAGAAAACCTGTCTTCAGGAGTTCCGACCAGGTGTGATACAAACCGACCTGTACAGTCTCAGAACAAAGTTAGAATCTTGAAATTTTGGGTAGAGGTAGAGAAGGAATTTTACTATCCGAGTAGCGAAAAACAAAGGTGCTGATCAGCTTCGCAGTTACTGAGCTGATATGGGCCTTTGTTTTCGCACAGGCAATAATCCCGTTTTCTCACGATGCGGCTCATATAAAAGTAGACAAAAGTAGTGAGGCAGCTCCCTTGCTAGCATTTGCAACAAACAGGTAGTTTTGTAGTTTAATTTCCCAGTCATAAATTTTCAGTCAAGTTGGAAGAAACCCATCTCTTACTGGATATCAACTATTATTGAGTTGTTTTTTTTTGTAATTCAGTTTTACGTAATTATGTCTCCCCCCGACAGGGTCGGGAGACATATTGTTTTTCCCCGTGTGTCTGTCTGTCTGTCTGTCTGTCTGTCTGTCTGTCTGTCTCTGTCCGTCACAAATCTTGTCCGCTCTATAACTTGAAAACCGTTAAAGATTTTTCAATGAAACTTGGTACACTTGTAAACCACGACAAGACGATGTGTCATGCACAAGAACCATAACTCTAGCTTGAGTATTTTTGGAGTTATTTCCCTTTGATTATTTTCGATACAATTTCGTGTCCGCTGTATAACTTGAAAACCGTTAAAGATTTTTCAGTGAAACTTGGTACACTTGTAGACCACGACGAGAGGATGTGTCATGCATAAGAACCATAACTCTGGCTTGAGTATTTTTGGAGTTATTTCCCTTTGATTATTTTCGATGCAATTTCGTGTCCGCTGTATAACTTGAAAACCGTTTAAGATTTTTCAATAAAACTTGGTACACTTATTGAGCATGATCAGACGATGTGTCATGCACAAGAACCATAACTCTGGCTTGAGTATTTTATGAGTTATTTCCCTTTGATTATTTTCCATACAATTTCGTGTCCGCTTTATAACTCGAAAATCGTAAGAGTTATTTCAATGAAACTTGGTACACTTATAAAGCACGATGAGATTACGTGTCGTGCTAAAGAACCATAACTCTTGCTTGCATATCTTTGGAGTAATTTCCCTTTGATTTTTTTCGATACAATTTCGTGTCCACCCTATAACTTGAAAACTGTAAGAGAAATTTCAGTGAAACTTGGTACACTTACAAAGCATGATGAGACGATGTGTCATGCACAAGAATTATAACTCTTGCTTTCATATCTTTGGAGTTATTTCCCTTTGATTATTTTTGCATACAATTTCATGTCCACTCTATAACTTGAAAACCATAAGAAATATTTCAATAAAACTTGGTACACTTATTGAGCATGATCAGACGATGTGTCATGCACAAGAACCATAACTCTGGCTTGAGTATTTTATGAGTTATTTCCCTTTGATTATTTTCCATACAATTTCGTGTCCGCTTTATAACTCGAAAATCGTAAGAGTTATTTCAATGAAACTTGGTACACTTATAAAGCACAATGAGATTACGTGTCGTGCTAAAAAACCATAACTCTTGCTTGCATATCTTTGGAGTAATTTCCCTTTGATTTTTTTTCCATACAATTTCGTGTCCACCCTATAACTTGAAAACCGTAAGAGAAATTTCAGTGAAACTTGGTACACTTATAAAGCATGATGAGACGATGTGTCATGCACAAGAATTATAACTCTTGCTTTCATATCTATGGAGTTATTTCCCTTTGATTATTTTTGCATACAATTTCATGTCCACTCTATAACTTGAAAACCATAAGAAATATTTCAATGAAACTTGGTACACTTATAAAGCACGATGAGATGATGTGTCATGCTAAAGAACCATAACTCTTGCTCGCATATCTTTGGAGTTATTTCCCTTTGATTATTTTTCATTCAATTTTTTGTCTGCTCTTTAACTCAAAAACCATTAGAGATTTTTCAATGAAACATGGTACACTTATAAAGCATGATGCACAAGAATCATTACTCTTGCTTTCATATCTTTGGAGTTATTTCCCTTTGATTATTTTCCAAACACTTTCGTGCCCCCTCTATAACTTGAAAACCGTAAGAGATATTTCAATGAAACTTGGTACACTTATAAAACAGAATGACAGGATATGTGATGCACAAGAACTATAACTCTTGCTTGCATATTTTGGACATGCACGTAGAAAGGGGGGAGATATCAGTTTTCACATAGAAAACAAATTCTAGTTTCAAGATTATTTCAGCTCATATGAGACGGGCCAATCAGTAGGTGGGCAGAAACAGGAGAACCCCGAGAAAAAAACACCTGGCACACCCGCAAGCAGAACTTGGCTGGTTTCACATGTGGCCAGAGCGGGGCTCGAACCCACACCAGACACAGTGGTGAAATGATCGAGTGATTAAGAAACAGCGCTCTTAACCGCTCGGCCATGGGGGGGGGGGGTGGACATGAACAGGAATTTGAACCTCTAAATCAGGACCCCTAAGTCAGCACTCTACCACCAGGCTACTATAGGATAGTGCAGAGGCATGTACTGGCTCAAATTTTTTTACGGTAGAGAAATAAAACCAGAAAACATAGTGAGATTTTGATTTATTGTACAAAAGATTTAAAGAGGATTCCAAAACTTGAACAAAGTAGACTGAACATCAGTTGTATACAATACATAATTATATACATATCATGTATACATTTCATGTACAGATAAAAATTGTACCAAAATTCGGGTAAAGTGCATAAAAAATGTGTAAGCACTTTACAAACTGTTTGACAATGACTTTAAAATGATAATGAAAAACTGCACAATTTTATCAAAGAATCACCAATTCCCAAACTTGTCATGGTTTAAGTGTTGAATATTCTATGCAAGTCGAGGTCTTCGAAATATTAATTTGGTTTTCACCTCAAATGGATAAAAGATTTGACAGCCTGAGTTTTCATCAGATTGTAATTTTATTTTTAAAACAAACTTATATGTGAGCCGCCTCTTGGGAAAACCAACAATGTGGTTTCCGAACAGGTCCAACACAAACTGAGCTGCACAAGCACTGAAGATGGCTAGAGACTGGAAATTTTGGATTTAGAAAGTAGAGGAATTGTACTATCCGTGTAGCGAAAACAAAGGCGCTGATCAGCTTCGCAGTTACTGCAAAGCTGATCTGCACCTTAGTTTTCGCATATGTAGATTGTCAGTTTTCTCATGAGGCGGCTCACTGCTTTCAAAATGCAGTGTATAACTTGGGCAGTATTTCTGAAATAATAATTTCATTGCTTATTTAGGGATTCCTGAAATTAGTTTTAAAACCATCAAGGTCAAAATCTGACTGCTCTCTCCTGTTACATAATTAGTATTCTTTCTCTTAATACACCTGTAACGCTTTATAACACACTTCATTATAAAACTATTTTGGATATAACACTGATCAATGCTGTCCCCCAAATGGTCAATTTAGAATATTTTTGCTATATGTCTATACATTTTACTCTTGTTATAACACGGATTGGATAGCTAACATGTAAATTGGCTTGGACCCCAACAATAATGTTATAAAGAGGTTGTGGTTTATATACATTGATATTTATGCACTTCAACATTTACACATGCTGGCACAATGTACATAAATACTTGTATACATTCTCTGAGCATATAAATTTGACTCTTATAAATACTTTCTTATATTTCCTGAATACTATTATGATTAGATCAAATCATGCTTTCTTCTCTTTGACCAAGCCAAATAATGGAGTATCCAAAGAATTAGAGTTCATTGTCCATTAACCCATATTTGACGAATGGATTTTCCCATCGTTATCATTTGGGCGAGTCCACTTTCATTTTTAGGGGTGTTAGGAGTGATTTTTAATTTTTTAATCTCATCTTTTGATGACATTTCTCTAAGCAAACAGAATAGCCCCAGATGGGATGCCCCGTTCTGCGGCGTCACATCCGGGGCTATTCTGTTTGCCTATGTCCCATAAAAGGGACGCCAGGCTTAAACGAGTTAATTTGAGCCATCAAAAACAGTGGCGCAGATCGGTTGTATACTTACTTCTAAACCTTTGTTTTTGTAAACAAAAATGAGCCGCCTAATGGGAAAACCAACAATTTGCATATGCGAAAACAAAGGCGCAGATCAGCTTCGCGGTAGCCGCGAAGCTGATCAGCATTACTGCGCAGCTGATCAGCGCCTTTGTTTTCGCTAGACGGATAGTACAATCCCTCTACTTCCTAAATGTGCAATTGCATGCTTCTAGCTGTCTTCTGTTACTGTGCAGTCCGGTTTGTGTCGGACCTGGTCGGAAACCACATTGTTGGTTTTCCCATGAGGCGGCTCAAATACTGATGTCTCTCCAACAACAACCATCTTGTACAGCCCGATTTGAGACAGACATGGTCGGAAGGTCTGATTGAGACATGGCACAACATACTTTGGTTGTACATAAATTTAACTTTTCATCAATAAGATGATTGCCAGGGTTGATTACCCTTGCCCCAGAACAAAAAGGAGAAATATAAATGAGCCCCATCATGAAAAAAACAGACTTTTGCCTATGCAAAAATAAAGGCGCAGATCAGCTGTACAAGAACTGCACAGCTGATATGAGCCTTTGTTTTCGTTACACAGATAGTACAATCCCTTGTTTTGTTAAATCTGAAATTTCAGGCTCCCAATCTTCTATGCTTGTAAAGGCCAGTTTGTGTTGGACCTGGTGAGAAACCCGAAAGAATGGTTTTCTCGCATTGTGGCTCAAATGACAACGATACACACAAAAAGTGGTAGAAAATAATTCAATAAGTATGTAAAAAGACAAAGGATCTTTGTAAAATATTCATATCTATTATTTACATTATAATTATTTACTTTACAAATCTAAATGGAGAAATGTAAATATTATGAGAAGACATTGTCTGTCACAGACAGAAAATTGACATTGTCAATTATTACGAAGCATATTAACCCTTGCCGCGCGGTGAACGACTAAAGTTGTACCCGAATGTAAGGTCTGTCAACGCGGCAAACAACTGAGGTCGTTTTTCTCCCTACTTTCGTTTTCGATCGAGTCTGACCGTGGAATACAATGGGAGGACCCATTTTATAATACAGACTTCATCAATAGGCCCTGTACTGAGCATATGTAAAGTTTATACGGAACATATAATGGAATTTTTTGTTATGCGGAATGAAATCAATAAAATATTACTTTCCTTTTGGATTTCATTCATGAATTTGCAATGGCGGACACAATATTGCCGATACGGGGGTGATAAAAAGTTGAATATTACTTCAAAATAATGACTTTGACAAGGATTTCTTGTGTTTTGGATGTCAGAGGATATGAATAAGGTAAATTGAATTGGAAATATCTCCCGTCATCATCTTTTTTCGTACGAAATTAGCTTTCGTAACAGATTTGAAATGGAAATTTTGATTTTTTTCGGCGAAGTCACTTGTTGTGTCATCGCTACAAGTATTATTCACAGACATCCATTTATAATTTTTGGTTTATTTGATAGATAATTCAATGGCCTTTCGATCTCTTATTTGGTTTTTCAATGTAGCTTGTTTGTGAAAGAAGTTATATGGGTTTAAACACAAACAGTAGAAAATCACAAAATGGCTCCGACTTAGTCAGCGGTGAGCACCCAATCGGTAAAATATTTTGACGCGCGGTAAGGGTTAAGAGAAATAACTGTCGTAAAAGTGTTTCGATGACAAGCTGCTCAACCAAATATGGTAATCAAACATCTAAAATCTTTAATATCGCAGCTTCCTATATTTTGATTCCTGGCTACTTATTGTGGCTGAAACAAGACAGAAACACTGAAAGTGGAGCACAGTAACCTGGTGGTAAGCGCATCAGACTCTGGATCAAAAGGTCCGGAGTTGGATTCTTACTGGTGCCGGGATGTGTCCTTGAGCAAAACACACTTACTCCCCATAGTACTGGTGAATACACAGGAAGTGCTAGCTCTGTCCCAGTATGATTGAAAAAATGTTGAGCGGTACTTAAAACCACTTTTGATCAGAACTTATGGAGTTCTGTTTCTCTGTATTATATACTGATGGAGTTTGGAACAATCTCAGGATCTAGGAAGGGGTAAGGTGGATTTCTCTCTAAATTTCTCTCTTTGATCGTCTTGCTTATTGCAGCTAGGTCATCTCGGAATCTGGGAAAAAATATATTGAGCTATTTTATTTTGTGAATGATAATTGAGCCGCGTCATGAGGAAACCGGATTTTTGCCTATGCGAAAACAAAGGCGCAGATCAGCTTCGCAGTAACTGCGAAGCTGATCAGGGCCTTTGTTTTCACTACTCGGATAGTACAACTCCTCTTCTTCCGAAATTTCAAGCTTCTAGCCTGCTTCTGAGACTGTACAGACCGGTTAGTGTCGGACCTGGCCGGAAACCCGAAGCCCGGTTTTCTCGCGTTTAGGCTCAATTTTAAATTTGGCATGTGATTGATGGAATTGTTCACTTATTTTAGAGACATTTTGTTTTGACTAAAGATATCAATTTACAGTATTTGTTCTATTTACAGGACATGCCCAATTAAGCACAAAGCTAGGAACTTGAGACAAGCATACACTAGTAATTACTTCATTCTCAACTAATGACTTTAGAACATTACACCTGGGTAGAGAATATGCAAAGGTTTCCTGCACCAATATTGTAGAATGCATACTTCATAGTTTTGCAGTTTATGTTTTAATTTCTTATGTGTTAAGTGTGCTGTGTTAAGTATGCTTAACTGCAGAAAAATTCCACCACAAAACTTTCTGTCAAAATCTAAAATGCACTGTACTATTGTTAACAGCTATTTTGGTAGCAATGTAAGCAGTGTCAACTGAGAAAAAAAAACTTGTACTCATACAGGAATAATCACAATACATACTCATCTACAACTTTCCTGGCTTCCGGCTCAAAGATATACTGAACTTCAAAATCTCCGAGACTTCTGGTTCCCCGAGAACTGAGAATCTTTGTGACTATCATGATGTCTAGCGTGACTGGTTTGTCAGGCAGGGCTTTGAGTAAATCTTCTTCTGTACGAGGGCTCTATTGTAAAACAAACATATGAGTCGCCTCATGGGAAAACCAACAATGTGGTTTCCGAACAGGTCCGACACAAACCGACCTGTGCAAGCACAGAAAAGAGCTAGAAGCTTGAAATTTCGGATTTAAGTAGTAGAGGAATTGTACCATCCGAGTAGCGAATACAAAGGCGCTGATCAGCTTCGCAGTTACTGCGAAGCTGATCTGCGCCTTTGTTTTTTCGACTATGCAGATTGTTGGTTTTCCCATGAGGTGGCTCATATTAAGCTATATTAGGTGACCAGAACTTACTGGTATTTCATAAACTTGTAATAGGGACTGTGTAATGATCATTTTGCATATTTTCAACAGACATAGTAAACACAAAATTACAAAGAAATATGTGCATACTTGAAAAATGTTTTGCACAATATCATGGCAATGGCTGATAAGAGTAAATATGTACATTTTATACACATCTTTCAGGGACAGTTATCAAACAAATGACAGATTTCTTTAAAACAATGCTCCCAAAACCTCAGCTGCATAATCCTCACCTGTGAAAAGTGCATAATGCTGCAAGGTAGTCAAAATGGATTTTTGTTGGCTCACACTTTTACATTTGTCGAATTTGGCACAGATTATAATTCTAAACTTAATATATAGTTACCTTATCTTTGGGTGGTGTACCCTGCATCAAAGGTGGATAGTTTGGTGGGAAGGCATACTCATCATACTGTGGGAAGTTAGTTGAGGCGTGCCCCACACTACAGGTATAGATGATGGACGTCAATGTGAGGTATAGCTGACTCTTCTTGGAGAACTTCCCTTCCCCTGGCACACCCTGTAAGGAAAATATGGCTCAATTAATATGGACTATAGTATGAGAAAACTATGATGTAAAGATACAGTAGATGCCTCAAGTACTGAAGCTTCATGTATTATTGGAGATGAAGGAATTGTGCTATCATAGCAGCCAAAAGAAAATAAGAATCTCTGATAAGTTAGATGGATTATATAAAAGACAATTTGGCCACAAAGGCTACCTTTGTATAAGTACCAGGGGCCAGTTGTTCAAAATTAACGATGTCGTTAGTTAACGATTTCTTAAAATTTCAAATGGCAATATTACAAATACACTGTTACTTTTTGTTGATAAAAATGTGAGAATCCTTTGCCATGCAAAGGATTCTCACATTTTATCAACAAAAAATAACAGTGTATTTGCTTATGTAATCGGCATTTACTTAATAAGTTGGTCTTAACGATGACGTTAAGCTAATAAAGTTTTGAACAACTGGCCCCTGATTGTTAATTAAGTTTTTCCCACCTACAGTGGGAATTTCTTTCTGATTGCACCATTTCCAGATCATTGCTTACTTCTTCATTTACCATTGGCATCACAAGGCACAGGCTCTCTTTGACAAAGTAAAGAGTAGTATAAAAGTCAGATTCAAACTTGTTAAAATTAATATAAAGCAGAGAGAAGACTTGTTAAAGACAGTGCAGGGAATAAAAGAATCTATGATGGGGTTGAGGCCGAGACAAGGAAATCTCAGGCAAGTTTTCAGATTATTCAAGTCTCATCCGAGGCTCTGCCGAGGATGAGACTTGAATAATCTGAAAACGAGCCTGAGATTTCCTTTTGAGGCCTAAACACCATCATTGATTATTTTTCTCACCCATCAATTTATACCCTTTTGACTCTGAATAGGCTTCAAATGCAGTTCAGGCAGCCATTTTGTTTTTACATGAAACAATATGCAAATTAACCAGTGAAAAAAAAAATAATAATTTTGTATATGCACTTACCTTACAAAAAATATTCAATCAGCATTTTGTTTTGTGCAGGAAATCCTCAACAAAATTAAATTTTGAGATTTTTATCAAAGCAGCAGACTACAATTACTCTTGTAAACTTCCTGAAATTAACACCTGCAGGGTTATTTTTGTCACTGACAGTTGACACCTAGCTCATCATTTCCTTATATGGAAGTACACATAAAGATGTACATTTCTATTGGCTAACTGCAGAAATGATTGGCATTTTGAGACAGCTAAAATCTACTAGTACTGAGACAAAAATATCTCGGACAGGCACACAAAGGGATATGCTTGTCTGATGGGTGAGAAATGCTTTTCTCACCCACCAGACAAGCATATCCCTTTGTGTGCCTGTCTGGGATATTTCTGTCTCAGTACTAGTACAATTTCAGCTGTCTCAAAATGTCAATCATTTCTGTATTTAGCTAATAGAAATGTACACCTCATGCTTACTTCCATATAAGGAAGTGATGAGCTAGGTGTCAACTGTCAGAGACAAAAATAGCCTAGCAGATGTTAATTTCAGGAAGATATCAAGAGTAATTGTAGTCTGCTGCTCTCATAAAAATCTAAAAATTTACTTTTGCCGGGAATTTTTGTGAATAAAACAAAATGATGATTTAATTTTTTTGTAAGGTGAGTGCAAATACAAAATTATTTTTATTTGTTTCACTGGCTAATTTGCATATTCACACTGGTAAACGTAAACGCAGTGGCTAAGGCACGAACGTGTTGGCTAAGGCAATTTCAACGCTATGGCTAAGAAAGAAAATGGCGGACAATGATACACATGTGCAGGTTTGTTGATGTTTTACACTTTCATTTTCCGGTTATCAATGATGACAGCTACTGGCTTGGCGGCGCGGGACCCACAAATGAGTCACAAACCTACGTTCGATGGTCAGATGTCGCCAGCTGCAGCCAGTAAAAGTGTAACCTCGGCAAAGTGGAGACACTGAACCACGAAATCTCATGATTTTTCACGAAATACTGTTTTTCTATGATATCGTACGCTGTCTTGTAGTTTATACATATGCAAATGATAAATCGGACGCATTTGAGCACGATTCGTGAAAAAAATGAAATTGAAGGAGCCTCAGCGTGTCACAATACTTGAAGTTTCATTACAACGATACTGGCTAAGGAACTGGAAACAACGTAGTGGCTAAGACCCCAGAGTTTCTCGGTGGAGAAAATGTTATAGTATTGTAGTAAGACTCGTAAGTGTCTTTCTCAAAGTAGGTTTTGAGGTCTAAATTATTGCTCAAACATGGTCTAGAGCTGCGTTAATGAAATTAAAAAAAAATCATATCTATGCACCTATGCACCTATCATTTTTTTCTTCGGGGGGGGGGGGGGGGTTACAGGGGGAATTTAACAAGAAAATTATCCTAATCCCTGGGAATTAGACAGAGTACCATGACCCAGGAATGGTAACTAAGAAATTGTACCTGAAATTATACAGGCCATCTTGGTAAACTATGCCTGATAGAGGGCACAACACTTCAACAAAAACTCTAAATCTGCTAGATATATCCAATTTAAAAAAATTGTACTATCTACCTTGTACGTGCAAAAAACCCTATTCAAAATTATTTTGGGGATATTTTTTTTTATTTGTGAACCGATTTGCAGTTTTGGCCGTTTTGGGGACTCTTGTATTGTAAAAGGATGACGACCAAATATATATATATATATACTTTTCTTCTGGTGTTTCAGAACAATGGGGTATTGAAAAAATTGAGTTCCAAAGGATGGTGTAAGAAGAGTATCTATAAAACATTCGTAAACATCTTATATAGTGTACTTAAAATCATTTTAATTATAGTTGAGGTCCCGGGGGGATACCATGACATTTTCTGTGTACATAGGCTCGGTCTATTTTCTTTTCATTTTCTTTTTTGTGGGGTGGGATCAAAATTTGAATGTCAATATTTTGGGGGAGTTTTCTATAAAAAATGTTGTTTTTTTTGGTCAGGGAGATTTTTGGAGATGTTTTGGGGGTCTCATAAAACATTGTATATGTTTTGGGTGTTTAATGTCGAAAAAGGGGGGGGGGGGGGGTAACCTCAAACGAACTTCAAATGGTTTAACGCAGCTCTAGACCATGTTTGAGCAATAATTTAGACCTCAAAACCTACTTTGAGAAAGACACTTACGAGTCTTACTACAATACTATAACATTTTCCCAACCGAGAAACTCTGAGGTCTTAGCCACTACGTTGTTTCCAGTTCCTTAGCCAGTAGCGTTGTAATGAAACTTCAAGTATTGTGACACGCTGGGGCTCCTTCAATTTCATTTTTTTCACGAATCGTGCTCAAATGCGTCCGATTTATCATTTGCATATGTATAAACTACAAGACAGCGTACGATATCATAGAAAAACAGTATTTCGTGAAAAATCATGAGATTTCGTGGTTCAGTGTCTCCACTTTGCCGAGGTTACACTTTTACTGGCTGCAGCTGGCGACATCTGACCATCGAACGTAGGTTTGAGACTCATTTGTGGGTCCCGCGCCGCCAAGCCAGTAGCTGTCATCATTGATAACCGGAAAATGAAAGTGTAAAACAACAACGAACCTGCATATGTGTATCATTGTCCGCCATTTTCTTTCTTAGCCATAGCGTTGAAATTGCCTTAGCCAATACGTTCGTGCCTTAGCCACTGCGTTTACGTTTACCAGTGTGATATTGTTTTATGTCCAAACAAAATGGCTGCCTGAACAGAACTTGAAGCCTATTCAGAGTCAAAATGTTTTAAAAGGTGGGTGAGAAAAATAATCAATGATGGTGTTGAAGCCTCAACAAGGAAATCTCAGGCTCGTTTTCAGATTATTCGAGTCTCATCCTCGACAGAGCCTCGGATGAGACTTGAATAATCTGAAAACTTGCCTGAGATTTTCTTGTCTCTGCCTCAACCCCATCATAGATTCTATTAGTCTGATGGTTGAGAAAACCCATGCCTACCTGTAATCCACAGCCACCTTCTTCTCTAGCTTTAGTGAGCTCAGCTCCCCATGCCTGTAACTCCCAATCCCCGGTGATCTTGTCTTCAGTGTCTATAAAGAAGATAAAGTTTGGCTGAGCTATGACTTACTTGGTATAGTTCGGCAAATAGGTCACTGTATAGGCGGCAACTTTAATATTCATATCTGGGCGTGGTAGGCTAGTCCATCTGTTCAAGTAGGGAGATTTTTGAAAAGTCTAACTCAGTCAGCCTAGACTGCTGTCACATATTTACCGTTAAAAATCAGATACCTGTATTTTGTCCAATCCAATGAATTGGACAAACTCGTATTTCGTTCTTATTTTCTAATGGAAAGCATGTGAGTTGACTCTTTTAACTGTATACCTTTGGCGTTTACCTAAGTCAAAGGTAGACCATACCCAATAACGTATTCATGAGGTAACGCCCATACATTGACCCATTTGCTGAACTATACATAAATATTACAATTCGAATCAAGTCAAATTGCAACTGGCTAGTCTTGTAAGCAGCTCTTCAAAATCCATCCTTTTTCTGATACAAAAAAAAAGTTCTCATAATGTGGTTCATTAAGTTTCAAGAAGCCTCCTATTCTTGCAAGATGTTCTTCCTTAATTTCAATTCAAATAGAGCTGGTGACTAATTGCAGAGCTTATCAGCCAATCTCTCATTATGTGAGCCGCCTCATGGGAAAACCAACAATCTGCATATGCGAAAACAAAGGCGCAGATCAGCTTCGCAGTAACTGCGAAGCTGATCAGCGCCTTTGTTTTTGCTACTCGGATAGTACAGTTCCTCTTGTACTTAAATCCGAAATTTCAAGCTTCTAGCCTGCTTCTGTGACTGTGTCAGACCTGGTCAGAAACCACATTGTTGGTTTTCCCACGAGGTGGCTCATGTCATCTTGATTGTTGCTGGTAGTTCTCATTCCCTGATTCAAGACTCCACAATAATGTTGGGAAATTCTCTGAAAGCACATATCTTTAAAGGCCTAATTATAAGTTAGCCGACGGGTGGTGGCTGTAGGTCGGTGCACGTTCAAGGTGCGTTTGGGTTTTAGCATGCTTAAAGATTTTCTAGAAGCTTGGCGTGTCTTGGAAGTGTACCATATACATTTCAAATTAAGTTCCATGCATGCTGCAGGTGCAAAGAATATGCTTTGAATGCATTTGGTGCATGATTGTTTTTGTGCATTCCGTTTTTTTGAGATATTGTTTTAGGCACTTGCAGAACGCTTCAGTAACGTACCCCAAGCATGTATGAGACGCCCATTTAAAGTTTGATGTGCACCTATAGCATGTGCTTAGCATGTCTGAGATGTAATACAAACATACTCCAAAATTTTCAGCATTAAGATTTTTATACACGCTAATGTGTGACAGCTAATTAAAGTTTAAGAAACAAATCAATCATTATATGTCAAATATCTTCTGTGTGTTGAGATTTTTCATATGCCCCGTGCACGTTTGGGTTAAACACTTATGTGTGACTGCTCTATAACACTCAGGTACACAATGTAGCCCATGTTCTATACAAAACACAGGAGAAGCTGCAAACATCCCTTACAACATTGAAAAGTTAAAAGTAGACTCATCCATACAATTAAAATCCCAAATCCCACACTAGACAAACCTCACTTGAATTGAGGTTTAACACTTTACACCATAGTCAGCCATCTTTCAGTCATATCAGGACGGAGCCACTACTTCCTTGGTATTAACCAGTACTATTGGGAGTTAATGTGTCTTTCTCAAGTGCACAACAAGGCGCCCCATATGGGGATTGACTCAGGTCCTCTTAATTCTGAGTCCGATACTTTACCACCAGGCCACCGGTCTCCCCCAAAAGAACTATTACATGTGTCCTTTTTTGCATATGCAACAACAATGGTTTACTGTCGCATGCCTAATGTAAAAACTCAATTCCTAATTCCAAAATTTTAAGCCTGCTATGACTGCAAAGCCTGGTTTAGGTCAGACTTTAACAAATCTCAAATATGTGTTTTCAACATTACATGTATTCACATTTTCATGCTTACCATAGTACAGGTCCACATATTTACACACATATTTGTGAATAGCATCATACAGTAGGACAGCATCATCACGGAAATGGTAGCCTGGCAATATCTTGGGATTGTACAACTGAAATGAACAATTTGAATATGAGCCACCGCATGGGAAAACCAACAATCTGCATAGGCGAAAACAAAGGCGCAGACCTTTGTTTTCACTACATGGATAGTAGAATTCCTCTTCTTTCTAAATCCAAAATTTCCAGCCTCTAACCATCTTATGTGACTGTACAGTCCAGATAGTGTTGGACCTGGCCGGAACCCAAATTGTTGGTTTTCTCACGCATACGCTCATATAATATGACAACTTTCATTATTCATTTGACTTTCTGTTCAATTTAGAAGAAGCATTTGAAAGCATCAAAAAAAGTTAATTTCATATATTTCAAGGCTAGATAGCATGACAAACTTGAAAATGTAGATGGCAACAATCTTTTGATCAGCTAGTCTTGAAATATATTAGCCACAACAGGTTCCGAAAAGGCCCAACAAGATGTTGAGGGATTGTACTATCAGTGTGGCAAAAACAAAGGCACTGATCATCTATGCACTGCACAGCTGATCTGCGTCTGTGTTTTCTCAAAGGCAAAACTCAGGTTTTCGCATGACACAGTTCAAATGTAGAAAGGGAAAGTTTAAGTGATTTTTTATTCTCTGATTATGAAAGCAGTAAAATTACTTTTAGTGTTGTTTTTGAGAAGCAGCAATAATTCAATGCCCACAAAGAATCTGCAGTCTTACAAAGATTGAAATGTGTAGTAGCCTTCTAAATTGTCAAGAACTATTGTATCATTAGTTTGTTATTTTACCTAAATTGAGCCGCCACATGGGAAAACCAACAATCTGCACAGGCGAAAACAAAGGCGCAGATCAGCTTCGCAGTAACTGCGAAGCTGATCAGCGCCTTTGCTTTCGCTACACTGATATACAATTCCTTCACTTTCTAAATCCAAAATTTCCAGCCTCTAACCATCTTCTGTGACTGTGCAACCTGGTTTGTGTCTGGCCTGGTCGAAACCCAAATTGTTGGTTTTCTCACGCACAGGCTGAATTAATGATGTTTTTGATTGGCATGAATACTATTTGCTGAGATTTGTCTGTGCAAATAATGAAGAATAATCATTTGCCATGCAAGAATCTAATAAATGCCAGAAAAAAGGTTTTATAAAATGTTCGTTTTTTGCCTCTTAATCAGTTTAGACAAACGATCAGACAAAAAAGAGAAAACAATGCAGCAGCACTGTCAGACTGACAGAAAAAAAAATCTTGGCAATAAATGAGTGAGATGACTAGCAGTTGTGGCTATGATTAATCAAACAAATCAATGCCATGATAGGTGAAATCAGGCACAATCTAATGCTGTCTTTCATGCGCATTAATTTGGCCTGACATGAAGCCTTGTATGACACAAGTGGCTTGAAACCTGCTTTTTGCATCGGTAAAAAAGATAGTCACAGATCATCCCATCAGGAAAACATGTCCGTGCAATAAATACCCCCTTATACCCCACTTTTATATAGCAAAACTGGGGTTTACAGGGGTATACCTATTTTTCTTATTTTTGCTCCAAAACATAGATTGTGGGTGCGTGTACCCACAATCTATGTTTTGAGCAAAAATAAGAAAAATATCAAAAATTTTCTGCTGAAAATTTTCAATTTTTACAACTTATGATAAATCCATATATTACATGGGCATGTTTTCATAATGCAAACAGAAACAAGCCAAATGATCTGCATATTTTATAGTACATTGATTTTATAATGACAAATGATACTCCTACTACTTAGATCTTCCATTTATGTTTTGTTGTTGTTTTGTTTTTTGTACTGGTTTAACATCCTGGTCAATAACTTTTCACTTTTCTGGTTATTTTAAACCAGAGTTGTATAATGGTGAGTTAATAAGACTTTTTTTAGTCTTGATCAAGGAGACAGCTCACTGCCAGTGTGTTTCAAACCTCCTTCCTCACATCTGGAATCCAATACTCTAACCACTATCCTTCCACATCCTTCCACTATCCTTCCACATCCCCCTCTGACATCTTTAGCTGTATATTCTGGTTAAGGCGGGAGCTGGTCTGATACCCCGAAGGCAGATTTCCTCAAGCCTACATCCCCAACTATGGCCCCCTGCTTCCTCAAGCCTACATCCCCACCTATGGCCCCCTGCTTCCTCAAGCCTACATCCCCACCTATGGCCCCCTGCTTCCTCAAGCCTACATCCCCACCTATGGCCCCCCTGCTACTCACCCCTCTTCTCTTGAGATCTTCAGGTAATGTTCCATGAACATCCATCCTCCACTGATTGATTCTGAAATAGGAACAAAGAAAACCTGCTTAAAAAAATTGCATTTTTGCAAATTCTCAACAAAATTCACAGTCGTTAAAATGCAAAAATTATTGGCTGTGCCAGAGTATATTTATTTTAAGAATAATGGTGATTATGGTAGTATTCATGATTTACATCCAACTCAACTGCTTTGGTCATATGGACCTCTTATTAAAGTCTTGCCGGAAAAATCTGGAGAAAGCTGGTCTCGAACTTGCAGCCCCAGGTTTACAAGGCAGGTGGCTTTACCACTATGCCACATAGAATTTGTCTTTCAAGAATAAGATACCAAAGTGGTCAATCAGACATTTTTATTGTTTTTAATCTTAGTCTTGGACTTGACATTTCAAAAGAGCTACGTACCCTTTAGCTATGAGATGAAACATGCCTTTAATGCCAATGTTCATGACTTTGTCCACCCAACCATTTGGAGAAACTAGTAACTCTAAACCTCGGCTAGAAATTAGAGAGAAGAAAAAATCGTTATATGAGCCACGTCATGAGACATGAGAAAACCAGATTTTTGAAAATGTGAAAACAAAGCCCGAAACAAAGCTACAGATCAGCTGTGCAGTAACTGATCAGCACCTTTGTTTTCACTACACGGCTAGTACATGTACAATCTTCTACTTATATCGAAAATTTCAAGCATCAAGCATTCTTCTGTGACTGTACAAGCCGGTTTGTGTGGGGGCTGGTCAGAAACCCTGAAGACTAGTTTTCTTGCGCTGCGGCTCATATGGTGTATCATACGGAAGCAACCAATTCCAAACTATGGTTTTCACAAATGATTATTTTCAAGCTAATTTTGCTTGATATTCATGCAGTGTTGAAACTTTGAAATTTTGGAAGAAAGGCACTAACACGCATTAAAAGCTCCGTGAAGCTTCTGTTTAATGTAACAAACTTTCTTCTCTATTCTTTATTGTCTAAACTGTGCTGATAATAGAATTTTTTCACTAAATGAGCCGCCTCGTGGGAAAACCAACAATGCGGTTCCCGAACAGGTCCGACACAAACCGGCCTGTACAAGCACAGAAAAGAGCTAGAAGCTTGAAATTTTGGATTTAAGTAGAAGAGGAATTGTACTATCCGAGTAGCGAAAACAAAGATTGTTGGTTTTCCCACGAGGCGGCTCAAATTAAACAGTACAACACCCCACTATTTTCTATATTTCAAAATTTCCTGGCTGTAAAGCCAAGTTTGTGTCATTCCTCAATGGAAACCCAAAGACAGACTTTTTCATTTCTCATAACAGGGCTTTTTCTCTGTACAAAACTGGGTCCGGTTTATGATACCAAATTTTTTCCCAATTGGCTACAAAAATTCCCAATTAACCTGAAACATTCCCAATTAGCAGAAAAATCCAAATATATATGGCAAACTTTCCCAATAAAATTGTACTATTTTTCCCAAAATTGAACTATTTTTTTCCTAAATCCAGATGTTTTTTTTTTTTTTTTTTTTTTTTTTTTTGTTTGTTTTTTTTTTTTTCTAAAATCACACTGTTTTTCCCAATTCCATAGGTACCAAAAATTTCCCAAAAAGGTCAGAAAAACATATAATGCAGTAACATTTTGCATCAAGCAGATACATGTAATTATACTTACGTGTTGATGGCAATGAGGTACAGGAAATGAGGCGCCAATAGTTTGAAGACGGGATGTGACGGTGAGAGATTGCGATGCGTGACGACAGTGACACCTTCCATTAATAAATGAGTGAAAGCTGAAAATAATACACACATGTAATTTTAGAACAAAGAAAAAAAAGCTACATTGGTCACAATCATGATTTTTTCTATAGAAAAAAAATTCTTGAACCTTTTGAATAAATTTTAAGATGCGTAAAATGGTAATCTAGCTGTTCTGTTTCATTTTGAGAACATTAACATAATTGAGCCGCCTCATGGGAAAACAAACAATCTGCATAAGCGAAAACAAAGACGCAGATCAGCTGTGCAGTAACTGCACAGCTGATCAGCACCTTTGTTTTCGCTACATGGATAGTACAATCCCTCTACTTCCTAAATACAAAATTTCATGCTTCTAGCTGTCTTCTGTTACTGTGCAGTCCGGTTTGTCAGACCTGTCCGGAAACCACATTGTTGGTTTTCCCACGAGACGGCTCATATTGCAAAACAGAATAGTGATTTAATTTTCATTCACTTTATGCCAATTAGGTGCATCATCTGTTTACTTGTTAAAGATTTCTATCTTGTTAAATTTGATTTCAATCTAAATATTTATATCTCAAGTGCATGAAACTTAAAACCGGCCTATAATCTGTTTTGGCACATTTATCGCTGTTTAAAAACAGAAGGTTATCAAATCTCTCAAGAAGTATACAGATTCATCAAGATAATATGTCGGTGATACGAATAACCCCTAAAACCCCACTTTTATTTTGGAAAACTGGGGTATATATATGATTTTTTTTTTCTTATTTTTGATCCAAAACATAGGTTGTGGGTACTCGTTGGAACCGCCTGTGTGAGGCGGTTCTAACATGTAACCACAATCTATGTTGTGAGCAAAATTTAGACATATCAAATTTTTCTGATGAAATTCTCAATTTTTATATTGCATGGTCATGTTTTTGTAATGCGCTCGCAAAAAGATCCATCTTCCTACCTAAATGAGTGAGTGATTGATGTACATTAGCATCTGCGTTGTTGAACCACATTTTTGCCAGCATCCACACATATGGTGGGTCTGTTGGGAAGAATACCTACAATAAAAGAAAAAAATCTTTCAAAATTGACAGTCAATAAGCAAATAGGCTGAACTCTGACTATTGAGCCACCACATGAGAAAAGAATCTGCATATGCGAAAACAGAGACGCAGATCAGCTTCATGGTAACCGCGAAGCTGATCAGCACCTTTGTTTTTGCTACACATATAGTACACTTCATCTTCTTCTTAAATCCAAAATGTCAAGCTTCTAGCCTGCTTCTGTAACTGTAAGGCCTGATCTGTGTTGGACCTGTTTGGAAACCACATTGTTGGTTTTCTCACGAGACAGCTCAATTGATGTACCATAGATACTGTCAGGTAATCAACAATAATAAATCATCAATCAATCAATTAATTTAACACTGAAAATATTTTTGTAAAAGTACCAAGTACAACAGAAATATGTTGGTGTCACAAATCATGCAGTAGTTCATTTTGAATATTAACATCTCAACAATTTTTCATTGTCATGTTGGGACAGAGTAAATGCTTTCTGGCAACTTCCTTTTGACTGTAGAGAGAAAATGTGTCTTGCTCAAGGACATAAAACAAAGGAGGTAGATTTGAACCTAAGACCTCTCGATTCCCAGTCCTACACTACACCATAAGGCCATCACTCTCCCTAGTATCAATACATCAAAACATGAGAAACTTACGGGATTGTCTGGTCCTTTGTTTTGATATAACTGTATTGCAATGGGAACTAACTGAAACTTGCTGTTCACGAAGAATAACGCTATAGGATCACAAGTCTGAAAAGGAATAAAAAACACCTAGTATATAGAACCATTCTGTAACTATTTATTATTTGTTAGGTTCTTATGAGCCCCAGAAGGGAAGCACATTTTGTGGCGTAACATCTGGGGCTATATTATTTGCCTATGTCCCATAAAAAGGATGCCAGGCTTATACAAGTTAAACAAGGCCTCTTTGATCCAATGCATATTATTGAATCAACCCTTGGGTGAAAGTTTAGTACCTTAACCCATATTTGACAAATGGATTCGCCAATCATTATCATTTAGATGAGTCCACTTTCATTTTTAGAGGCTTCAGGTATGATTTTAAAATTTTATTCAAATTTTCGATGAAATTTCTCTAAGCAAACAGAATATCCCCGGATGGGACGCTGCGTTCTGCGGCGTCACATCTGGGGCTATGCTGCATGTTTGCCTATGTCCCATAAATAGGATTCTAGGCTTAATTGAGTTAAACAAGGCCTCTTTGAGCTATTGCGTATTATTGCATCAACCCTTGGGTGAAGGTTTAGTACCTTAATTAAATCACTCGATCTCTGGGTAACTAAAATCTAGACTATCATTTGCATTTGAATCATCAAAATAGTAAAATACATTCATTCTTGACCTACTTTACATAGCCTAAAAATATGTGAAGTATGCCTTATAAATTGTTGTTTTCATTTTTGTAACCTTGATTTACTAAGCATGTAGTTTAAAAAAAAAAAAAATAACGTGTGTCCAACAAAGATTTCAACATAGAACATAAGCAAATGTCTAGTCCATGTTTGCTTTGTTCTTAATTGATCTTAATTCTTTTTAAACAGTCTCTGAGGAGTATTTAATATATATTTGGTGATTTTGCACATTAAGTTTGAAGGCCAAAATTTGAACGGCGAAAAATTTGCCAAAAAAATGTGCATAACTGCACTGTAACTGGAGGGCAAAGGTGAATGTTCTATGTAAATTTAAATTTACATGGGTAATAACTAGCCCAGCATTAAACCTTGCACAGATCACCAGATGCAAAATTTGCAATCCTATGGCAACTTTTCATGTGATAGAACAACAAAGGGGTTTAAACAAAACCTGTTTTTGGCATGTTCTTTTAAATTAGGTATGCCTAAATTTTAGACTCTCAGGTTGGTTGGGGTAAATGACGAAGTTGGTGTAAATGACGTGACACCCACAGGAAAGTTTTGTTTTGTCCGAGACAAAATTATGCGTGAATATATGTGTGCATAATTGCAAAAATTTCGCAGGAAATATTTTAAGTGCCTCTAAACACCTACATCTCCATAGTCACATCCTACAGTTGTATGCAATTTAAATATGCTGCACTATGAAAAGACCTTTCATAAAGTATCTTCTTATATGTTTGAATCTGAGTTTGGCAGTTTTTGTTTACTTCCATGATAAGTGTATATTTTCTTGTTTCTCTATATAGAAACAATTTTTTCTAGCCAGAAAAATTAACGTGTGCATATCGGTTTGTATCTTATTTTGATACTTTGAGCCAGTGTTTCTCATGCCGAGGCTGATCTGTGGTTGTTATGTATAAATATGGATGGTTACTGTGTGGGAATGTAATGGTCTGATAATTGTGGGATAATGATAGTAGTAAAATTATGTGATTCATAAACAAAATTATACTTCAACATACTTATGTAAACCTAAAATGGAAGTATTTTTAGATATCAAAGTGCTTAAAGGCAAAGAAAAGTAGGATAGGTAAACCATCTATTTAGATCAAAATCAGGTTATAAAATGACTAATAAGAGCTGTCGCAGGACAGCATAGCTCGCCTGACTTGTGCTTTGTCACTAAACTTATCAAAATCTATGACCCATGACCTTGACCTCAAGGTCGCTCAGGTGGGTTGTGATGGTACAGCATAAATTTCAGACCAATATCCACAAACATGCAAAGTTTCAACTTGATCCATCAACATAGAGATATATAGACTTCAAAAATCTTTAACCCAAAACTTTAACCAAAAATTTCTAAGGCCATGACCTTGACCTCAAGTTCACCCAGGGTGGGTCATAATGGTACAGCATAAAACTTCAGACCAATATCTACCAACACGCAAAGTATCAACTTGATCAGCCTACATGTTCAAGAGATATAGACTTCTAAAAACTTAACCGAAAACTTTAACAAAAAAATTCTCTAAGTCTGTGACCTTGACCTCAAGGTCACTCAGGGTGGGTCATGATGGTACTGCATAAAAGTTCAGACCATATATCTACCAACATGCAAAGTATCGACTTGATCCATCAACATGTTCAAGAGATATAGACTTCTAAAAACTTTAATGGCACGAAATATAGGTCAAGGTCACTAGATCAATGTTGGTGCAAAGTCGGGACATCAAGGAGAAGCCATATGCAAGATTTGATGGTTGTAGGCTTTATAGTTGATGAGATATTAAGGGTTGGCTTAAAAAATGACAAAGTCACTGGAGCATGAAATATAAGTCAAGGTCAGTAGGTCAATGTGGGTGCTGAGTCGGGACATCGAGGAGAAGCCATATGCAAGGTTTGATGGTTGTAGGCTTTATAGTTGATGAGATATTTAGGGTTGGCTTAAAAAATGACAAAGTCACTAGAGCACGAAATATAGGTCAAGGTCACTAGGTGAATGTAAGTGCCGAGTCGGGACATCGAGGAGAAGTTATATGCAAGGTTTGATGGTTGTAGGCTTTATAGTTGATGAGATATTAAGAGTTGGCTTCAAAAATGACAAAGTCACTAGAGCACGAAATATAGGTCAAGGTCACTAGATCAACGTGGGTGCAAAGTCGGGACATCGAGGAGAAGCCATATGCAAGGTTGGATGGTTGTAGGCTTTATAGTTGATGAGATATTTAGGGTTGGCTTAAAAAATGACAAAGTCACTGGAGCATGAAATATAGGTCAAGGTCAGTAGGTCAATGTGGGTGCCGAGTCGGGACATCGAGGAGAAGCCTTATGTAAGGTTTGACAGTTCTAGGCTTTACAGTTGATGAGAAACTAACACAGCATCTGAGCATTGTACAAAGGTGTCCTAGATATTGACCTCTAGCCCCGCCCCCAGGGATGACCCCACGGGTCCCTTCACACTAAATCACAGAGGACCCTCATATGTAGCAATGTTCCAAATATGAATGATTTCTGGTCAGTGACTATCAAGATATAACAATTTTAAAAACTTTAACCGAAAGTGTGACGCGGACGTAAACGTACACGTAAACGTAAACGGAGACGACCGAGGTGACTACAATAGCTCTATGCACTTCGTGCAGGCGAGCTAAAAACTAGATCCTTATGAAGCTTGTCAATCAAAATTTGTCAAGCTTGCACAGCAGCTGTAAAGACAATCTATGCAAACGCTTTATTGCACAGAGTTAAACATGTTTTACAAGAGTAAGCACAGAAACCATACTAACATTGTTTGATGGTTTCTTTTCCCTTTAAATATCAAATGGCCAAATATGCATTCCATGACATTTCACAAGACTTTTCTTTTGATTATAGCTTAATTTGTCCATTTATGTATGCGGCTTAAAAGCTTGCTTATGAATATTGAAATGTTCTGTGAAGCAGCTATGTTAAATTGTGAGAAGCAATTTTAGGATAATTGAGCCTTGCAAAAACTGACCTTTTATACTTATAAGCATATATATAAACCTAGACCTTTTGTATCAGACTCTTTTTTGTAAAAGTTCTGTTTTCATAATAATTGAGCCTCGACGTGAGAAAACCGGTCTTCGGGGTTTCCGACCAGGTCCGACACAAACCGGCCTGTACAAGCTCAGAAAAGAGCTAGAAGCTTGAAATTTCGGATTAAAGTAGAAGAGGAATTGTACTATCCGAGTAGCGAAAACAAAGGCGCTGATCAGCTTCGCGGTTACCGCGAAGCTGATCTGCGCCTTTGTTTTCGCCTAGGCAAAAATCCGGTTTTCTCATGATGCGGCTCAATTATAAGCCTGGTGTCTCTTTTATGGGATATAAGCAAACAGATGTGACACTGCAGAATGTGGCGTCCCATCTGGGGCTATTCTGTTTGCTTGGAGGAATTTCATCGAAAATCGGAATGAAAATTCAAAATCACTCCTGATGCCCCTAAAGTGATAGTGGACTCACCCAAAGAATAATGATGGGCAAGTCTATTTATCATATATGGGTTAATATTTTCTCTGAACACAACTTACACAGAAGCCTTCTCTGTGTGGCAAGTCTGTGAGTATTTCATGGTCGACGATGAACAATCGTTTAGCTTCTATCACCTGGTCTAACGTCCAACCTTCCAGGAAAGGTCTTAATATCTCTTCATTGACACCCAACCTGTAATACAGAAATATGAAAATTTTATTTATTTGATTTGTGCCTTAATATCTCATTCAACAATTTTTTGTCATGTCAGGACAAAGCCACGTTGCTTCCTGGGTATTAACCAGTGCTATCGGGAGTTAATGTGTCATGCTCAAAGACACAACCTGGCGCCAGTAGAGTTTGAATCCAGGACCTATTGATTTTGAGTCTGACGCTATGCTTGAAATTTAAATTCATCATAAATACTTGAATAAATAAATACTTAAAATCAATAGAATTTTTAGGTGTAGAATGTAAAAGCCAGTAATTTATCCTGCTCATAAATGTTAAAATGCCAACAATTGTTGGCATCTTAACATTTATGAGCAGGATAAATTTTAGTCTCAACTAAGATGAGCAAGAAAAAAGTTTTATAACCTCGGGACCTGGTCAAAAACCCACAGACAGGACTAAGTTGACACTGCTTTCAACATGTATCTATGTTAATTGATTGCTCATTTGATGAAATCACAAGGGAATTGTTATCATGGCTCCATCACTATCAATAATTCAAGTAATGCTAAAGGCTTTTACATTAATTTTAACTGATCATTCATTTAATGGCGGACTAAATCTCACATTATCACCATCATGGGAGACCCTCTTCAGTTGCAGGCCTAAAGAAATAGCTGAATCCAGCAAGGCAATCTCAAGAACCAATATGGGTTAGAAAGCATGTACAGTTGTACCTGTACAAGTGACCACCTCTGTTTTTTCAATGAACAAAATTAAATGCTATTATAATTAATCTGGCAATTAGTAATACATTTATTTATCATTTAGGCATGTTTGCACATGATACAACTCAAATATTATTCCTCCTTTGATTACTGCATTATTACAATTTGAAGAAGAAGAAGTACATTTTCTAAATAAAAGCAATTGTAAAAAATCTTTTATTACATTTCCCCCTTAGATCACTTACTTCTCCGGTATTTGTTCACAGAGTGCTATACATGAGGGGTTCATACTGGCTATTCTCTGGTGGGCAAAGAACAGGTCGTTACTCCATCTCTTAGTGCCCTGAAAACAAATCATTATTATTATTATTATTATCATTATTATTATTATTATTTTTATTATTAGAGCCAAGTCGTGAGAAAACCGGATTTTTGCATATGCGAAAAAAAATGGGCAGATCAATTTCACAGTAACTGCGAAGCTGATCAGCGCCTTTGTTTTCGCAACTCGAATAGTACAGTTTGTCTTCTACATATAGCCAAAATTTCAGGCTTTTAGCCAGCTTCTGTGCATGTACAGCTTGGTTTGTGTCGCACCTTGTCCAAAACCCTGAAGACGGGTTTTCTCACGCCGTGGCTTATTATTATTATTATAATTATTATTATTATCAAGCCACAGTGTTTCTGAGCAAGCCTCCCAGAGCCAGGTTACCAGTCTTAGCGCATACTTCTTTGACCACTAACTGACATTAACCCATATTTGACGAATGGATTCTCCCATCGTTATCATTTGGGTTAGTCCACTTTCATTTTGGGGGACATCAGGTGTGATTTTTTAATTCTCTAAGCAAACAGAATAGCCCTAGATGGGACGCCGCGTTCTGCGGCGTCACATCTGGGGCTATTTTGTTTGCCTATGTCCCATAAAAGGGACACCAGGCTTATATGAGTTAATGCTCTTTCTCTTGAATCAGGGAAGTGAAAGAATGGTCATACAAATATTGTCATGACCAAATCTTCATGAAAGAAATGTGCCAGACATGAGGATCTACCCCAGGTCCACTACATGCGCGGATCCAGAGGGGGGGGACCGGGGGTCCGGGCCCTCCCTGGAATTTGAAAATTTTACCTTAAAAAAAGGTAATTTCGGGATTTTTTGGGGGTTGGACCCCCCCTCGTCTGTGACCAAAAATTACCATTTTCGTTGGACCCCCTCTCATGAAAATTTCTGGATCCGCGCATGCACTACATTATAAATCAGACAACCAATCAAGCTATTGTGCCGGGTTAAGATTTCCTTGTGATTAGGCTATTTTTTGTCCTTAGTTATCAAAAAAGTTATCTTAGAAGTGGGAGGATGTAAGGGTATGTCTGCATGTTTTAGTGTAACTTCAAGTAATACTAAAACTTTTTGATAATATTACGCATAATTTTCAGCGATATAAATTGTACTGTCACCTACTCTCTTTAGGAGTGTTTTACTAATTTAGTAAAACACTCCTAAAGACAGTAGACCTGTGACAGTACAATTTATATCGCTGAAAATTATGCATAATATTATCAAAAAGTTTAATTCCATTCTAATCTCAGGGAACCATTGTTTTTGCACCTGGTAACCTTCCTACCAAATCATATAACTTGTCATAAATGAGCAAAACATTGGCAAATCAAATAAATATCTCTGATCCAAAATATTTTATGTTAAACATCAACAGATTCTTAGTAGCTTCAAAAGCAAGCAAACAATTAATATGACTTTAAGCATAATATGCAAAGATCTGCACTGTTTGATTGGTAACTGGGCTGCTCTCTGCAACTCTAGCCTTTTCTGACAGAAAAGTCTTTTAATCAAGCGCAGTACAGCCTTGAAGATAGGTTTAATGTTGATGTGGCTCATCATACTTTTTGTCTAGCCCATAAAAATTCAATTTACACCCACAATTACATAAGTAAATGAGCCGCCTCATGGGAAAACCAACAATCTGCATAGGCGAAAACAAAGGCGCAGATCAGCTTCTCGGTAACCATGAAGCTGATCAGCACCTTTGTTTTCGCTACTTGGATAGTAAAATTCCTCCCCTACTTAACTCCAAAATTTCAAGCTTCTAGCCTGCTTCTGAAGCTGTAAAGGCCGGTTTGTGTCAGACCTGTTCGGAAACCACATTGTTGGTTTTCCCCAAGAGGCGGCTCAAATGAGCCCATGTTTGCATTTGCCAAATATGCCTATCAGCTGATTGATTAGCTTATCACCTGCATGCTAGCATGATGCAACTGATAAGCCCTTCCTTTTTACTAACATTCTAATATTTCAATTAAGTCTCAAGCTATAGCTGTGGTTTTGCCTCACAACTTGTCAGAAAACCACAAGAAAGAATTTTCTCATCAAATGTCATTGTCTTTGTCAAATAACCCAATGCTACTTGTCAGTTTAAAAGCTGTCTGTGTGCTTTTTGCATCATAACTGCCTTTTAAATGATGCACTTTTTGTGTAAATTCAGGTATCTTGCACTCAGAATAATAATCTGACAAAGCCCCCACCCCCACACACAGACAAATTGAAGGGATTACAAAGCAATCTGTTTTTCTTATACTCAAATTGTTTTAATTTTTGTTTTTATTATTTGCTTTTTGCATAGTTACTGGTATGAGTGATCCAGTGCATAATATGAAGAATATTGAGCCGCATCGTGAGAAAACCGGAATTTTGTCTATGCGAAAACAAAGGTGCAGGTCAGCTTCGCAGTAACTGCGAAGCTGATCAGCGCCTTTGTTTTCCCTTCTCGGATAGTACAATTTCTCTTCTCCCTAAATCCAAAATTTCAAGCTTCTAGCCATCTTCTGTGCTTGTACCAGTCGGTTTGTGTCAAACCTGGTCAGAAACCCCGAAGACCAGTTTTCTCGCGTTGCGGCTCATATTATTTCACTTGCACGAGATGTCAACACTTAATGTATGTTTTTGATGCTTAGCTTTCAGGGCATCCCACATATGTTATAGAATTTTTTATTGGTATCATGACATAGTGTAAAGTGTCCACTTCCACAAGAAGTGTACAGGGGTATACAATTTTTCATATTATTGATCCAAAACATAGATTGTGGGTGCTCGTTAGAACCACCTCAGCCAGGCGGTTCGAACGTGTACCCACGGTCAGTGTTTTGAGCATAAATGGTAAATCTTATACATGTATAAATTAAACAAAATCCAATGAAATTTTCAATATTTACAGATGAAAAATTCTCAATGTGTTGCATAGACAAGTTTTCGTAATGTACTGGAAACTTACCCATGGCTCGCAGAATATTTCTTTGGTGTAGACATTTTTGAGATGTGTGAGACTTTCCCAGCGCCCACTGTTCAGCATCACAATCTTACTGAGCACTATCAGCTGGGCCTTGGTTTTCACAATGTCCCACTGAAAAACAGAGGTTTGATCTTTCAAGCTGAAACCAAGGGTCCAAGCACTGATACAATTAAGTTTGAGCCGCCGCATGGGAAAACCAACAACCTGCATAGGCGAAAACAAAGGCGCAGATCAGCTTCGCAGTAACTGCGAAGCTGATCATGCCTTTGTTTTCGCTACAGGGATAGTACAATTCCTCTACTTTATAAATCCAAAACTTCCAGCCTCTAACCATCTTCTGTGACTGTACAGGCTGGTTTGTGTCGGACCTGGTTGGAACCCAAATTGTTAGTTTTCTCACGCACAGGCTCATTTAAAATCCCAACCCCCGACATCCTAATGCAGACACAAGACAGAGGCTATGGATAGTACAATTCCTCTTCTACTTATTAAATCCAAAATTTCAAGCATCTAGCCTGCTTCTATGACTGCACTGTTTGTCGCGACCTTTTTTTTTTTAATTCAGTTTTACGTCCCTTTCAAGATTATTTCAGCTCAAATGAGACGGGCCAATCAGTAGGTGGGGCGAAAATGGGAGAACTCAGAGAAAAAACACCTGGCACACCCGCAAGCAGAACTTGGCTTGTCTCACATGTGGCCAGAGCGGTGAGATGATCGAGTGATTAAGAAACAGCACTCTTAACCGCTGCTCGGCCACTGGGGCCACCCTCCTGGGTAAAAAAGTAAACCATACTTACTTAACAAATGTTTATTCTGTACATTTTAATTTAAAATAAATTAGCATAAATGTTGGCCATGCAAATACTTACTTTGTAGTCAAAAGAGAAGGCTTCATCTGCTGGCATGGATTTGATCTGAAAAGACCAAAAATACAAGTTTATAATGTTTATGGTGTTAAAACTGAAACTGATATGAGCCTGTGCATGACAGAACCAACAATTTGGGTTTCAAATCAGGTCCAACACAAACCAGGCTGTACAGTCACAGAATATAGCTAGAAGCTTGAAACTTTGGATATAAGTAGAAGAGGAGTTGTACTGCATCCGTGTGGCAAAAACAAAGGCGCTGATCAGCTGTGCAGTTACTGCAAAGCTGATCTGCGTCTTTGTTTTCGCATATGCAAATTGTTGGTGTTCTCATGCACACTCAAAGATGTTTTGCTTTTAATATGTTGAAAATGTCATAAAATCTTAGCTTTTATTTCAAGTATATTGAGACATAGCTTTACAACCATGGTATCAACATACTTGACAAATACTAAGAGGATGAGAATTATGTTTTTAAATCTTTAGCAAATATACTATAAACTTTGATATCAACCAGAAATTTTCTGGTTGATATCAAAGTTTATAGTATAAGAAATCTATACATCAATATGGGGTGCTCTTTATCATATTTATGCATCTTTATCGGATGTCCATAATTCAAATTACAGTTGATCAATCAGTTGAAGCATTCCTGAAAAACCGTCACATTTTTTTGTGACCAAAAATGGTCACATTTTTATCTTTTTTTCGATGTCTTTATTTTCTGCCCTATTCGCCCTTTATCTCCATACTTTTTACCAGAAAAATGCAAAACAAAAGATAGGAAGATAAATCATAAGGTTATGGACCTGGGGAACCAGACAACATACGGGTACCTGCCCAATAAGTAGGTCTGAAATGGCTCCAAACTTCACAATTGACAACTTTTTGGGGTATGCTTTTGGCGTTTTATATATATGTCAATTCGAGTAACTGAGGACTGTTCGCTGATATTTTTCACAAACTTAAATGTTTTACGTGTTGATAACTGTTCTTAAATCGTTAATTAAGCCAGAAATAAAGCCAATTACACGGTTTAAAAACTTCAAAAAATCGTGAATTGTGACGGTTTTTGGTCACAATTTTTGCTGAGTGGGACGTGTATTATTGAGTGTATTACTTCCTGTTTTTGGAAATGTGACGAAAAATCGTCACATTCAATCATGCTTTTTACAAAGTGACCATTTACCGTCACACAAAATGGGACGAAAAACCGCCACAAACAAATGTGACGGTTTTTCAGGAATGCTTCAACTGGTTATTTTTCTGTTATATAGGGTGGAGCAAGGCACTATTCACCCCTATAGGACTGGGGATAGCGTTGGCATAGCAGGGCTTAAGCGCCATGAATTAACCTCTGATGAGTCCTGCCAATATTATTTAGACACAGTCACATTAAGTTAGTACTCTACCGTGTAGAAAAAATAAGTAAAATAAAGTGAGTTGTACACTGTATGGTGCCCTTACTATTCTCTGTACAGGGCCATGTTAGCTCGATCAATCTTTACATTTGTCAGTTAGCGGTGACAGAAATGTGCCCTTAATAAGTTACCCTGCCAACGGGGACGCTTGCCCATGAACAGTGTGGCTGGGATACCTGACTGTCCAAACATGACCTGTTGACCATGGACACATTAAAGCACTAACTTAACCACCATTTTTCTCTGTACATTACTTGTGTATTGTATGACTGTCCAGGATGACCCATAGATTTCACACAAATTATTAATGTCTAAACAATTTCATTGACATCCACCCTAACTTTTGAACTATTGACTCTTTAAAACAGCTTAGCAAATTTCCCTAATCTTGCATATCATAAAGAGTTTTATAACATAAACCTGTTAGCTTTTAAGGAGGGCACAATTTCTTAACCCCATATTAATTTGAATATACCTGTAAATGGGAATAGGCTATATTGATGGCATATTCATTCATGTACCGTATTTGACATGCCTTTAAACTTATGAGCCACCTCGTGGAAAAACCAACAATGTGGTTTCCGAACAGGTCCGACACAAACCGTCCTGTACAAGCACAGAAGCAGGCTAGAGGCTTGAAATTTCGGATTTAAGTGGAAGAGGAATTGTACTATCCGAATAGCGAAAACAAAGGCGCTGATCAGCTTCGCGGTTACCGCGAAGCTGATCTGCGTCTTTGTTTTCGCCTATGCAGATTGTTGGTTTTCCCATGGGGCAGCTCCAAAATATAGAAATTGAAGCTATCAAAGTAAATGAATTTTATAATTTATATATGAGCTGCATCATGAGAAAACCAGATTTTTGCCTATATGAAAACAAAGCCGCAGATCAGCTGTGCAGTAAATGCACAGCTGATCAGCACCTTTGTTTTCGTCACTTGGATAGTCTCTTCTTCCTAAATCAAAAATTTCAAGCTTCTAACCATCTTATGAGATTGTACAGGCCGCTTTGTGTCAGACCAGGTCAGAAACCCTGAAGACCGGTTTTCTCATGTTGTGGCTCATATAAGGAGGCACAACCCTGTTTAAAATAGTACACAAATGTACATGAATCTCTTGCTGGCTCGATCACCGTTGGATTTCAGATCCAAAATAAACAGAACAGCCTAGAATCTAGGTCAGAATGAAGTTCTGTCACATATATTAGTTCTGTTGTATTAAAGAAGTTTGGACTTTATTTCCATGTTTGCCTATTACAGTGGCTTATTATAAATAATTCTCCTCACAGACCCCTGATAGCATCTGCCTATTCATTTTTACTTCTTCCTCATTTTAAACTTTATAGTAAGTTTGATCAGGTTTGAGTATAAAATTTATACATGTAGATATATGTAGATATATTATTTCATAACAGCTACCCTACCTACATAAATATACCAACTGCAAAAACAAAATGTTGTATTAATGATGAGAAAATGAGGGCTAATTACTAACTGTCCAGTGACATCAGAAAACATAAAATCATCAATAAATTACATCATAAAAATAAAATTAGTTATAAAACAGACATATGAGCCACCCCATGGGAAAACCAACAATCTACATATGCGAAAACAAAGACGCAGATCAGCTTCGCGGTAACCGCGAAGCTGATCAGCGCCTTTGTTTTCGCTACTTGGATAGTACAATGCCTCTTCTACTTAAATCCGAAATTTCAAGCTTCTAGCTCTTTTCTGCGCTTGTACAGGTCGGTTTGTGTCGGACCTGTTCGGAAACCACATTGTTGGTTTTCCCACGAGGCGGCTCATATGAATAATTATTATAATGATTGATAATTATGTAATGTTGACTGATCGGAAAAAGCTATTAGATACATTTAGCTTGAGATCATGAACTTGAAACTGCATTACCCTTATAAAAACAAGTAATACCTCAACCACCTCAACCACTGCATTACGAAAACATGCCCAATTATGATATACAGTAATTTTTTCAGGTCAAAAATCGATAATTTCAGAGGAAAAGTTTTGATATTTTTCTTATTTTTGCTCAAAACATAGATTGTGGGTACATGTTAGAACCGCCTCGCTGAGGCGGTTCTAACGAGTACCCACAATCTATGTTTTGGAGCAAAAATAAGAAAAATAGGTGTACCCCTGCATACCCCAGTTTTACTATATAAAAGTGGGGTATGAGGGGGTATTCATTGCACGGATATGTTTTCCTGATGGTGAGCCGCATCACAAGAAAACCAGTCATCGGGATTGAAGACTAGGTCTGACAAAAGCCAAACTGTGCAGCCACAGAAACAGGCTAGAGACTTAATTGTAAGTTCAGATTTAAAAAGAAGAGGGATTCATCTATTTAAGTAGGAAAAGCAAAGGCACTGATCAGCTGTGAAGTTACTGCACAGCTGATCGGCGTCTTTGTTTTCGCAAGGTAAAGTTCTGGTTTTCTCAGGACACGAGTCATCGATTCACTGTATATCATCCTTCATCAATGCATGATTTTGTCAGACAACATGTAACATACTGGTATATCATGATATAATATAAATGACAGAATCTCAAATAGTCCTTTTTGTACAGATACGCAAGGTCCAGCATTCTAAAAATGCAACAAGCCTATTTTTAAATAATTCATGTGACTGTACTCACAAAGACTGATGATAACCAACTAGTGCTATGGCTTCACTTTTGGTTTAACATCTCATCACGAAAACATGTTCGTGCAATGAATAACCCCTTAATCCCCAATTTTATATAGTAAAACTGGGATATGCAGGGGTATACCTATTTTTCTTATTTTTGCTCAAAAACTTAATTTTTGCTCGGCGAGGCGGTTCTAACGAGTACCCACAATCTATGTTTTGAGCAACAATAAGAAAAATATCAAAAATGTTCTACTGAAACTTTCAATTTTTACAACTTATGAAAAATCTGTATATTACATGGGCATTTTTTCTTAATGGACTGATGATAACCAACAAGTGCTATGGCTTCACTTGCGGCTTACCATCTTGAACATACAGGTGAACCACACAATTGGTTACACATATTGCACCTATTGAATTCTTCTGTTACCAAACACTCATGGTTGAATCTTTTGCACCAGTTTAGTGACACTTTGCATTATTTGGTACAATAAGCAACTTAAAATGAAGCATTTAAGGTATACACACCGGTTTTATTTTGACCCAATTTAGAGCCATGGTAAAAAACTGAAATTTAGAAGGAAAAGGACTGAAAATCACCAATCTTTCTGGTAACTTACAAGTTAAATTTTTTCTTCTTTACATTTTTTTCCTTCCTCTATCCAATTGTGTGAAGAAGATGCAGTGATAAGTGTACATGCATGCATATCATAGATCATAATAGGCCAATATTTTAACCTCATTATAACACAGTTTCACTTATAACATGGTCTGTTTCCATGGACCTTTCAAAGACAGCATTATATTGAGGTTGCATTGTACATTTATTATATAGAATGGCCTGTATGTAAATTGTTGTTTTAGTATTGGAATATTCACAATTTATATAACAATATTTTTAGATCTATGAAAATATATAATTCCACTTTAAGTTATTTAATTGAATTTTCCACCTTAACACAGAAAACGTGATGGAATTAAATACTGGACAGAATACCATAGCACGATTTAATATTTTTGTTTTTATTTCAGCTTTAATATTCATTTGACTTAATGTCAACCTTTATAGTACACATATTTACCCAGACTTAAATGCGCATTGTATAACAAGAAACATGGCTTATAATGGTGCTATACAAAGACAAAATACTGGTGCCCATCATGCACCTGTGGCTTCTGGCCCTGGCCCAGGTGGGGCACTTGGCCCATGTGGGGCCATGCATGCTAGAAAGCCTTATGCACTAAGGAGCATTGCCACAAATGAGCCGCGTCATGAGAAAAACGGATTTTCGCTTATGTCAAAACAAAGGCGCAGATCAGCTTTGCAGTAACTGCGAAGCTGATCAGTGACTTTGTTTTTGCTACTCGGTTAGTACAATTCCTCTTCTTCCTATTAAAATGTGAAATCTCAAGCTTCTAGGCATCTTATGTAACTGCACAGGCCGATTTGTATTGGACCTTGTCGGAAACCCTGAAGACTGGTTTTCTCGTGTCGGGGCTCAAATTATAAGATGACAAGCAAGAGGCTTATCAGCGCAACTCAAAAGACCTGTGATTTTTTTTCACATAATTACCTGTGCTGGTGCTCCTGGAAACTTAAAGCCTGTTTGATATGCTATTCGCTTTTCTTTTAATTCTAACTTTCTTTGTGATCTTTGTTGGTCAAATTGTGGCAAGGAAGTATCTAAATGTTTAATAACATAATGGTAATCTGGCCGAATCCATCTGAACACTGGAAAAACGTAAATTTCATTTGTCTTTCTATTTTCGACTATGATTTTGTCCACATACCAATCCGCCCCTAAACCCGCATTGTCCCTCCAGAATTCCACCTTTCCTATTCGACCTGAAAAATCTTTCAAATTGTCTAATTTGTCAATTGGAAACACATCTAACTTTCCACTTTCAAAGTCATTCCTGAAGAAGTTATCTAGCACCATTTCATCAGTGTGAACACCATTGACATCATGAAGTTTTATCTTCACATTGGCATCTGTGCCTGCATGTTTCCTGTCCCCTGTTTTCACATACACAACGAACTGTGCATTTTGTGTCCCAAGGCATGGACCCATCTTACCCCTGAAATACACTTACTACTCCACAACTTTCAAAAAATCCTCACAATAACAAACTCCAATGATGTCAGTCGCTTTTATACCATGGTAACGAATAATTATTCATTTTTGCACCAATTAGACAAGATTAGAACAGGCGATCATCAGTTTTATAACTTTTATAGAAAGAGAATGTCCTCAAAATGTCAATTGTCACAACAAAAATGTACCTTGATTGAAGTCACATGACCAAGTCAATACACACCGGCTCAGGTAAAAATATTTTATGCCCGGTAAACGCTCACAATCAAAACCGATATTGAAGGCGGATTTAATAAACTAACCAATTTTTTTTTTTTTTTTTTTTTTTTTTTTTTTCGAGCTGCCATACATGTATACTTGTTTAACTACATGTACCTACATATATGGAATCAACATGCTACAATGTATGCATAAAAGAGACTTAGTCCAGACTTACTGCACTCCATGTAATGGGTAAGTGTATTCCTTGGACCAAATCCACTTGGACCGCTGGACTTGGACCTGTCCAAGTATATATCAGATGGACCAAACAGGGTATTCCTTGGACCAGGTAAACCTTGGACCAGTCATTTGGAAGTAATATACTCAGAGTACATGTTAAAAATATGCTGTTAATACATGTATACTCAGAGTACATGTTAAAAATATGCTGTTAAAAATACATACTTGACTTATAAAGCCTTATCTGAGAGTGGATCCAAAATATCTTGTGGGTCTCAGATTCCTAAAATATTTTGGGAAAAAAAAAATAATCATTTGAGTTTATAGATCTAGCAAAAAAATTCCTGAACCTATTTTTTTTCTTTTCTGTATTTCTTTTTCATCTCTTAGTTTTCATCCATCTGCATGTTATAATTATCCCGAAGTAACGTTGTTAGAGTTTTAATCTGATGGACATGCAACATGACACTTATAACACCTTAATTTATTAATAATCCTGTGTGTATGTTGTTTCAACCTATTTTGACACTTGACACCACTGTCTATTAAAAGATTATCTTAAAGATCCATGTAAAAGATTTTTTTTTTTGTGCTTATATCCTTAAATTTGGGTAATGTGGAAAAATATGAATTTAAAATTTATTTTTTTTAGTTATTTCTTCTTCTTATTATTATTATTATTACTATTATTATTATTATATTTTCATGTTTATTCATTTTTTTCTTTTTTAATTTTTTTATTAATTTTTCTTTCTTTTTTTTTTTTTTTTTTGGCTGGTTCCACATATCATAAGTAAATTATGTTTGATGGTGGAATTTTATTAATCCATTAATTAATATTTTTTTTTAATCCATTGTTATTTCTTTTTTTTTACTTGTTGTACATACTGATTGAATACATATCAAATAAAATCATAATCTGTTCAATTTTATTCAATACCTATTGGCCTAATTCCAATAGAGATATATAATGACTGGTCCAGCGGGTATATCTGGTCCAAGGATTACCTGGTCCAAGGAATACCCTGCTTGGTCCATCTGATTTTAACATGTATATTTCCAAATGACTGGTCCAAGGATTACCTGGTCCAAGGAATACCCCGTTTGGTCCATCTGATATTTTCTTGGACTGGTCCAAGTCCAGCAGTCCAAGTGGATTTGGTCCAAGGAATACACCTACCCCCATGTAATACTCTATTTATGAGGTGTTTTTCAGATCCAACGTGACCGGACCAAATTTTAACATTTTTAACACGTTACGAAAACACGCCCATGCAACATACAGAAAATTTTGGAGTACTTGGTAGATTCAGATCCAACGTGACGACCAAATTTTAACATTTTTAACACGTTACGAAAACACGCCCATGCAACATACAGAAAATTTTTTGGTTGTTAAAAAAAAAAAAAAAAAAAAAAAAAAAAAAAAAAAAAAAAAAAAAAAAAAAAACTAGAAATGCGTGTTTGTAAAACACTATGCCCCCAACTGTATGCTTGTCCCTAAACTGGCAGTTTGTATGATTCATTTATTTCATTCGAATGCAGTCAAATTTAATTTCCTGAAGAAGCTGTTCGGTTGCGTCTGTTTTGACCTCGATCCAGAAACAGAATGTAAGCTTTTTTGCAGGCGAGTTAGAAATGAAGTAAAAATTTAAAAATGGAGTAATTTTGTCAAAATTTGACAGAGTCCTCAAACGTTAATCAGGTGATCTTCTTCTCAGCCCCAACCAGCATACCAAATATGAAGGCTCTAGCTAGCTAGCTCAAATACGTTTTGAGATATCTTGCACACAAGATTTTCAAATTTTGTTTTCAAAGGGACATTATTCCAACAAGGGGCATAACACGTACATGAAAAAAATACAGGCCAACTTTTTTTTCATGAGAAATCTGTATATGAAATTTCAAAACCCTGTAATTCACCGTTCAAAGGTTTCAAATTTCACCAAAAAGTGGAAAAATCAATCAAAATTTCAAAATTCTGTATTTTTGTAAAAATTTGACGGAAAATTCTCAAAAGTTAATCAGGTCATCTACTTCTCAGCCCCAACAAGTGTACTAAATATGAAGGCTCTAGCTTTAATACTTTTTGGGATATCTTGCACACAAAATTTTCAAATTTTGTTTTCAAAGGGAAATAACTCAAAAAAGGGGCATAACTTGGCCATACAAAAAAATACGGGTCAACTATTTTATCATGAGGAATGTGAATATGAAATTTCAAAACCCTAGCATTCACCGTTCAAAAGTTTCAAATTCACAGAAAAGTGGAAAAATCAATCAAAATTTCAAAATTCTGTATTTTTGTTAAAAATTTGACAGAAAGTTCTCAAAAGTTAATCAGGTTATCTACTTCTCAGCCCCAACAAGTGTACCAAATATGAAGGCTCTAGCTTCAATACTTTTTGAGATATCTTGCACACAAGATTTTCAAATTTTGTTTTCAAAGGGAAATAACTCAAAAAAGGGGCATAACTTGGCCATACAAAAAAATACGGGTCAACTATTTTATCATGAGGAATGTGTATATGAAATTTCAAAACCCTAGCATTCACCGTTCAAATGTTTCAAATTTCACCGAAAAGTGGAAAAATCAATCAAAATTTCAAAATTCCGTATTTTTGTAAAAAATTTACAGAAAGTTCTCAAAAGTTAATCAGGTCATCTACTCCTCAGCCCCAATAAATGTACCAAATATGAAGGCACTAGCTTAAATACTTTTTGAGATATCTTGCACACAAGATTTTCAAATTTTGTTTTCAAAGGGATATAACTCAGAAAAGGGGGGTAACTCGGAAATGAAAAAAAATACGGGTCAACTATTTTTTCATGAGGAATGTGCATATGAAATTTCAAAACCCTAGCATTCACCATTCAAAAGTTAACACACACACAGACAGACACACAGACAGACAAGCCGAAAGCAATATGCCCTTCCAACTTTTTCAAAGTTGGGGGCATAAAAAAACCTAAAAATGATGAAGATTTTCACTGGATTTTTTTTTTCTTACTTTTGCTTAAAATATCGATTGTGGGAACACGTTAGAACCGCCGCATACCCCAGTTTTGCTACATAAAGGTGGGGTTTAAGGGGGTATACATTATACGGACATGTTATCCTGATGAGCACTGTACAGTACTTTCAAGCGGATTGGTGACAACTGAAATTTTTGTCAAGAAGCACTTCAAGCAACCGAACTGATGCTTCTTATATATATCAGGGAGTGCGGTGGTATTAGTGTAGAGTGTCGGACTCCGAATCGAGAGGTTCTGGGTTCGATCCCCACAAGCGGCACCGTGTTGTGTCCTCGAGCAAGACACATTAACTCCCTACAGTACTAGTTAAACCCAGGACGCATGGCTCCATCCCGACATGACTGAAAAATTGTTGACTGGGAAGTTAAGTTTAATCCAAACAAACAAACTTATTTGTTTATATACTCGGATCTAAAGAAGAATGGCCTCTGTGTACTGCTTTTCAAATCCAGAAATCTACATGTCAAGTGTTGGTTCATGTCTCACAAACAGCCAATGGTCATAATAGAGACAAGAACTTGGTTACATTTTCATGACTTAAGAAGCCTGTGATCAAACTCACAACCACGGTTTATAAGTCGAGCGTTTTCAATAGTGTCGCATACAAGAGAAACCCGGTTCGATCCCCAACAGGGAAGCAGATTTTTTTCTTCGCCTGTTAAATTATCTGCTTTGCCACAGAGTACTCTCATTCTGACTAGGACGTTAAACAACATAAGCATCATTTAAGATGGCATTTTCTACTATAATAAATTTTCTGGATGAAGTTTGCCCCTTTTACTATGTTTTAGATCTATCTACCTGTCTATTGATACTACGTCAACCTCATTTCTGAGTTTTATGCGCAGGGACAAAGTATGTATATCTAAATTGAGTTCTGTCATATAAGACATTCACTGACTGGAGTTGTTCTTGATGTATTGAAACGGAGTTCGTTTAAAATTACCAAACCTGACTGCAAATTATGATCCGATTGAGAGAGAGAGAGAGAGAGAGAGAGAGAGAGAGAGAGAGAGAGAGAGAGAGAGATTACATTTCCGACACAGCCAAAACACGCCGGGTAAACGGTCAATTTGTACACCGAAGGCGTACAATTATGAAATAATTTGACCAGTTCCGGAGTACAAGTTGACCGGTATAAATAGGACGGAAACATCAGGACTATCGCAATCAAAGTAAGATAATTTCTTCTATTCTAGTTTTATACAAAATCTGAAAATGTCATATGATGGGCTATAAATTTGCGGCTTCTAAGACACCGAGACTTCATAAAAAAGTCATAAGATTATGTAAATATCATTTTTGGCATATAAAATATTTTAATTTTAAAATCTAGACCGAGCTAAAATTGTCTGAGGAAAGTTTTTTTAACAGTCCCAAAAACATCTTAGCAACGAAATACCAAGATTTATGAATACTCTTTCAATTCAAGGCATTAAATTTGAAAGGGTTGCCCTCAGTTTTGAGAATGGGTCCAATTTTTTGCGAGCGTACCAATTGACTAGTGGTGTACAATTTAACTTATGACATTTGCAATGCTATTTGGCCTTGTTTAAATTCGGGTCATCAGTATTTTCGCTACGTTGTATTTCGTGTATGTTTATGATAAGCTACTATTCTTACATACTATCAGTTTCATACGTCTAGATATATCATAAGATTTTCTTGCTTTTTTCTGTTGCAAACTCATGGAAGTGACTGAATGGTGGTCAGTACAACCAGGTATCTAATATTAAGTGGTTGTCAGTATATTTACAATGTAGTATAGATGTGTATGCACGAAAGATATGGGTATCAAGCGCGAGAAATTAAAATTCTTTAACTTTACGCTTAGATTTTATAGGTGTGCTATTTGACAGTGGAGCGTCCAATTTGACTCATATAAATCCAGCCACAATAACTACGTGACTCACTCTTCGACATTCTTTCTCATTTACACTGCCTTAAAGTGGGGTTTTGATTTTATTGGCTACCTTTGACTACTCCTAACTGACTGCGTTACACTATAGTAACGAGAACAAACTACGACTACATCATTAAGTATGTAGTACTTCGAAATTAACCATTTTTATTTAAGTGTTTTCACGATTAGATATTCTTTATTCGGTTCGTACCTTTCAAGATTATTTCTGCTCTATAGAGATGAAACAATCGGTATAGGTTTGGCGAAACCTAAAGACACACCCACAAGCAGAACTATCTGATTTGGGCAAAAAGAACGTTGAAAAGATCAAAATAATTAAAAGGTACAAGTAGGCAAAGATCAGGAAAAGGCGCAATCAGAAAGAGATTCCCACTCCAAAAACCAAGGTGGGAAAAAACTAAAAGAGCAATCAGGTACTCATACCATGAAAACATATAGTAAGCCGAACGAGCAGCTAATTTCCCAATAGGTGACCACTCAGTTACCCAAACTTAACTAAAATATGAAACACGCATAAAGTGCAAACAGCACAAAACTTTTAAATACCAATACATAAAACAATAAGAACCACCACAGAAGTATCGCCTTGGAACGATCAGTAATATAAAACTACTGGCGGGCTTAAACCGGGTGTACTGCTTCTTACACGTGTCGCATTCAAATGCTTTTCTCCTGACATTTTCCATCCTACAAAAAGCAAACAACGTCGATAAATGGATGTATTTTTAAATGATGGTTAGAGTAACAAGTATAAGCTTTTAAAAAAGCAAAATGATGCATTCAAAAAGCTACAAATCACCTGTTTTTTTTAAATTAAAAATATCCCATCAAAGAACCTGCATAAATTCAAATGGCATCGGGACTTAACAAATCGTTAAAAATAAAGGAGTAAGGTGTTTAAGAGCCGTTTTCCCCTCAGAGTGTGGTAAAATGATTTTTAGAATTTTGAATAGAATAAAATATATTCCCAGATACATCTATCTACATTATATCTTCTTTTAAAATCAAGTACGAGGTATGGCAGGAAAGTTCGTAGACACCATTAGTATTTTCAACAGGAAAAGAAATTCAGTCAAAATGAATATATCTGGGTTTGCAAAATTATTTCATGAGCAAATAGACGAAATTTTATGAAAATTTGTCCAACGCGACATCTACAGCCCTTTTATGTGCACCTCCCTAACCGGGAGCGGGGCAAGGGTCAACGTCTCAGTGACGTTACTTGAAGTTTATTGCTGCCAGTGCTTTATATATTTGTAACAAGTTTTACCGATGTTTCAGAGTTATTCCACATAGGGTCCTTGGATATCGGTACAATTTTATTATGTGTATCCAGCTGTCAAATGCAGGTCTGTGCCAACTGTCCTCAGGTTCTCTGATGACCGGTTGAACATATGAAACCATTTTCATTCGCTGAGAATGTAAGACGAGTGCCCTTCCGCCGCCGTTTATCATCTTAGATGATCTATCGAGCATCCAAAAATCAACTCTGCCACTTGTAAACTAGTGACAGACAAGCTGATAGCTTTTATGTTGTTGTTAATATAATTTCCATCGTGTTTGTTGGCCATTTCCATAAGAAAAACACACAATTTTATGGTTATAGGCTGTTCTCCGACGTCAAAATTACGCCATTTTTTTTCAAACAATTTTTTCGGACTGCATCTGAAATTTTATTCACAGATATCAAACTGTACTGCCACCAAGGCCCAAACATTCAGAAAACGTTGTTGATTGAACATTCTTTCAGGATCAAAATATTTTAACGTTACAGCACACTTCCGTGCCGTTTCACAAGCAAAAACAGAATGTGAAAATCGTCACATTTTATCACGTTTTGACACCTGCCCCGCACGGCCCTACCCTCAAGCAGAAAAGTGGCCATACCAAGCGTGTTATTACTTCAAATTGCACAAAATGTCTGAAATAAACTCATAAGATATTGCTGCTTGAAATTATGCAAAACGCTTCTTCAACAACGCGTTACTTTTTCTGATACATGTAGCTGAAGTGTCTACGAACTTTCCTGCCATACCTCGTACAATTGTTATACGTTCGACCAGTAGACGTTGTAGTAGCCCAAAGAAGAACCATAGAAATAGCATTCTTTGCATTTGTGGGGGTCTATTTTTATCATAAAACCCTATTTTCACATACCGGCCGACACGACAACCAATTATTTTATACCGTGAGCAAATGATTAAGTATAATCCAGACGTTGCATGCAAAGCAAAAAAAAAAAAAAAAAAAAAAAAAAAAAAAAAAAAAAAAAAAAAAAAAAAAAAAAAAAAAACATTCCAATATAGTAAAAGCAAAGACCGAAATGTGTAAACTATTTTTTTATTTATGTTATTTCTCTGTTTTCCTGTGGATTGCCATTGAAATCAGTGTACTGGAAATTTGAAAGAAGCCGCAGGCTAACCTACACTCTGGTTACTCAGTATCTCGTTCACTCATAGTTTGCAGAGTTCTGACGTCTAATTAAAAATATCTCAAGGTGCCGAGAGTTACTCATCAAATGAGCAAAAATGCGGTTTGGGCATTTTGACCAGATCAGGTTGTACACTCACAGAAGATGGTTATATATTGAGTACTTCTAATATAGAAAGAAAACTAATTGGGCTACATGTCTGACACTAAAGAAAGTGAAGTAATTGAACTTTTTTGTATCGAAAAAAGATATGCTGATCAGCTACGCTGAAAAAGGTTTTCTAACGAGACGGCTCATATTCCTTATCGCAATTGTATTTATTGGGCTCTTGTCCCCCACCAATAGTGTGGTACCAGCTGCACTTGCCAATCCGAACCTGGGAGGTACATAATCAGCTATAATATTTTTCCATATGTCAAATTTTACACCAAGCTGTCAAATGGTACACAAATAAGTAAAAGATAAATTCCTGCAAGGAAAGCATCTTTTCCTTCGTTTTTTTTTTCTCACCAAATTTCTTGCCTGATATAATATGACACCTGCAGATATAAACATAAAGAGACATGCAGAGTCTCAAATGGAAGTACAAATGAACGTTTCTCTTAAACGTTCGTGTCATTTTTCTTTTCTTTTTTTATTTGAATTGTAACATATATTTAATAATCAAGAAAATTCAACTGTATTTCAGTTCTGGAGTTTGATATGTTTCATGAAAAACGCTTAAACATTTCAAACACATTTTTGTATTAGTTAAATTGGGCTCCGCTGGTCAATTAGTACGCTTTTGAAATACGGCCCCTCCGCAGATTACACAATCGCATGATTTCCAAAACTGCATGATTAATAATTATTTCCCAATATTATTGGCATCCCTGGCATATAAAAACCTAGCCAGACTGTTTAGATTGGAATGACAGGTTGCATTTCATCTCGATGCAGCATTTTTCACGTAGGTATTTTCCACGCCGAAAATGATTTTGGCAAAATGCATAAGCTTTTGGGTGTGCTTTTGTGCGTGTATGATCTTTATTCAAATACCCATCATATGACATTCTCGGATTTTTAAACAAAAGTAAAATAACAAAATAAACTTACGTTAGTTTAACTCTCTCTCCTTTTTTGCGGTTTGTTTACCCGGTCAACTTTCACTCCGGAAATGGTCAAATTATATATACGATTCACTCCGACGGTGTACAAATTGACCGTTTAGTGGGTGTGCAAAAAATATCCCAGCTTGGATCGAAATTAATCTGATTTTCAGTCAAATGAGGAGTTTGGCAGGGGGAAATTCTAAACGCGCCGTTTTCTATATATTTCAAAATGGTCATGGAAATGCACGATCGTCTCGAAAAGCATCCATGATTTTTAGGCAGTTTCTTTCAATATGAATGAGGGTCTGGATGGGGTATAATGATTAAAGAATAATGGCCTAAAAATTTTAATGAGAGTGAATAAAGAGCCAAAAATTTAATGATTAGTGAATAAGTAGGTCCTAAAAAATAATGAATAAATGAAAATTTTTAATGAATAGCAGAATAATATAATGAATAGTGAATAATAACATTTTAAAGAATAATGAATATGCTAAATTTGGCTATGGAATTGTCTTAGATGGCCTCCCTGACATTCCAGAATTTCATTTTTTTCGCCCCCAGACCCGATTTAGCTCAAATGTTATAGTCATACATGTATTTCTGAAATCTTTGAATGTTTGGAAAGACATATATAGCATGTAGGGACTCACTTCATGAATCTTTTAAAAAAATGTGTCATTTTCTGAGCCAGATACTATGTCACTGTTTTGTTTGCTTATGTATATGTATTTTCTTTTTATCCTGTTACCCCACTTTGTCCTTATTATCTATGTTCCAATCCTATCATGATAATCTTTTCTGTGGACGGACATCACTTTGCTTTTTTATATGACAGAGCATAATTATGGTGACTTTTGCAATCAGAAACACGCCAGTACTAAGAACGTTAATGCAAATCTAACTGGCAGTTTATATGGTGCTACATAATTTTTTCCTCGCTCGCTCGGTATTTGAGACATTTAAAAAATGTTTTGTACAATCAGGCACAAGCACAAAATCATACTTCACATAGTACTCCTATGCTTACTAGTTAACTAAGTAAAAACAACAGCTTTTTATTATAACTTTTACCCCTGAAGTTACAATTTTTCTTAAATTAACCTTTGATATGCATAATTGAAGAGAAAGATTCAGGGTGAAACTCAGGGCATATTCAGTATATAGCCCGAGATCCAAAATCCAGGAGATGTCAAAATATTAATTTTCTCGGCTTTGTAAGCAGTCATAAGGACATGGCGGGTGCATTATAATGGGCAGGTGATGCTCATCCTTCGCAAACACCTGATCACACCTCCTGTTATTGGGGGATCCATGCCTGTATGGCTACATATCTCGTATTTGTCAATGTTATTATGGATTTTTACGAGCTAGGATTACGATTTCGGTACCTTGACCCCTTTACTTTATATTCTTTGGAAGTGGCATAAACAATTAAAAGGAGAAGTGTGGGTACATTATACAATTTCTGGCAATGAATAAAATATTGGAAACAGTAAACGCCCTCAAAGGGGTGAAGTAATGGGCCATACTGCGCAATTTCAGGTAATGAACCCTCATTAGTGACCCTTTATAAATTGTATACGATAGCCAGATAAATACACTGCAAGCTCAAAAATTTACACAAAGGAAGTCTAAATTTAAGACACATGCCTAAATTGGGTCAGATAATTAAAACAATGTTTAGAATATGGCTCTCAATGTACATACTATGGATTATGTCATATTTAGACATTTTATCTTTTTATTCATCATCATCTGCTGTTTGGATATACATTTCAGACAATACTACTCAAAAAAGAAAGTGACATGGTGGGTTAAGCATATCAAAATTTAAATGATTGAATCAGATAGGTAACAAAAAGACACTTATGGGAGACAAACCCCTTTTCCCGTAAAATCTGATCCAGTAGGTCATATATGTATAAATGAATTGTTCCCATTTTTAGGACTTTCCCAGTCTAAAGTTCTATACACAGTCCTCTTCAACTAAAAATAAAATTGAGATCCTTTAAGAGCAGTTAACATATTATTGAGAAAGGGGATGCTTGGCTACTTAAGCCTCCTCAGTGACCCTATGGAGCTTTTGTATAGAATACTATAGAAAAGTAACGTATGTAACAGTTGAGTACACGTAGAGAACATTGAAATTATGTACTTGTATATTAAGTTTAAGATTCTTATAAATATATTTATGTGTTCCGACCCGAACTATTTGAGTTTACAATATGTAAGTGATCTAGTTTACCACGGATTTATATGTTTAAAGACCCATTGCTGACGTTCAAAGCAAATATCGCATCCAAAATGTCTTTATCAAAATGTCCCCCATGTCTTTTAATGCAATCAATATAATACCAATTCGAAAACCTAAGAGCATATAAACGCCATTTACAACAGTTGTCAATATATTGATTCTGTAGCATATATTATTTAAGAAAAGTGATGAATGTAACAGTTGTCAACATCTTCAGAACATGGAAATAATGTTAATCGTGTTAAAGGCTCCTTAGAAAAGTAACGTATGTAACAGTTGGGTACATCTTGACTCTAAAACATTTGAGTTAATATTCTATTACATATGTTCAATCTATAAAACCCCATCAGCTGTTTTATCAATGTGTTTGACCCCAAATATGTGAGTGTATAATATTTTAAGGGTCAAGTTTAAACCTGGATTTATGTGTTAAAATGACCCATCGCTGATGGATGGAGCAAATAAAGCACACAAACTAACTTAATAAAGATATTTTTTCATGTCTTTAAATGCATTAAATACAAAAAAAAAATCAAAATCTTTAGAGAATGACATTAAAATAAACAAGAATAGTCAATATATTAATTTTGTAGGAAATATTATAAAAAAGGTAACATATGTAACAGTTAGGAACGTCTTGAGGGTATCAAAATTATATAAATGGAGTTAGCGGTTCTAATCCATATAATTTATTAACAAATCATCAACAGCTGTTGATTGTATGTATGATCAGACCCAAAATATGTGAGTTTACCCCAAATATGTGAGTTTACAATATTAAGTGATCAAGAGTGAACCTTGATTTATGTGATAAAAGTCCTGAGGCTGACCACCAAATGCAGATAAACGACCCAAAGAAGCTTTATCAAGACGCTACTCAAGTCTTTTAAGGAACACTTTGCATCAACACTTCAAAAACTTTGAAGAATGGCACTAAGATAAACACTAATAGTCAATATTTTCATTTCTCGCAAGTAACATTAATATAGTAACGTATGTAACGCATGAGAACATCAAAACTGGGTTAATTCAACTTAATATGCTAAAGCATATGTTGAGTTTATAGAAAACCTACACTGAAAACTCTTAAATGTAACAAAATCTAAAATGAAAACGCTTTTTACTCAAGCCTGTATAAATCCTAATTTCGGCGGCCAACTTGGATGGCGGCCATTTTGAAGACTTTCGCCGGCCTAAATTTTTATACACGGACCTGTTTCATAGACTACTATCATATATCTTTCAAAAAAAGCCATCAAACCTTAAGGCCAAGATCGTGTAGGGTTAACCAAAAATTTGGACCTTGGATCTCGGACTAATACAGTTTGGAGGAGATTATATTCCCAACAGATTTAAAAGAGGGTTTGCTAAAAAATCAGTTAACTATTTTGGAAAGTTTCTATGAGGCTTTGTGGTCTAGCAGATAATAGAGAGGTTGAGAAAATAAACTTGTAACGTGTACGTGTACTTGTAGCTTTATTTACCCGTACACGATCGTTTTGAGTGTAAAATCGTTTGAGAAAATCGAACGTGTACGTGTAGATTTCATAAAGTATATACATTTTTTATTGTTTATACATGTGTTGATATATGAAAGTATGGATGATTTATTGTTAGCCGGACCTTTAGACAACGATCATGAGTTAATTTTATTGTCACAAGTTTGTTCCGGCTCCGATGTGCCCTCTTTTGAAAAGGGTTTCGACCTAGACACCTACACCGAAGAGCAATCCAAAGCAAGTTTTAGGTTTTATAAAGATGACGTCGATTCGCCTTTGGTCAGATATACTTCGGCTGCACGTGCAAAACGATTTGGCAACGCTTCATCGAACTTCGTTTCAGCTTGTACCTACCTGACCTATCGATGGAAACATATAAAGAAAACTTACAAGTCGCAAATTTATTTCATTCACAGCCTAACTGATTCTCAACGTGTAGCGAGTATTTTGAACTTGTAATAAATGACGAAGTTTGGGGATAAAACTGTTCTGAAATTGCGCAATATAGTCCATACTATCTCCCTTTGAATGTTTTTGCTGCTTCCAAAGGATCAAACCTTTATATTTTATTTGCTATTACTGCAGCTGGTGTTGTGCCGTGTGGCGGCCCTAAAAAGTCTCCCCGTACATCATCCATAGTGCAGATTATATTTTTATTTAGGTCCTTTGAGATCAGTAAAGATATTCAGAGTGTTCAAAACACTCACGTTTAGAAACATACTTTTAAGCAATGTTTGAATTATTTGACCCTGTTTAGGAATGTGTCTTTGATTTAGACCTCATGTAAATTTTCCAAATTGCAGTACAATAGCCTGGCTTTCGTTGCCGGTTTAAAAAGGGCTACTGATGAGGGTTCATTACCCGAAATTGCGCAATATAGTCCATACTATCTCCCTTTGAATGTTTTTGCTGCTTCCAAAGGATCAAACCTTTTTATTTTATCTACACGTACACGTACAAGTTACAAGTTCATTTTCTCAACCTCTCTATTATATGCTTCTCTCAAGATGTTAAAATCAAGGTTGCACTCAGCAGTCTACAATTAAGTATCATAGAACTAGTCTTTGTGGCTTTAGATAAGGGATGCCTTAGGTGGGGAATACCTATATTTGCTATTAGAAATTAGCTGGGTGAAGAAGGCGGTTCTAGTAATTATCATATTTTAATGAATAATCGAGCTAATTTTAATGAATAAGCCAAAATTTTAATGACAGTGAATAAATGGCTAAATTTTTAGTGATTAGTGAATACCAGGACCCCCCATCCAGACCCTCATGAATCAGAGATTTCGAAAGCTTGTCCTCGCAGTTGCGCTTTATAATACAATTTTGTAATATTTTTAGGATATTCGTATGTAAAATCGGATAGGCAGCTGTGTGGCCAAAATAATTCAAAAAACAATTTATTAGCGCATTCCAGTGTCCGACGCGGCGCGTTTTTGATATTTTTTAGTCCAATGAATCGAACAACTTCGTCAAACGGAAACGCTTTTTTATGCAAAATGTTCATAAGTTTTTAATTTTTATTCGATTCATTCTGGTATTATCATAAACCCCACAAAACCGCATATTTTCGAATTTTAACTTGTGATTCGCCGCTCTAATTACGATATTCGCGCAAAGAACAATACGGCGCCATATTGGCCCATATTGGTGATTCGACTGTGACGTCACAAATCAAAGGGAAATAACTCAATTTTCGAAGACGACAAGGGAAATAACCGATGTTCGTTTTTAAGCTCCCCAAAAATAAATGTTTTTAATTAGCGCACACAAAATCATAATTTTGTTGAAAAAATCGACATAATGTATTTATTAGTTATTGTTCTTTCATATACAAATGGATTTAGGACTTTAGAATAGTCCCTTTAACAGCAGAAAAGCAGTTCCTTGGTCCAATTAAGATAAATGTCTAGGTGCGGATCCAGGATTTCTGAAATCGGGGGTTCAATCCCATCAAGAGGGGGCGGGGGGGGGGGGTCATTTGCTTCATTTTACCCGATTTTTTAAATTACCCCATGAAATTGGAATAATTTGGTCCCAGAGGGGTTTCGAGTGAACCCCCACAACCCGCCTCTAAATACGCCACTGAACACCCAGGAAATGATGCAATCAAACAAGAAATCCCAAACACCAAACTTGGCCAGGCGGGGAAAAAACAACACTGACAGCACAAGTCACCACAGTAAATATAACAATATGAGCCGCCGCGATGGGAAAACCTACTCTCTGCATAGGTGAAAGCAAAGGCGCAGATCAGCTTCGCAGTGATCAGCGCCTTTGTTTTCGCTACAATGGATAGTACAATTCCTCTACTTTCTAAATCCAAAATTTCCAGCCTCTATCCATTTTCTGTGACTGTACAGGCCGGTTTGTGTCGGCCAGGCGGGGGTTTCGAGTGAACCCCCACAACCCGCCTCTAAATACGCCACTGAACACCCAGGAAATGATGCAATCAAACAAGAAATCCCAAACACCAAACTTGGCCAGGCGGGGAAAAAAAACACTGACAGCACAAGTCACCACAGTAACTATAACAATATGAGCCGCCGCGATGGGAAAACCTACTCTCTGCATAGGTGAAAGCAAAGGCGCAGATCAGCTTCGCAGTGATCAGCGCCTCTGTTTTCGCTACAATGGATCTACTTTCTAAATCTAAAATTTCCAGCCTCTATCCATTTTCTGTGACTGTACAGGCCGGTTTGTGTCGGACATGGTCGGAACCCAAATCGTTTGTTTTCTCACGCACATGCTCATAGGTAACCCGCTTTTCTCCAACTTCAAAGAGGGTGTGTGCATGCTTCAGCGTGAATCGTCTGACTTTTGATCCGTCGGAGGTCAGAATCGAGCTATGAGGGTCTGGATGGGGTTTAATGATTAATGAATAATGGCCTAAAATTTTTAATGAGAATGAATAAAGAGCAAAAAATTTAATGATTAGTGAATAAGGAGGTCCAAAAGAATAATGAATAAATGTAAATTTTTAATGAATAGCAGAGTAATATAATGAATAGTGAATAATAACATTTTAAAGAATAATGAATATGCTAAAATTTGGCTATGGAATTGTCTTAGATGGCCTCCCTGATATTCCAGAATTTCATTTTTTTTCTGGGGTCTGGACGCCCAAGACCCGATTTAGTTCAATGTTGTATTCATATTTCAGAAATCCTTGAATGTTTGGAAAGACATATACATGTCTGGAAGCCAAACATGTAGGGGCTCACCTCATGGACCAAATGAAAAAGAAATGTGTTATAAAATAGATCATTCTGGATGTTTACATTTCACTGTTTTGTTTGCTTATGTATATGTATTTTCTTTTCATTGTATTACCCCACTTTGTCCTTATTATGTATGTTCCAATCCTATAATGATACTCTTTTCGGTGGATGGACATCATCTTGCTTTTTTTATATGACAGAACATAATTATAGTGTCTTTTGCAATCAGAAACAAGCACTAAGAACGTTAATCTCATTCTGGCAATTTATATGGTGCTACATATTTTTTCCTCGCTCGCTTCGCTCGCTCGGTATTTAGACATTAATAATATGTATTGTACAATCAGGCACAAATCCATACATCACGTAGTACTCCTATACTAACTAGTTTACTAAATAAAAACAACATCATTTTATTATAACTTTTACCCTTGAGGTTACAATTTTTCTTAAATAACATTTGGTATTCATAATTGAAGAGAAAGATTCTGGGTAAAACTTAGGGCGTATTTAAGGTGGAGGGGTTTATACTCCAAACAGATTTAAAAGGGGATTTGCTATAAGAAAATCGGTATACTATTTCGGAAAGTTTCTATGAGGCTTTGTGGTCTAGCAGAGTATATAATTATGCTTCTCTCAAGGTGTTATATCAAGGTTGCACTCAGCAGTCTACAATTTAATATCATAGAACTAGTCCTTGTGGCTTGAGATAAGGGATGCCTTAGGTGGGGAACACCTATTTGCTTATGGATATTAGCTGGGTGAAGAAGGCGTGACTAGTAATTATCATATTTTAATGAATAATCAAGCTAATTTTAATGAATAAGCCAAACTTTTAATGACAGTGAATAAATGCCAAAATTTTTAGTGATTAGTGATTACCAGGACCCCCCATCCAGACCCTCAGCTATAGTATGTAGCAAACGAATATTTAAATCATTTAAACCATTCAATCACCTGACAGAAATGTAGCGTTCATTCAAACCATATACAGTCTTAGGACTAGATCCTTTTCAGAGCACCGATTTGTGCCCATAAATCTCAATAGAAAAGATATTGTCAAAATATTCTCCGGTAATCTTGAAGGCTTTCTGGTTCAGCCACTGTTCCTGTCATTACTGGGTTATAAGTCACAATCATCATGTATGTTCAGTTCAATGAGTTTTCCCTTTTGCAAAATATAATAGCATATGTCAGTGTAAAAAGAATGTGACTAGACTGTTCATGCATGTGGAGTTCATTTTATGCTTTTTTACATTCTAAAGGGCTCTTTTTATGTCAAATGAAGCCTGTAGTATTTCAGTTGATAAACTATTCATACCTAGAACTTTTCTTTGCAAGGGTATATGGCTATCTAATAGCTTTATCTTTCTGTTCTTGAAAAATTGTAATTGTTTCAAGATAAAAATTGTCAGCTGAGTTGATTTATGCAATTGTGGCTGGGGCACTTAGTCTCTAGACTGTATAAGTTACGTTTTTCGATCTGGACATTTTCAAGAGTGTGTGTTTACCGGTCGTAACAAGTAAAATTAGAATAAAATGGAAATTTAAGAAACATGTCTGTTCATCGCTTAATTGCTCATCCATGACCACAGATCAAGAGATCAAAACTATACACCTGTAGATGGCAATTAAGATAGAGAGATCGAACCACTTCTTTATTCACTGTCCAACGATTGTAGGGAGTGTCCCGAGAATATGTCACGATTTGAGATTTGGCGTAGGCGATACCCGGGGTGACAATCTTTATTTTGAACCATAAATAACCAGATAATCCGATTCCATATTTAAATTGCATAAATATTTTTACATGTAAATAATGCATTTATTTCAACACTGGCAAATTCTGAGTCATACTACACTTTCAGGAAATTGCCAGCTTCTTGATTTGTGTCTGTGCGCTGACGTTGGACGTACGTGCGTGTTTAATAAGTACAGGTCACGGGAAAGCTGGTATTTGTACATGTACTGTAGAATGAATAGAGCGTCAGATACAAAGTACGTTAGCCAGTCTGCAGATGTCTCAATCTGATTTTAAACCAGACATAGGCAACCACGGTCTCCGTCAAACAGGAAGTTAATAGAAAACGTCAAATAATAAATAAATAAATAAATAAATAAATAAAAATAAAATGATAATAGACACACCATAAGATATGGTGTGGCGTATGTAACAGCAGCTACCTGTGTGGGTCCACCTGGCACTTTCTGACATGTGATATAGTTTTCTGTCTTCGTTTTAAGTTCCCTCCGCCTCTGTTCAACCTCGGGGTCCTCTTGTGGCAGTAAAGTGTCATTTAGACGGAAAACGTAATGCTTTTTAGCGTCAATCCACCGAAATATGGGAAAATTAAAATCCTCATTTCTATCCTTCCTTCGAATCGTTATGTAGTCCACATACCAATCACTTCCAAAACCAAAACTATCCCTCCATAATTCGATTTTCTCTATAGTACGTAACTTAACTTGCTTTTTGACGGTAAACGTATCCAGTTGACCACGTTCGAAATCATTTTTGAATGTATTGTGAAGCCGTATTTTATCCGTCTTTTTTCCACCATCACCATATAGAATCATTTTAATGTTAGCGTCCGTCCCAGCGTTTTTACGATCACCGGTACGTACGTAAAATAGATAATCTACAACGTCCATTTCTTTGGTACTGGATACGTCTCTTGTGAGGTGTTAAAGTTCAAATGTTTCTCTTCCTTTAGGTGACAATAAAGAACATATTTCATGGATAATTTAGCACTAACGGGGGAGTTTTAACTCATTACTATTGAAAGAGTCAAATTTCGAATGAGAAATTCGCTGAATAAAACGCGACCTTGCAAGCCTTACATAGATTGAATGGTAATAGAAAACGAATTTCAACCATTCATTGAGGGTATATTGAGTTTACATGTTAAACATTCACTAAGTCACATGTTGGTATAAAATTTAGAAATGACACCATATGGTAATGCTCCATTTCTTCAAAGAACAATAAAGAGAATGTTTATATTGATGTACACTTGTTGGTGTAAATTTAAATATTTACCATAAATGATAGAGCGAGGGTATATAATAATAAACACAAAATAGATCGTACTACTTCTGTCTACAACATAGTACGATCAATAATGTTATATGATCTTTATAATTATTTTAATAGGCAATTTTCATATTCATCTATTTTAACTACTAGTACAGATTTTCTGATTCCTGTTAAAATGAATGCGTGTCCAAGTTCTGGCGCACTTTATTAGTTGAAATGAGCCGCCTCGTGGAAAAACCAACATTGTGGTTTCCGAACAGGTCATCAGGCTGTACAGTCATAGAAGCAGGCTAGAGGCTGTAAATTTTGGATTTAGAAAGTAGAGGGATTGTACTATCCGTGACAGTAGCGAAAATCAGCTTCGCAGTTACTGCGAAGCTGATCTGCGCCTTTGTTTTCGCATATGCAGGTTGTTGGTTTTCCCATGGGGCGGCTCAACTGCTTCAACGTCCTGCAGATTCAAGAGGAGTTTTTGTGTGATGGACCTTAATGCGTCCACATTTTTATATTTCAGTGCTATAATAATTTTAATGACGTGGGCAGATAAAAGATATCCGTACCCGGATAGACCCAACAAGATTACTCACACTGGTGAAATTGGCCGGTAAAAGTCACGATGTGGAGATTTTAAATATATTCACATTTTGTTTATTCACACGAAGTGAACCATTGCATGCATTGTGTATGAAAGTCACGATGACCAACCGGTTCATTTAACTTTGACTGCCGACTACTTACTCTTTTCAAAATGCCCACAAAATTCTTTAGAAAAAGTCCATTTGAACTTTGCGTTTAAAGCTTGTTTGGTAGCTAAACGTCAACTACGGTCACGTCGAGATGTTCAAGTGATTTACAGGTACGTAGTCGAGATGTTGCCTTCGTTTATGTAGGAGTGATGACCCTCGTAAAGCACCACCCATGTAAACAGGGCTAAAGCGATAGTCTACATAAAGTAAACAAAAAGAAAAAAAGCGCAGACAAAGTCAAGACAATTCTCAGTAGAAAAGGACCGGTTAATGACCGCTAGTGTAGTGACTAAATGTTGTGACATGACGTGACACTAACTATCACTGAATATAATGAATGCACCTCGTATGAATAGAAATCTGCTAGTCACAAATTTTACTGGACAGATTACAGTTTGAAATATATGTCCTTTGAAAAACATTGGCAGCAAACTGATACGCTGATAAGTAGTAGGACTATCACATGCCAATACGCACACTGATCTGTGTTCAGGCCAGACACGACCCTCAAACCATACTCAAATCAAATCAAATTTATTGAATCTCAGACTTTACATATACGAGTATAGCATGTAACAAAGGAAAACAAAACAAATGCATTTACAAAGATACATGACATAGTTTTTGGGGGTCCACTTCCCCTACTTACAACTCTAGTCTATTTCAACAAGCCCCTTGAGTATGGGTCATGGCTAACTCGAAATGACATTCCCTCAACCTTCCCCGATCCTCGAATACATTAAATATCTGTTTTCAAAGGTTACCAAGCCAGTTCGTACACGTACATGTATTAACCTACCTGTGCGGGCCCATGCGTCACCTTCTGAGCCACCACATACTTCTTCCGTTTCTTCTGAAGTTCGGACCACCTCTGCTCGGCCTGGGGATCTTGCTGTGGTAACATTGTGTCATGGAGACGGAATATGTGGTGCTTCTCTGCCTTAACCCATCGGTAGATCGGGAACGTGAACGTTTCGTCAGATCCTTTCTTTTGTACAGTAATATAGTCACAGTACCAACGGCTCCCGAACCCGAAATTATCTCGCCATATTTCGATCTTCTCGACCGTTTCCAGGTCAGTTTGTTTTTGGATAACAAATTCGTCCAGTTGTCCACACTCAAAATCGTTCCTAAACACGTTGTGTAAACGCATCTTGTCCGTTTTCGTGCCATCGTTCCCGTGCAAAATAATCCGTATATTTGCGTCAGTGCCCGCTCGTTTTCGATCGCCAGTTCGCACGTGAATAATATAATCCACACTATCATTTGTCCCCATGATGATGTTTCAGAATTTGATATGACGATTGAACTAGGAAGGCAAAATGTCATACCATCAGGAAAACATGTCCGTGCAATGTATACCCCCTTGAACCCCACTTTTATATAGCAAAACTGGGGTATGCAGGGGTATACCTATTTTTCTTATTTTTGCTCCAAAACATAGATTGTGGGTACTCGTTAGAACCGCCTCGGCGAGGCGGTTCTAACGTGTACCCACAATCTATGTTTTGAGCAAAAACAAGAAAAATATCAAAAATTTTCTGCTGAAAATTTTCAATTTTTACAACTTAAAAAATCTCTGTATATTACATGGGCATGTTTTCGTAATGCATCAAGAAATACGTCAATCACTTTTCAAGTGTTACTTATTCAATCTGAGTGGCCTCGTTCAACGGCCGGAAGCTGTATCACTTCTAAAACGAAACAGTTTCCCGACTTTTTTCTGTTCACAGTTAAGACTACAACACATCATGTTTTGTTGACTTATTTTAATGTGAAAAAAGTAAGTCATTGAAACACTATTTCTTTCCCTTCGAGTACTTTCTGAATAATAAAATTCATGGGATGCAGTGATAAATTAATTTATGCGGAATTAAGCGTTTTTCTATGGCATGACCAGAGCTCTTCATTGGGACCCCTTCGTTGGGACGTAAAGCAACAAATCAAACACTTGAATCAGCTGTAAAATTGAAGAAATGACTAACACAAAATTTAAGGTGCAATATGTCTACAACAAACTCAAAAAATACAGATTGATTCATATCATTATGCAAAATCAATTTTAAAGTACAGTACTTTCTGAATCATAAAATTCATGAGATGCCGTGATAAATTAATATCCAGAATTAAACATTTTTTCTTATCCAGAGAAATGAAGTGGGCATACACCATCCAAGTGTACAAAACGCCCAAGTAACAACAGAGAGACGAGTCCGAAGAGAAAAATCCAAAACTTTGTTGAATAAGAAAAAAATGTACAAGTCTTTTCTACATTGATAAGCGATTGAAAACTTCCGAGCTGATACAAATAGAAGATAAAAGAAAGACAAGATACAGTTTGTAAACTCACTGAACCAAACACAGGAACCTCTACATGCTGAAGTTATAACTCGAGAATATTGTAGAAGAGCGCAGAATCAATCACGAATCAGCATATCAGTAGAATCAGCTGTTCATTAGTAACTGAGAATTACGATTCTGAGTAAAATGCCTGATTTAACAGATGAGTCTTCACTTGGCATGCAGACAGTTTCACTGGTTTAGTCAGGCTGCGACTGATGTATAGGATATGAGTTTACATTAGACACAACAGAATGTAAATCCAGTACAGAAAATCACTTTAACACATCATCCAGTGAACTTAGAACACCATTGCAAGAATAGTCCCACCTATCCTGCTACAGGTGTATTAGCTCTAATAAATGACTTAATCAACGATAAACCGCTTCTTGGAAAACGTACATTTAGCCAATCTTTCAATAAAGTGTAGCAAAATGAGCCTCGACGCGAGAAAACCGGTCTTCGGGGTTTACGACCAGGTCCGACACAAACCGGCCTGTACAGTCACAGAAGCGGGCTAGAAGCTTGAAATTTCGGATATAAGAAGAAGAGGAAATATACTATCCGTGTAGCGAAAACAAAGGCGCTGATCAGCTTCGCGGTTACCGCGAAGCTGATCTGCGCCTTTGTTTTCGCACAGGCAAAAATCCGGTTTTCTCACGATGCGGCTCAATTTATTAACGCAGAACCTGCATACATGTGCTCTCCATCACCCACTCGAAGCAGTTACCCATTAACGACGAATAAAATTCCCATTGTTATCATTTCAGTTTTATGTGAATCAAGAGTGATTTTTAAATTTTATTCAATTTTTCGATGAAAATTCTCTAAGCAAACAGAATAGCCTCAGATGGGACGCCGCAGAACGCGGCGTCACATCTGGGACTATGCTGTTCGCCTATGTCCCATAAAAAGGTCGCCAGGCTTATATAAGTTAAGAAATGTGTTCACGAGTTCAGCTTTCTACCGTGAAACTCTGTTGAGTGTTGAGACTAACAAACTTGTACAGATGATTGTTAACGCGGTTAAATGTCATTCATGCAATGTCAATGTTATGAAAAATTCGTTACAAAAATGCAGGGCCGTTCAAAAATGGACATGATCTGTATCGAGTGTATTAAAATCCCAAACGATCAACTGGTTAAGAAAATGCCAGTTTCAATTATGCATTACATTTTTAAACATCTGTTCTTGGGTCAAGCAATATTAAACACTTCTGCATTCAGACATAAAGCTGATTATGGGTACCACAATTAGCAAAAATAAGCCATTACAAAAGGTTGCGTTTCCAGCAGTTAGAGAAAATAAGCATAATTTTACGGCCACACTGAGCCGTATCGTGACTAACACTACTGTAGTGCATAATCAAGTTTAGATCCAGCTTCTCCTGCGAGGTAATTTAGACCGTAAGTCTGGAACTATCAGTGTGAAGTTCCATTTCAGCCCACCAAATACTTGAAAAGCGACATAAACGCCAGGAAATTGGTTAAATATTGGGAGTAAATGAATATTTTATCGAATTCAGCGCTTTCCAAGCTTTAGATGTAAAAGCTGAAACTGCACAGCTGATCAGCGCCTTTGTTTTCGCAACCAAAGATAGTACATCTCTTCTACTTTTACCCCAAATTCCAAGCTTTTAGCATATGCTGGTTTGTGTCGGACCTGGTCGGAAACCCAAATTGTTGGTTTTCTCATGCGAGGGCTCATTTCCGATACCAGTGGCTGGAGCGTTACTTACTTGCGCCGGTCCCCCATCAAACTTCGCCATACAATGATAGTGTCTCCTCTTCTCTTCTAATTCTTCTGCTCTGTAATCAGGCTCTTCGTCATATTGTGGCAGACAATTGTCCATGTGCCGCACTATGTAATGTTTGTGAGCCTTGATCCAGCGGAATAACGGAAACACGAACCGTTGTCGACTATCAACGTTCTCGATTTCGATGTAGTCGACATACCAATCGGCTCCAAGTCCCGAGTTATCTCGCCATAACTCGATTTTGTGAATATCCCCCAAGTGTCCAAGATTTTTCAGTTGGAAACTGTCCAATTGTCCGCGCTCGAAATCGTCACGAAAAAGATAATCGAGCGAAATTTCGTCCGATTTCTGTCCCGATTCCGCATGAAGAATCAGTTTGACATTAGCATCCGTCCCTGCCTGACGTTGGTCGCCGGTCTTCACATTGACGATATGGCTTAATCCACTTTGTTTGAACAAGGTCCGAAACTGCCGATGTCGACGAAAAATACGACCGCTAGTACGAATTTCGATAGAAAGGCGATCGTCTAATCGACGTGATCGTTTTAAAAGAGCCGTACTGTAAAACCTTCTGTCATTTTCTTTGAAACACGCCCCAGCCAGCCTTTGGAAAGATTTTCGATCTCTTTTCAGTAATCCAATAAACAGAGACGTTAACCTCCTTCTTGACGACATTTTCACCTTTCTGACACACAAAAAATGACAGAAAAAATACTTGTCAATGAGGCATAACTAGTTCAAGATGAAAATACAGATATGGGTATGGCTGTTTGGGCAGATCTTAATTACAAACTTTCTGTATTGGATTTAAGCTTAAGCATTATTATAACTTTGTGCAGCTCGTTTAAATACATGACATAATCTTTTGAGAGCTCTTCGACTTTTGTCCCTGAAGTGTCTAAACATACAATTTAGAAAAGAAGGAAAGAATAAGTTTGTTGAAATCAAGCTCTATTATACTGAACACATTGCCAATATAGATCGTTTTCTCTTGAATATTTTATATAGGCCTGCACTAGCAACTTAATTATACGATTCTTCATCAGGAAAACATGTCCATGCAATGAATACCCACTTATACCCCACTTTTATATAGCAAAACTGGGACATACAGGCTATAGCTATTTTTCTTCTTTTTGATCCAAAACATAGATTGTGGGTACTCGTTAGAATCGCCTCGCCGAGGCGGTTCTACTATGAACACACGATCTATGTTTTGAGCAAAAATAAGAAAAATATTTTAAAGAGTGGAACATTTTTTTTTAATTTTGCTCCTTCAAAAATTTCTGTATTTTGCATGGGCATGTTTTCGTAATGTTGAATTGCATTTTATATAGCCTAAATAACGAAAAGCAATCAACATTCTATTACAAATTTCATTTCACACAAAACTGAAACAATTTGCACCTTTGGCGAAAGTCTTTTCTTGTCATATTCCAACAAGGTGCAGAAGGACAATTATTTTGTTACAGTGTTAATGAACTAGCTGATTTGTTGCCAAAGGTGTCCCAAGAATGTTTTGAAAAAAGTAGACATGGTAGTTTCTGGTTACACCACTATTCATGATGGGAAAAGGAAACCATTGATTTATAAAGAATATAAATAAACCTCTTTCAGCATTGTGGAAAATATCCATGCTGAAGAAAGTATATACCAACAGGATATATTGTATTTAAATTTACTTGATACATTGTGTTTAAAACTACTCGTGCTGGTGAAAGTATCAATATCATCGCAATGCACTGTTTAAAGTAATCATCAATGTTTTAAGTATTCATACTGGAAAATGTATCAACACACATAATACATAGTGTTTTAAGGTATTCATGCTGAAGAAAGAATCAACAAAAGCAATGCACTGTTTAAAGTATTTATGTTGGTAAAGTATAAACAAATACATTTGCCCTATTTTAAGTTATGCATGCTGAAAAAAGCATCAACAAATGCAATGCACTGTTTAAAGTATTCATGCTGAAGAAAGCATCAACAAATTCAATGCACTATTTTATTCTGTTGTGGTTCTAATTGTTTTGTGTTTTGGAGTCGAATTTTTGTGCTGTTTGAGCCTTATCTACGTTTTCATATTTTTAGTTCAGTTTGGGTAACTGAGTGGCCGCCTATTGGGGAATAGCTGCTCACTCGGCTTTCAATATGTTTTCTTGGTATAAGTACCTAAGTATCAATTTAGTTTATTTTCCTCTCGGTTTATGGGGTGGTCTTTCTGATTGCGCCATTTCCTGATCATTGCCTACTTATACCTTTTTAAGTATTTAAGTTGGTAAAAGTATCAACAAATGCAATGCACTGTTTCAAACATTCATTCTGAAGAAAACAATCAACAAAGGCAATGCACTGTTTACAGTATTCATGCTGCAGAAAGCATCAACAAATACAATAATACTGTTTTTAGTTTAAGTATTCATGCTGGAGAAAGTATCAACAAATGCAATGCACTGTTTAAAGTATTCATGGTACAATATACTATTTTAAGTATTCATGCTGGAAAAAGCATCAACAAATGCAGTGCACTGTTTAAAGTCTTGATGCCGTCATGCCGAAGAAAGCATCAACAAATACAATATACTATTTTAAGCATTCATGCTGGAGAAAGCATCAACAATTACAATATACTATTTTAAGTATTCATGCTGAAGAAAGTATCAACAAATACAATATACTATTTTAAGCATTCATGCTGAAGAAAGTATCAATGAATACAATATACTATTTTAAGTATTCATGCTGGAGAAAGTATCAATAAATACAATGCACTGTTTAAAACATTCATTCTGAAGAAAAACATCAACAAAGGCAATGCACTGTTTAAAGTATTCATGCTGAAGAAAGCATCAACAAATGAAATGCACTGTTTTAAGTATATATGCTTAAGAAAGCATCAACAAATACAATATACTATTTTAAGCATTCATGCTGGAGAAAGCATCAACAAATGAAATGCACTATTTTAAGTATTCATGCTGAAGAAAGCATCAACAAATACAATATACTGTTCTAACCATTCATGCTGGAGAAAGCATCCACAAATGCAATGCACTGTCAAAATATTCATGCTACAGAAAAGCATTAACAAATGAAATGCACTGTTGAAAGTATTCATGCTGGAGAAAGTATCAACAAACACAATGTACTATTTAAGTATTCATGCCAGAGAATGAATGAACAAACAAAATGCACTATTTTAATAAAAGCATACATGTGATACATCTAAGAAGCCAAATAGGGAGATTTACTTTTCAAAATAGGGAGAATAATTATACAAAGAAGGAAATTCTTGAATTCAAAAAGGGAGATCTGAAAGAAATAGGGAGATTTATAAGTTATATAGGAAGATTTTGAAATTCTAAATAGGGAGATATACTTAAAAATAGGGAGATCCCTCCAAAATAGGGAGATATCACATGTATGTTAAACAGCGATGTAAATAATGATGCGTACTGCGTACGTATGCACGATATTTTGCTCTGTATGTACTAAAGATTCAGACCTGTGCGTACCATGTACGCAGTAAAAATCAGTGGTAAGCAAACAGTTTTCGGTTTTATGCGTACTCAGATATAAAATATACCTTTAAAATTGTCACAAAATGACAATTTTTCAACTAGTCTGGCTGCTCTTTCAACAATCGAAAAGTAGTTGAAATATTAATGCAGCTTTTGATCGTTCCATGATTACATATCATGCAATATATTTATGTAACTTCAGTAGTTATACCATATACGTGCTCTCCGTTCAGTGCCTCGGTCAGTCAAATTGTTTATCAAAGGTTTATTCATGAAGTTTGATGGTAGTGTGTAACTGGTTTATTGAATAGGCATATGCATTTTGCATCTATTTCTGGTCATTGTTTTCAATTTAAAACTTGATGTATTCCATGTTCTACAGCCATCCCATTTTATCATGTTTTCCTCATTTGTTTCCTCATATTATCTATGCAGGGGACAAAGGTATAGTTTAGCATGCATAAATTGATAGATTAACATGTAACTACATGATTATCAACCAGTTTACTTGAATTTTCATACTTGAATAAATGGTCTTATCCATGCGTATACACATATCTATAAGTTTGATTCTGAATGAGAGGTTAGAATACGAACCCTCAGAAAACGTGTACACAGTTGCATTGTCAGTACACACTGTTCATTTATTTTGATGCGTACAGTACGCATTGTGAAAAATAATAATCTACATCACTGATTTAAGTATTCATGCTGGAAAATGTATGAACAAACACAATGCACTATTTAAAGTATTCATGCTGGAGAATGTATCAACAAATGCAATGCACTGTTCAAAGTATTAATGCTGGAGAAAGTATCTACAAAGGCAATGCACTGTTCAAAGTATTCATGCTGGAGAATGTATCAACAAATGCAATGCACTGTTCAAAGTATTAATGCTGGAGAAAGTATCTACAAAGGCAATGCACTGTTCAAAGTATTCATGCTGGAGAATGTATCAACAAATGCAATGCACTGTATTAAGTATTCATGCTGGAGAAAGTATCTACAAATGCAATGCACTTTTTAAAGTATTCATGCTGGAGAAAGTATCTACAAACGCAATGCACTGTTCAAAGTATTCATGCTGGGGGAATGTATCAACAAACACAATGCACTGTTCAAAGTATTCATGCTGGAGAAAGTATCTACAAATGCAATGCACTGTTCAAAGTATTCATGCTGGGGGAATCTATCAACAAACACAATGCACTGTTCAAAGTATTCATGCTGGAGAAAGTATCTACAAACACAATGCACTGTTCAAAGTATTCATGCTGGAGAATGTATCAACAAACGCAATGCACTGTTTAAAGTATTCATGCTGGAGAAAGTATCTATAAACAAGTGCACTGTTCAAAGTATTCATGCTGGAGAATGTATCAACAAACACAATGCACTGTTTGCAGTTTTCATGCTGGAGAAAGTATCTACAAACACAAAGCACTGTTCAAAGTATTCATGCTGGAGAAAGTATCAACAAATGCAAAGCACTGTTCAAAGTACTCATGCTGGAGAAAGTATCAACAAATGCAATGCACTGTTCAAAGTATTCATGCTGGAGAAAGTATCAACAAACGCAATGCACTGTTCAAAGCATTCATGCTGGAGAAAGTATCAACAAACGCAATGCACTGTTCAAAGTATTCATGCTGGAGAAAGTATCAACAAACACAATGCACTGTTCAAAGCATTCATGCCTGAGAGAGTATCAACAAAAACAATGTTTAAAATGTTCATGCTACTCTCCATTTTATTCAAATTGACATTAATGAACCGTTACACAAGAAGGACCTATTCATGGAAATTGGAGCTGTACAGTAGGCTCAATTCATGATAATGTCAAGTGTTAGATCAAATCAGTGCATAAAACAATAAACCTTGTAAACAGCCGAGCAGATAAGTGGCTGAAACCTAACAATTTGTATGGTATTTTATTTTATTTTTTTCTACAAAGGTTATTCCGAATGTTCTTATCATGGCTTCATCAATCATATACTATTCATGATAAAACAAAAAGAAACATACCTATTTTAACTTCAACATATCTTCTACATATGCTGTGAAAACCAAAATGATGCACTAAGACATACTAAAATATGTTCATTACAAAAAGGTATGATGCAGGTACCCGGAGCATGCCAAAGTCAAAACTATGTTACGAAAAGGTCAAGCATTGCTTTAATCCAATTAGCGATCATCACACTTTCTCAGCATAATCACCAACAATATCAATATATTTCCTCTGTCTAATCATCCTTTTGTAATAAGCTTCCATACATCAGTTTCAGTATGTGGTGATCCAAGATTATTTTGCTAATATTCTCTGCTGAATCATCAAAATTTTCGCAATTCTTAGCATAACTGAATTCCACTGCCTGCTGGTTACTTCTAAAATCGTCATAAATTAATTTTATTCCACTATTAGAACATGAGTGTCATTTGTACATAAACACTGGACTACATTATTGATATTTGAGCATCAGAAAACAACAGTTTGGCATAGGTGAAAACAAAGGCGCAGATCAGCTTCGCAGTAACTGCGAAGCTGATCAGCGCCTTTGTTGTCGCTACAGGGATAGTACACTCCCTCTTCTTCTTAAATCCAAAATTTCAACCTTCTATTGTGACTGCACAGCTCGATTTGTGTCAGTCTAGTTGGAAATACAAATTGTTGGTTTTCTCAAGCGAAGGCTCATTTTTCGAGTCTATTTTCTGATGCTGTTTCTGTTGGTGTTTTATGAAGAAAACACAATCATGTAATATTACATGGCAGTTCCACGCTTTTCTGACATTCAGCAAACAGTCAGAAATTATGTTTATTTCTTCTTAGACTTTGTTTTAAAAAATGGCATTTTTCGGACTGCTCCAGGTACCGATGATGTTGCCTTGACAACTGTATTTATAGATTTCCTTGTCACTTTTCTTTCATTGTCCTTTAAACATTTAAGAGTAAGTGTAAGCACAATTACACAAACTTTCCAAACGACCCTCATATATTTATTGCATATAATTTATGTATCCTGTAAAGAGAATCCAAAAGACTACATAACAAATATTATATTACCATAAGAATGCATCTCTCTTAAAAGATAAAAATGAATACAGGATGTCCATGGTAGGTGAACAGGCATGAGTTCATGAACATAAACTGATGGATTCTAAAATACTACAACATAAATTTCCGTTTTTCTTGAAAAACAGCCAAATTTTCACAAAATACATGTATTAACATTGTCACCATAGGGATACTTGCCCGGGGATACTTGTCAATTGAAACAACTGAAACTTCAACTGAGATGGAGGAGTGTCTGAAACTTGCCTGAATGATTATGAGATTTGAATGATCAGGAATTTGTTTGTTTGTTTGTTAGATGTGTGGATTAGCGTGCCAGTCAACAGCTATGGTCATGTCCGGATGTCAGATAGCCGGTCAGTAGTGTTTAAGCTTCGCCTGGAGCACATCTACAAGCAGCACACCTATTTTCTAAGTATTCATGCTGGTGAAAGTATCAATAAATGCAATGCACTGTTTAAAGTGTTCATGTTGGTAAAAGTAACAACAAACCCGAAGCACTATTTAATACATTCATGCTGGAGAAAGTATCAATAAATGCACTGTTTAAAGTATGCATGCTGGGGAATGTATCAACCAATGCAATGTTCATGTTGTTAAAAATATAAACAAAAATGCAATGCACTATTTATTCATGCTTGAGAGAGTATCTACAAATGCAATGGACTGTTAAAAGTATTTGTGCTGGAGAAAGTATGCAATGCACTGTTAAAGTAGTCATGCTGGAGAGAGAAACAACAAAGGCAATGCACTGTTTAAAGTATTCATGCTGGAGAACCAGCAACCAATGCAATGCACTGTTTCAAGTATGCATGCTGGGGAATGTATCAACCAATGCAATGCACTGTTTTAAGTATTCATGTTGTTAAAAATATCAACAAATGAAATGCCCTATTTATTCATGCTTGTGAGAGTATCTACAAACACAATGCACTGTTTAAAGTATGCATGCTGGGAAATGTATCAACAATGCAATGCACTGTTTAAAGTATTCATGCTGGGGAAGGTATCAATAAACACAATGCAATGCTTTATTCATGCTGGAAAACATGTCAACAACAACTAAAGCACTGTTTATACACTTCAGCCCCCCATAGGACCAACAAATGAGATGCATTGTTTTACACTATTCATACTTGGATTGAAATAAATAAAATTATACAGTGCATATAGATTTATATTGAAATTATTTGTGATCAAAACCCAATTCAGCCCTCATTGCTCTTGAAATTAAGTAAAGAAAGACCTACATGGCATTATGATACTATCCAAGCAGCTAACAATAACGTCTTTTGTTTGTTTGTTTTATAGTTAAACTTTAACAATTTTTCAGTCATATCCGGATGGAACAGCAAAAGTAAGACTGGGCAGAATTGTGGGCTACAATTTTGTTCCAACATACTTTAAAAAGATTTTTAACAAGTTAAAAAAACAAACTGGTTAGAAATAACAAGAATATCTATGAGCATACCCTTTAATCTAAATAAATCAGGATGCAAATTTTGGATTTCACACCAGTTTTTACCTGAAAATACATTGTGCAATAAACTTAAAATATAGCAATATAAGATATAAAAATAAAAAATAATAATTTAAGAGCCAGATCATATGAGCCGCATTGTGAGAAAACCGGATTTTTGCCTATGCAAAAACAAAGGCGAAGATCAGCTTCGCAGTAACTGCGAAGCTGATCAGCGCCTTTGTTTTCGCTACATGGATAGTACAATTTCCCTTCTTTTAAAATCCGAAATTTCAAGCTTCTAGCCTGCTTCTGTGACTGTACAGCTCGGTTTGTGCCAGACCTGGTTGGAAACCCCGTAGACCAGTTTTCTCGCGTCGCGGCTCCTATAACCTCAGATCACTAACAGAATAATGTGGTAAGGATGGAATGTAGAGCACAAAGAATGAGAACAATTGAGCCGCCCCATGGGAAAACCAACAATGTGGTTTCCAAACAGGTCCGACACAAATCAGGCTGTACCGTCACAGAAAATAGCTAGAAGCTTGAAAGTTCGGATTTGAGTAAATGACGAACTGTACTGTCCGAGTAGCGAAAACAAAGGCGCTGATCAACTTCGCAGTTACTGTGAAGCGAATCTGCGCCTTTGTTTTCAACTATGCAGATTGTTGATTTTCCCATGCAGCATGCTCATTTATAGCATGCTGTCACAGTCTTTCACTAAGATTTTGTTTAAAAACAAGTTTCTGTATCAGCAACAAAGTAAACCTTATTACAATTTATCACTGTTTTTCTTCTAACTACAATATTTTTAACAGAAAACATTATTCATGTCTATGTATCCTAAATCTGATATTTTTCTTTGCATCATTACAGACAACTTTCAGTTGCATCCAAAATACATGAATACTTTTTCAGTTGTGTAAAAAAGTTTTACCACACCCTAAGATGATATTTAGACAGAACTCAAAAAGGTGGCCCCATGGCAGAGGGGTATAGAGCGCTGTCTCTTAATAACTCCATCATCTCAACGCTGTGTCGGGTGTAGATTGGAGCTCCACATTGGGCACATGTGAGATGAGCCAATTTCTGATTGCGTGTGTGCCAGGTTTTTTTCTCTCAGGGTTTCCCCCTTTCGTCCCACCTACTGATTGGCCGGTCTCATATGAGCTGAAATAATCTTGAAAGGGACATAAAACTGAATTAGAAAAAAAAATCAAAAAGTTCATAATAATAATGCTCTTGGCAGCTAGTTTACAAGTACCTTACCCAGGATATCTCAAATATTTCTACCTATAATAAAATTTATTTCCCATTTTATCTATGAATAAAAACCTTATCAGCTGAAGTGTTTGATGAAGTTTGCTAGTTTCCTTATAACAACAACTTTCCTCTTTAAAAACAAGCTTAACTGAATTGATGAAATTCCAAGAAACAAGGTATGACAGACTTTGCACAATAATCAATGATTTAATAAATTAACCCAGTACAGTTTGAGATAAATTATTAGTTATTACAAGTCCACATATCGAGACACACTGAAGATGTTGACGAAGTGCCCCGACTACTCTGTGCCCTCGTCAGGACTGAGATACTTGGCCGTGTCAGATTTCTTCTGGATATTTTGTTTAATAATCTTCTCAGAACACATTGGACAGTTCTCTTCAGTCTCCATTAGTCTAGAATGAAAAACAATAATAAATGTCATGATCTAGGCAATGCAGGGCAAGGTAATTATAGTATGAATTTCAGTAGATCCATACAATCCACAGATGAATTACACAATAATCATCTCAGATCAGATATTTTTAATTCTTCGAACCATTTTATATTTGTTACACAGGACATGTAAGAACTGTCATGGAAATATAAGGTAAGTAATATGATCTTACTTGATAAACTCTGAGAAGAGAGCTGGGAAATCACAACTAGGACAGGCTGTAAGGTCTTCCTTCAGTAAATGTCGACCCTGAAAACATACAAAACATTTTATAAGACTCTTGCATCAAAACCATTTCTGCTATTTAACATTTATCTTTTTACTTTTTTTTCGAAAGAATAAATCTTTCTAAATTACATTTTATCTTTCTAATTCTAAGTCATATTATTCTCATTTCTTTCATGTAGAAAATTAGTAAAACTTCTGTAAATATGCTGCATGAAGCATTCAGTTAACATCACACAGCAGGCATTATTTTCAGAGGAGATTGTGAGAGATTTGCTCATTTTTTTTTTTGCCAAAAATCTCATTAACTCGTTTAAGCCCAGCATCCTTTTATGGGACATAGGCAAACAGTATAGCCACAGATGTGACGCCGAATGGATTCGCCCAGCATTATCAATTGGGTGAGTCCACTTTCATTTTTAGGGGCATCAGGAGTGACTTTCATTCTGCGGCGTCCCATCTGTGGCTATTCTGTTTGCTAAGAGAATTTTCATCAAAAATTTGTATGAAAATTGGAATTCACTCCTGATGCCCCTAAAAATGAAAGTGGACTCACACAATTGATAATGCTGGGCGAATCCATTCGTCATATATGGGTTAAAATAGGCTAAATGTTCGGTGGAATGTGATGTTTCCTCTCAAGATGTTTCAGAGCCAGAATAACCCATGAATTACAGATATGAGCCTGCGCGTGAGAAAACCAACAATTTGGGTTCTGACACAAACCAGCCTGTACAGTCAAAGAAGCAGTCTAGAAGCTTGAAATTGATTTAAGAAGAAGGATTGTACTATCCGTGCAGTGAAAACAAAGGCGCTGATCAGCTTCGCTGTTACCGCGAAGCTGATCTGCACCTTAGTTTTCGCTCAAGCATTTTGTTGGTTTTCTTATGCAGTGGCTCATATCATTTGCACTGTATTTTCCTATATAAACAATATTTTTTTACTTTTTATGGTCAATCAACAATTTTGTTATAAAAAAATCAAAATAACTTACCGTGATTATACAATATGGAATGTTGCTTTTACAGTCCGGACACAGTAACTCGGACTCAGGCAGCTGGAACCCACAGTATGGACACGCGGTGAGTGGTTCTTCCTCCTCCGTCTTGTCAGGTTTACGTACAATCATCTCGATCTTTTTCTTGTATTTTAGATCTATCTGATTCCTGTATTCCGGCCTCATCAACATGGCCGCATAACTGAACGAGGCGTTTTTGAGGCCGGCTCTGTGACATTCTATCACAGTGGAGGTTAGGATGGGGACAATATCTGGAAAATAATTGTTTATAAGGTCTTTTGGTATATCTGTTTTAAAATTCACATCCTAAATCAATACTTAAAATTTCAAGATAGCAGGATCTTAACTGAATTGCATACACCCCCTTGCACTAATGAAAACTTAATTTTTAGGACTTCAAACTCGAGCATACTTAAACAGTCATCACATTGTCAAAGACCAGCTAGGGCCTTGAATTGTTGGTGATTTTAAACCTTATAAGTTTATTCCTTTGTGTTCTTTTATTTATGTCACAGTTAACAATTTTTCAGTGAAGTCAGGGTAGAGCCCCCACTTTGTGGGTTCTTAACTAAAGTCTGTTTCCTAGTGTCTGATAATGGTTTTTCGCAGATATTTTACAACTGTTCAAATGTAGAAGAAATATTTTCTTGGCACAATTAAGCATCTAGTTTGTCGCAAAATGTGCAGCAAAAATTTTGAAAATCGGTCGACAAATAAAAAAGTTCTGGTCAAAAACATTTTTGAATAGGGATTTCCTGTACAAAAATCTCATGGAAGGGAGGTAAATATTTTCCCGCAAAATTTTTAAATTCTAACTATTTAATCATGATTGCTCAAAATTATTATAAATTGACACAAATGACATACCTGAGACAAAATCTTCATGATCAGGTAAAAATTCTCGAAAAATATGCATTTTCACGATCATCGATTACCTCCCTTGCCAATGCAAAATCCCTATGCAAAATTCATTTTGGCCATAAAAACTTTATTTGTTCACCGATTTTCAAAATTTTTGCAGGTCCTATTAGGACAAACTAAGATCAAGATTATGAGATGAAAATAATTTTTCTGTCATCCCCCATACAAAAATTTTCTGCGAAAAACCATTATCAGAGGCAAGTTTTTAGACAGTAGAGCTGTGTGATGAAGAAAAACACATGCTCATGGGCACAAGGGAGAGGAAGGTTTCGAGACCTCCAGTGCTCATTTCACAACCATACACTCTACTACAAGGCAAGACGCCTCCTTTAAAAGTAATCCTGTTAATATACATGCACATGTAAAACTCTTAATTTTCTGAACCAACTTACGTGAGGGGAATTTACTGATATTGTTAGCAACTCGGATCAACATTCTAGCTCCCTTCAAGTGATCTCCTCTCTTTACATGGATCTGCAAGAAACAATTTGATGTAATACAAGAACTACTATGCAAAAGTGATCGCAATCACATTCAAGTTTGAAATTTGTGTAAGAACAGGACAACTGACCAGAATTTTCTTCTATCAAACAGTTCTTATTTAATTTCATATTTTTTTCATGTGCGTTCATCATGAGTTGATGTGTTTCCGCTTCCTGTTTATATCCGAGCTAGGTTGTATCTTTGATTGCGACAGACTCTTGACTTTCCATTTACCTTTCTTTTGTCAGCTATCTGTTGTGCACTCATAAAAGACTCGATGTACATCCTAGCTAAACTGAGTCTTTGATTTGTGCACAGCCTCAAGATTATTTTTCTCATGATGAAGACGTCTTCCGGGTTTCTCAACACCATGCAGCAGTTTAGCCACAGAATACAGTACAAGGATTGATCTTCTGCACAGTTGATATGTGTCTTTGTTTTTGGATATGTAACACCCTGGGCCCAGTTGTTCGAAACTAACGATGTCAATAGTTAACGTTTCGTTAAAATTTCAAACATTAATATTACAAATACACTGTTATTTTTTGTTGAAAAAATGTGAGAATCCTTTGCACTGCAAAGGATTCTCACATTTTTTCAACAAAAAATAACAGTGTATTTGTTACTTTAGCTGATATTTGCTTAACAAATTTATGTCTTAACGATATCGTTAAGCTAACGATGCTTTGAACAACTGGGTCCTGGTTTATTTGTGATGCTGATAATTTACCTTAACCAGTATATAGCTGTGCAGTATCATAAGATTGGTTGACATTTCTGTGGGAATCTTGATTTTCTGTTGCTTCAATTCCTGGTACATACTGAACAATACATCATGGGCATTACGGTAGTTACCTGAAAAAATGTTTATCACTGACATTAGGGATAGTTAAAGTGGAAAATATCCCTTATGAAACAGACATTCTTCGCAAGCCAAGGTTACTAAGTCCACTTCGTTCCTTACGCAGGAACGAAGTGGTCTTAGTACCCTTGGCTTGCAAAGATGACAGACATTATGAATATCATGTGCATCACCTGAATACCAATCATGGGTATTCAGATAACCAATCATGGGTATTCAGATAACCAATCATGGGTATTCAGATAGCTATCAGAAACAAATCATGGGTATAATGGTAGTTCTCTGCCTCACATATTGGAGAAACTCTTAAAATTCAAACCTAGGGAACTGAATGATATTGTAATATTTTAACAAATTAATCATGACAGGCTCTTATCATACTAACGTCGCTAGATTAGGTTTGACATCATTTATTTTGGCGCTTATGATGCCACTTCCTAGTAACATTGTGTATACAACCATTTTCGGCACCCAAAGAAGGCTAGTAATAAATCCGAAGTTTGCTAGAAAATCTGAGTAATGTGCTGATTTATATTCCTATATAACAAATTGTTACCTAATTATTCCACCAGTTTACTGTTATCCAGAGACAATGCAAATGAGCACTACCAATGCAGATTAAATCAATCAGCAAAAATAATGGGTAAAACCAGGACTGGGAACAACTTGCCATGAATCATTCTGATCAGTCATAGGTAGTTTCTATACAGGTTGTTGTATCCTACATCCTTATGAGCCTGTGTGTGAGAAAACCAACAATTTTTGTTTCCAACCAGGTCCGACACAAACCGACCTGTACAAGCACAGAAGATACAAACCGACCTGTACAAGCACAGAAGATGGCTAGAGGCTGCAAAATTTGGATTTAGAAAGAAGAGGAATCATACTATCCGTGTAGTGAAAACAAAGGCGCTGATCAGCTTCGCAGTTACTGCGAAGCTGATCTGTGCCTTTGTTTTCGCCTATATATAGAAACAGCATTATATGAGCCACGACGCGAGAAAAATGGTCTTCAGGGGTTTCAACCAGGTCCGACACAAACCGTCCTGTACAGGCACAGAAGCAGGCTAGAAGCTTGAAAATTTGGATATAAGTAGAAGAGGGATTGAACTATCTGTGTAGCGAAATCAAAGGCGCTGATCAGCTGTGCAGTTACTGCACAGCTGATCTGTAACTGCACAGCTGATCTGCGACTTTGTTTTCGCATAGGCAACTCCAGTTTTCTCATGACGAGGCTCATATAATCTTACCAGCACTCTGTTCCTCTCTGGCTATAATAATGGCTGTCCTTCCCGCTTCACGGTACTGTTTCAAAGCCATATACAGTCGGAACAAATACTTGGCATCCTACATTTAAAACAAACATAAAAATACCTTTTAAATAACAATAAACATAGAAGTTATAACATGTTAAAACACGTGATAAAAGGCAGTGTGATGAGCCAGTAGACTTCTTAGGATGTTCATAAAATTTTCTCTTTGTGTTATTGCTGCTCATTATGTTTTAAAATAATAAAACTCTTGTGATTTAGGAAAATGCATGTTGTGAATTGGAAAATGACCCTGGATCTTCAGTGGTTCACTAGAGAATTCAGTTATGTATGGATGATATTAAAGGTGATCATTTTAAAAATTAAAGGTTTGAATGTGATTTTGGTTCTTCTGCTGTGTGTCTTGATCTTTTCACAGTTATTCTGTGCATCAGTGTATGGTGCATGGGCGTATGCACCAAAGCAATTAACCTGTGGCCTAATTTCTTTGAGGTTTTATGGTTGTGTAAAAGCTATGGCCGGAAGCTATTAAGTAATGCATTAAAAGTTTTATCTATGTTTCATTTCGCGACCAACAAAAGCAATTAATTAAAACAATATTGTATTGTTTTAAAACAATTTCAATATCAACTACCTACCAGCATGGAACCAGAATGAATGGCCTTCAATTCCCAAAAACAGGGAATTCAATTTGAGCATCTATTGTAAAACATAATAATTTTTAGTGTTTTAGTGACTACAGCAATGTGTGTTCAGGAATATTACGGTAGTCTCTCACCTTAGGCACACCATCGGTATCTCCCATGAGAAAATTGACAAGTTCATGTGTAAGCTGGTCATCATTAGCTCTGCCCACTGTCTCTATAGCTAATTCTATAGCTTGACTGTTCTCACCGTCACAGCGTAGGAAATGTTTCATTGCCTGTACAATAGAAAACAGATAAGATGATTGGTGTTTGCTCTGCCTATGCTAGTTCTATAGCTTGGCTGTTTTCACCATCACAGTGAAGGAAAAGTAGAAGTACAAACTACATGTGCTTATTATGGCAACATAGGAAATTCCTCTTCGCTTGTTATATGTAATATCTGATATCAATGAATTAACAAGTTCATGAGTAAGCTGGTCTTCATTTGCTCTATCCACTGTTTCTATAGCTAGTTCTATAACTGAATATTGCCTGGAAAGTAGAAGTATACACTACTAAGTAATTGACAAGTTCATGTGTAAGCCGGTCATCATTTGCTCTGCCCACTGTCTCTATAGCTAATTCTATAGCTTGACTGTTTTCACCTACCACAACATAGGAAACGCTTCATTGCCTAAAAGTAGAAGTACCAACTACTAATTATCACAATGCTGGAAATGAATCATTGCCTGTAATATTCAGTGTCTGATGTTAAGAAACCGTTGGATTTCTTTTAAAATGTCAACAACTGTAAGAAGGATCGATTGTGAACATTTATGGGCAGTGTAAATTTCAGGCTTGGCTGAAATGAGCACAAAAAATGACACAGCCTTTAGACCTGACAGTCATTCACTCTAACTGTAAAGTCCATGGCTAATAAGTAATTCCGATAAAAAACATGCCCATGCAATATACAGAAATTTTTTGAAGGAGCAAAATTAAAAAAGAAACATTCACTTTTTAGGATATTTTTTCTTATTTTTGCTCAAAACATAGATCATGGGTACACAATAGAATGAGTACCCACAATCTATGTTTTGGATCAAAAATAAGAAACATAACAATACCCCTCCATACCCCAGTTTCACTATATAAAAGTGGGGTATAAGGGGATATTCATTGCATGGTCATGTTTTCCTGATGTATAGCTTAGTTGTCAATTGAAGCACAGGAAGTGTTCATTTCCTGTCCTAGAATGCCAGGTAACCCGGTCATTATAACAGACCCAATGAACTTGTAATGGCCAGGAAGTATACGAAAATGTTCATTCAATTAAACCTTCATTGACCGTACTAAGTAGTATGCTATGAAAACTTCAAAATGAAAACTGTGTGAAATAAGGCCTCAAGGAAATATGAGCTGTGTCATGGCAAAACCTGCTTATTGATAATTATATCAAAATCGTTTGGGCAGATTAGCCATTGTATTACTGTAGTCAGATAAATTCGTTTGTCAGGAATGCATAAATCTACATGCATAAATCTACATGCATACACATTGGCACCACAAAAATGTGATCAGCTCAGAAATCATAAAATTTGGGAATAACTTTTATGGCTTTAGACCAGCCTGAGCAGCATTTCTAAATCCATTGGTCAGCACTTTCAGACACCCATAAACAAAAAGCATACTCTGCAATTGTTAGATGATTTGGCGGAACATATATTTAATACATCTATGCTATGTTTATATGCTAAATTAGAAACACAAATTTTTGCCTCTGTCGCTCAGCATGATGGGTAGTGTCCAGCATGGCTGGATGTTTTCTTGTGACAATGCTCATTTTAGTCACACATATACACATATACATGCACTTGTTGAACTTGTCAGAATCGTCTAGCCAAAACTGAATGATCTACAAATCCTCATACTACATACTATGCCAGCATGCAAGACATTGGACACACAAGCTTTAAATAGGGTAGACCCATAAAACTTGAAAAAGAATTTTGAATACTATCATCATTTGCTCTGATTCAGCTAGCAGTCCAGGGCAATCATATTATAATGCATGCACATATAAAACTGTGATAAATTGGTAAAATGGTAAACATTCTCTGTCTGCAAATGCCCCTGCCTTCAAACCTCTATGTGACAGCAAAACACCATGTCCAAAATCTGACTGTGAAACACTATCTTTCTTTACTTACAAATCAACACATCTGATAAATATTTCAGGATTTTTTCTCTTTCTCATTTTGTTGTCAATTCAGTTTTGGTTTAAATATGTACTGACTTCTAAAAACTAATGTTCAGTATTGGTGGCTGAATGGCGACTTTGCAGGAAATAGCTGTTCTCTCTCTCTCTCTCTCTCTCTCTCTCTCTCTCTCTCTCTCTCTCTCTCTCTCTCTCTCTCTCTCTCTCATTTATGCTCCTATTATACCTAGTCTATTTGTTGTATTACTTATTTCCCATATTGTTTTTGAGAATATCTTTTGTTTATTATTGTTTCCATTCCTGGTCATTGCTTACTTTTTGCTTTTATACTGATCATACGAAACAACACATATACAAAACAAAAAGATAAAAAAATCTGAGATATACACTGAAACAAAGTTATAAAGAGGCCACTTTTAAACTCATTTTTTGTTTCTAAGCCAAGTTCAAAATTGCACAATTTTTTGCCAAAAGACGTGTCTTTCAAGTAAGTAAAGTTCCAAAGTGTTAAGAAATAATTTTCTTTTACTAAAGGCGTTTTTGGAGTAAAAATGCAAAAATCAATGTTTTTAAATAAAAAATTGGATACAGCACACCATTTATTGAAATTAGGAACGGGTGTCATCAAAGGGGTCGTTACGGCTCGGAAAAACATCAAACATTCGAATTTTCTCTACTGGTAGAATTTTTATGCATTTTTAAAAATCGCCAATTTTGAGATTTTTTGAAAAATTCATAAATGTGCCTCTTAAACATGTTGACCCCTGTTAAATTCACTTGATGAGGCCTGGAAATGAGAGATATAATTCGACTGAACTGTTTTTGACCATTTTCGAGGACCAACATGTCAAGGCTGCCGCACACTTCCGGTTTCAATGCCAATTTTTAACGAACAAAATAACAAAATTTGTGGACGATTTTTTTAATTTTCAAAGTTTATCAGAGTCTAGCATTTGACCTAAATAATCGCTGAAAATTTCAATGCCGTGCTGCTGATAATAACGCAACTGGAGAAGAACAAAGTTGGTATGCAAATTGCATACAAAAGCTGAATTCCTGTTATTCAGGTTGTTGTCTTCTTGCATGTGCAAAACAGAAACGAAGATTCTTATTGCAGCAACACTTTTGACTTAATTTTATCTTGCATCATGGCAGTCAGTAGCACTTTCAAATAAATTAAAATGTAAAAACACAACGTCATAATATGACATTTAATTTGATGTTAATAAAGTGTGACTTTTTGAAATAGGGTACCTTTACACATGCTTCGTCTGTGTGAGAAGTATCACGCATTTTGGAATGCAGAAACTCACAGAGCCACTGTTAGACATTGGTTTATTCATATGATCATGAATTTTATTTGATCGTATTTTACTTTCTGAACTAGAAGACAAAATATGAGGTGGCCTCTTATAACTTTGTTTCAGTGTATGTACATGTTAACATTGTAGGAATCTATTCAGTCTTCACTACAGTATGGGATGGTCACATTTTTCTCCTTTTACATCTTATATTTTTCAAAAGCCATGCACCTATACATATCCAGTAATGCTCATGATTCTTGCCTCAGGACTTACTAACACTATTTGAGCCGCCTCGTGGGAAAACCAACAATGTGGTTTCCGAACAGGTCCGACACAAACCGGCCTGTACAAGCACAGAAAAGAGCTAGAAGCTTGAAATTTAAGTAGAAGAGGAATTGTACTATCCGAGTAGCGAAAACAAAGGCGCTGATCAGCTTCGCGGTTACCGCGAAGCTGATCTGCGTCTTTGTTTTCGCCTATGCAGATTGTTGGTTTTCTCATGGGGTGGCTCATTTGTGTGTGCAAAATCAAACTTACTTCCTTAAATTGACAGATATTATGCCCATATTAACTTTCTTTTCAAAGTTTAAGATCTTATCAATTAACACTGGGACTTAAAACATTAAAAGTTATTTAGATTGAAAAATAATAATTAATTAAAAACAATATGCATTGCTGAAAGAAAATGTTAAATTGTGACAAAAATGGAATTTGGAAAAGCAGAAATTTGGAACCATAAAAAGGACAAAGTCTTTAAAATATCAGGCAAAATAAACAAACACTTAGAAAGAAAATAGGAAAACAAAAATGATGACTAAAAAGACCACCAAAAGACATTAATTTAAAAAGTGAATTCTATTGTATTTCAAAATGTTGCTAAGATTCACTTCAAAACTTGTAAATTCTTGCAAACCTAAGAATGTCTGTTTACAATCTGTGTCAGAAAGAACTTGTACAGAAAAACTGCCATTATTTGAACAACTGAGACAAGTGCGAACAAGCAGAATAAGAGTCGTGCCCAAGAGAAGAAAACTGAAGAAAACAAAGAAGTTCTTCTATGGCCTGGGACTGTTGTCATTAGCAGCTGGAGGTGCCTATCAATTCATGCTGGATGAACCACAACGTCGGAAAGTCAGGGTCACTCTAGGTGGTTTAGGAAGATTTTATCGATCGGCCATGATAGGTCTCAAGATTTCGCTCGATTATAAATGGTCACTATGGAATCTGGATGAAGACTCAATAAAATATGAAAAAGCGATCAAGTTGTGTCACAAGAGAGCAGCAGAGAAACTGCTCATGGGATGTCTGAGTAATGGTGGAATATACGTGAAACTGGGACAGGGACTGGTCTCAATGAGTCACATTCTTCCCAAGGAATATATAGAAACTCTGGTGATCCTACAGGATAAGGCACTATCAATGGAACCACCTGACATGGAGAAACTGTTTCAGGAAGATTTTGGACAATCTCCAAATGAAATGTTTCGAGAGTTTGATGAAGAGCCTATTGCTGCTGCTAGCTTGGCTCAGGTTCATAAAGCTGTTACCCATGATGGGAAAGAAGTGGCTGTCAAAGTGCAGTATGTAGATCTACAGGACAGGTTCACAGGAGATATGAAAACATGTGAAACATTGCTGAAACTCATAGGCTGGATGCATCCAAACTTTGGATTTGCTTGGGTCTTACAGGACATGAAGGACAAATTAGCTCAGGAACTAGATTTTATAAATGAGGGTAAAAACTCTGAGAGGTGTCAAAAGGATCTGAAGCATCTAGGTTATGTTTATGTGCCTAAAGTTCACTGGGATATGACCAGTACCCGGGTGCTGACTGCAGAGTTCATTGATGGCTGTAAGGTCAGTGATGTTCATGGGATTCAGAAAATGGGATTATCACTCAGGGACGTTGACAAGAAGCTTGTGAGGTGTTTCTCCGATCAGATATTCCTGTCAGGGTTTGTGCATGCTGATCCCCATCCAGGTAATGTGTTTGTGAGGCAAGGGAAGAACGGCAGAGCAGAGATAGTGCTGTTGGATCATGGACTGTATGACCACCTCAGATCAGAACACAGGGAACATCTGTGTAACTTCTACAAGGCAATTATCATGAGAGATGAGGACGACATGCAGAAATATTCACATCTGCTGGGTGTGAAAGATTACCAGATATTCGCCAGTCTAGTCAAACAGGGACCTGTCAAGTTGAAAAGGGCGCCACCTCTGCTGCGCCACAAAATAGACAATACAATAAATGGTTTCAATAAACTTCCCACAGAAGTACAAGCTCAGATGCAGGAAGATTTTGAAGCACTACACGACAGAATCTTCAAAGTCATGAGAGAAATGCCGAGCTCACTGCTTCTCATATTTCGTAACATGAACACTGTGAGAGCAATCACACGTCAGCACGGGTATCTTGTAGATAGGTACAGAATCATGGCTAAAAGTGCAATAACTGGAACTTACAGAAAAGAGACAAAGCCACCAACCGTTGTGTGCAGGGTTCAAGCATGGTGGGAGAGGAGAATCTTTGACTATCATGTGAAAGCCGAGAGCCTAAAACTCTGGATGGCTTTTGCATACTTGAAACTATTGCAATTCTTGGGTAAAGCTCCTCCCATGGAGAAGGTGAAAGTGTTTCTGGAAAAAGACGAGAAACAGAAAACCAAGTTTCTGCCGAGAAGTTCCAAAGTTTGGCAAGAAGTCCTGGAGAAATACAGTACAAGGATCACAGATGACACAATCATATAGATAGCAAAATCGATAGAATAAACTAGTGCTGGATGAAATGAGCCGCATCGTGAGAAAACCGGATTTTTGCCTATGCGAAAACAAAGGCGCAGATCAGCTTCGCGGTAACCGCGAAGCTGATCAGCGCCTTTGTTTTCGCTACACGGATAGTATATTTCCTCTTCTTCTTATATCCGAAATTTCAAGCTTCTAGCCTGTTTCTGAGACTGTACAGCCCGGTTTGTGTCCGACCTGGTCGGAAACCCCGAAGACCGGTTTTCTCGCGTCGCGGCTCAAATGAGCTGTGATGCAAGAAACCCGTCTTAGGGGTTTGCGACCAAGTCCGTTACAAACAAACCTGAACAGTCACAGAAGCAGGCTAGAAGCTTGAAATTTTGAATTTAGGAAGATGAGGACCTGTACTATCTTTTTAGTGAAAACAAAGGCGATGATCTGCGCATTTCTTTTTGCATAGGCAAAAATCCAGTTTTCTCATGATGCGGCTCAAATAATTTGGATAGCTTTTGAGTCTTGACCTGACAAAACCTGTACTTTGGGTTTACAACCAAGTCTGGCATAAACCATGCTGCACAGAAACAGATCGTCAGCGGCTGCGAATTTCAATTTTTAGACAAACAAAGGTGCTGATCAATGTGTGGGTAACCAGGCTGATCTGGACCGCGGATTATTCACCTCCAAAAACCAGTTGTTTTTTTCTTGACATGACGCTTTATGACAATGTGCTGAAGATTATGGGGAAAAAATGGTAAAGCAGTTCCTTCATTTTGACAAATTGAACAGGTATTTGATCTTTCCCTAAGGGGAAGGAAGTTGTCTTTTTTTTTTTTCAAAAAACAAGGTACAGTTGTAATGTTGATAATGTTGATAATGTTGATATACGAAAACAGGAAAATTGTTTTTGTTTATTTATCTATTTAAATAATTTATTTATTTATTTGCTCTCTCTCTCTCTCTCTCTCTCTCACCCACTGTGTCAGTCTGTCTGTTTTTCTCTGTCCCTCACCCTGTATTTTTCCATGGCGTACACATGTCTTATTGTTTTGGACCCCGAGATACCTTTCACTCTGCCTGAGATGAAAGGTATCTCGGGTACAGATGGTGCAAATTACAAAGTAATAAAATAATTAACTCCCCCAGTGCTAAAGCCGTCATTATGCAAATTGTGCTATGGTTATCTTGTAATTAATTATCTGTTGATAATTGATATATCTATATAAAATCAGAATATTTAATTCTACATTTTAGACAAAAACAAAGTAAACATTCATAATTATCAGAATCTTTTGAATAAAATTGCATTTTCAATCCGTTTTCTACATGAAATATTAACGATTTTGCACACTGATGAAAATAATTTTTATCTGACATGATCAGCTAATTACACTGCCCCCTGCAGTGAGCTGCAGCATCACCAACACTTTATTGCCCAGTTTTATAGTTGAAACCACATGCCAACTTCATGGTTCAAGGAAGAAAAAATGCACAGAAATTTTATAAGAGATGTGTACGCTATGCTCTCACTTTTGTGTACACTGACATCTTCCTTTTTTAAAACTGTGCTGAATTAGTGAATAATGTATTTAACATACTGGTGACTGTAGGCAAAACATAACAAACATTTTGTCAGACTGCCACAATATTGTAAAACATATAAATAACACATATTGGACAAATAAATGATGGCAAACCCAGGTCAAACTTCTTCAAAAGTGACTGCCTGGAAGCTGCACTTTTTTGCAGTACTTACCATACCTCTTGATGTATAAATTTATAGTACAGTAACCTTGTTCAAATTTTAGCCTTAAAAATGTCTTCACAGTTCACAATCAGGTCTAACACAATCCTGGATATACCATTCAGGTTAAAGAAATCTATGTACCGGTAATAAAAGCATTGATCAGTTGTGCAATTATCACAATTGATCAGTTGAGCCTCAACGGAACTTTAAAACCTTCGGGCCAGTTAGATTTTCATATAACAGAAAATCAATGAGATACAATGTTTGAAGGAAACTTGAAATGAATGGTTTTATTTGTTAAATTGTCACTAACTCCAACTTCAATTATAAGTGTAACACAGTTTTCTTATGTTTTGGACAAACTGACCAAAGAAACAGTGTGGATACAGATCAGACCACTAGAAGCAGACCTGTCTGTCATTCTATCTGTATCTTTTTAAGGTTTTTATGTTCCATGTTTCTGTTTAAGAATACCAACAGCAGGTTGGCAGGAGTAGTATATTTTTTCAAGAATGTTAATCATAGTGATGAAATCAAAATAAAAGTTGTTGTCTGTTAATTTCTTCTTCTTTATTTTCCATGGAAAGGGTCAACATCCTGTCATATGGAAAGCCGTAACAACTGCTAAACCCCAACTGCTAATAGCATGATACATGTACTTCATGGCCATTGAGGTTTCTGACTAGGTCTCACACAAAGCAGGCAGCAGGCTGAACAACCACAGATTGAATTTCAGACTTTGGTAGTATAAGGACTGGGCTGTCACACTTGTGGAACAAAAACTCATTACGAAAACACGCCCATGCAATATACAGAGATTTTTTAAGTTGTAAAAATTGAAAAAATCATTAGAAAATCTTTGATATTTTTCTTATTTTTGCTAAAAACATAGATTGTGGGTACACGTTAGAACCGCCTCGCCGAGGCGGTTCTAACGAGTACCCTCAATCTATGTTTTGGAGCAAAAATAAGAAAAATAGATATACCCCTCCATACCCCAGTTTTGCTATATAAAAGTGGGGTATAGGGGGGTATACATTACACGGACTTGTTTTCGTGATGTGCTAAGATTTGCTGATTACATGCAACTGATCAGCACCTTTGTTTTCCCATATGCAAAATGCAGCAATTCTCACAATGATCATTTTTTCCACTATACAAGCTACTAAATAAAGATTTTGCACTCAATGTTGTTACCATGGTAACTTACCCTATTGTACTGTCCACTGAGCAGGAAGAATTTCCCTGACAAGAAATGGTTCTTCTCGTTCTCAAAGTACAGGGCTATACTCTGGTAGTCTTCTGGAGTTGCATCACTACCTGGAAACCAAGCAAATATGAATCTCAAATCATGAATTTGAGAATGAAGTCAATCGGAACATAATCTGGGCCCGAGGTTATAAACCTTTTTTTTCATGCTCAACTCTGCGTTAACTACTAATAAATACTGAAATACCCCTAACTGAATGAAATTTTAAGTTGAGATCACCAAAGCCAGTAATTTATCCTGCTAATAAATGTTAAAATGCAAACAATTGTTAGCATTTAAACATTTATGAGCAGGATAATTTTTAGTCTCAGCTGAGCTGAGCATGAAAAAAGTTTTATAACCTCAAGACCTGGTGTTTTTTTAAGAGACAGGCAACTCTGCAGATAATCTGCTCTACTGATTAAGGCATTGTTAAGCTGGTTATTTAATTTCATACTTTATGACCCATTCAACAGCTTTGGTCATATTGCAATGAGATCTTGGTTTAAATCTGAAAGATTGGAGAAGACCTGAATTGAATCTCCGACCCCTAATTTACAAAGTGAGTGGCTACGCCACCGAGGCCTGTTAGTATTAGCAAGGCCTACCTATAATTTCAGCATATATTTCCATCTGGTTATGTTGTTGAGCCAGTTGAAAGGCTTCATCATTGCACTTAGACATGACCAGGAACTGTATAGCTGACCCGTAGTCATTCAACTTCTGGAAAAACCTGAAATATTAACCCATATTTGATATATGGATTTTCCCATCATTATCAGTTGGGTGAGTCCACTTTCATTTTTAGGGGTGTTATGAGTGATTTTTACTTTTTATTCAATTTTTCAATTAAATTCCTCTATGCAAACAGAACAGCCCCAGATGGGACGCCGCGTTCTGCGGCGTCACATCTGGGGCTATGCTTTTTGCAAATGTCCCATAAAAGGGACGCCAGGCTTAAATGAGTTAAACACATCATGTAAGAACAGTTTTTGGATAGTGAGGTCAGGATTTAAATGACTCGAATCTTCACAATATTGCACAAAAGGTGAGAAACCTTGAGGAGCAAGAATGGCATGATTGACAAGGGTTGGCATAGAATCAAGGGATGAATGTAATTTATTATTTTTTTTTTAATTGTCATTGTCAGATATTCCATATACAAATTTTAGCTGATCTGGGACATGTTAGACAAGCTGTTAAATATGATTTCTGAGTTGCTTGCCATCTCTAAATAACTGTCTTTTTTGTGTGTCACTGAAGGCAACACAACTATCTATTTACTTAGTCATTTGAATACCTACAGGCCATACAATTTTGTTTTTTCTCATAAGATCTTAGCCTTGAATGAAAAATTGAGTAAACAGTTTTTAAAATAACTTGATATTTCCCATCAATATATGACTGCCTACTTTGCAACCATTTTAGCTCCCTCAACAGACTGTACATCTCGTACAATCTTCACAGCTTCCTCTGGGTTCTGTAGGAACTCAAGATTGATCCTGAAACAATCAATGGTAACATATCAAACTGTAGTAAAACAATTATGAATTCTAGTCAAGCAAAGACCCAGCCTAGACTGGACATACATCTAGTTGGATCAGTCTCCAATATGAGCTTAATGTTTAAGTATGGGTCTTAACTGACTATGTGGACAGTAAAGACTCTGATTAGAAAGAGTGATTGCCCTGAATGATCTAAGTATTTGAGCCACCTCGTGGGAAAACCAACAATGTGGTTTCCGAACAGGTCCGACACAAACCGGCCTGTAAAAGCACAGAAAAGAGCTAGATGGTTGAAATTTTGGATTTAAGTAGAAGAGGAATTGTACTATCCGAGTAGCGAAAACAAAGGCGCTGATCAGCTTCATGGTTACTGTGAAGCTGATCTGCGTCTTTGTTTTCGCCTATGCAGATTGTTGGTTTTCCCATGAGGCGGCTCATTTACTGAGGATTATGTCAAGCAGGCCCTCCAATATCTATATGTTGAAAGGCAGTCTTTAAAATTAAATAATCTCACTGAAAATCCCTAAATAAATACAAAGAAATTTTTTTCTACTCAAAACGCATGAAGATGACACACTACCTGATTACATTATCCCAGTCTTTGGCATGTTTGAAAGCCTCTGCAGCCTCTTTGTATCGTCCATCAGCCTCCTTAGCCTTGGCATACTGGATATGTATCTTAGGGGATGTGATGTGGTGTAGCAACTCTCCAACCTTGGTCCTACAATACAGAAAATACAAGTAATCAATCAATCAATCAATTAATCAATCAATCAATCAATCAATCTATCAATGCTGTCTGCCTCTCTAGCCTAGGCATTTGGTAGGGATGTTGTAGTACCTCCCCAACCATTGCCCTATAATAACTCATGGCAGATAAAATATGAAGGTTAATTTTGATCCAGTATTCAGGTATCCTCATGTCAGAATGAAGCATTGATGCAGTAAACAGCTATGGGCCTATGACTTATATAAGGTACAGTCCAACATAACACACCCTGGGTCCTAACAAAATAACCAGAACTGTTGGTTAAGGGGCAACTTATGGTATATCCATTTTCCTCCAAGCACAGATAAAACAGAGGATTATCACTTGTGTAAATGAAACAGCATGTACCACACAATGAAAACTAAAAGGTTCTGATATTTGGAGATATGTTGAGACTAAGCCACTGTATTGCTAGTCTTCCTGGTTGCACGGAATCACAATACATGAGTTGACTTACCAGTTTTTGCCTCTGATATAGACTGAGGCGGCCTTGTCATAGAACCCGCCTTGTTCATACAGGACAGCGGCCTCTGACCATTGCTGAAATAAAATAATAATAACTAGAATTTGTTTTCTATGTGAAAACTGATGTCTCCCCCCTTTCTACGTGCATGTCCAAAATATGCAAGCAAGAGTTATAGTTCTTGTGCATCACATATCCTGTCATTCTGTTTTATAAGTGTACCAAGTTTCATTGAAATATCTCTTACGGTTTTCAAGTTATAGAGGGGGCATGAAAGTGTTTGGAAAATAATCAAAGGGAAATAACTCCAAAGATATGAAAGCAAGAGTAATGATTCTTGTGCATCATGCTTTATAAGTGTACCATGTTTCATTGAAAAATCTCTAATGGTTTTTGAGTTATAGAGCAGACACGAAATTGAATGAAAAATAATCAAAGGGAAATAACTCCAAAGATATGCAAGCAAGAGTTATGGTTCTTTAGCATGACACATCATCTCATCGTGCTTTATAAGTGTACCAAGTTTCATTGAAATATTTCTTATGGTTTTCAAGTTATAGAGTGGACATGAAATTGTATGGACAAATAATCAAAGGGAAATAACTCCAAAGATATGAAAGCAAGAGTTATAATTCTTGTGCATGACACATCATCTCATCATGCTTTATATGTGTACCAAGTTTCACTGAAATTTCTCTTACGGTTTTCAAGTTATAGGGTGGACATGAAATTGTATGGAAAATAATCAAAGGGAAATTACTCCAAAGATATGCAATCAAGAGTTATGGTTCTTTAGCACTACACGTAATCTCATCGTACTTTATAAGTGTACCAAGTTTCACTGAAATAACTCTTATGATTTTCGAGTTATAAAGCGGACACGAAATTGTATGGAAAATAATCAAAGGGAAATAACTCATAAAATACTCAAGCCAGAGTTATGGTTCTTGTGCATGACACATCGTCTGATCATGCTCAATAAGTGTATCAAGTTTTATTGAAAAATCTTAAACGGTTTTCAAGTTATACAGCGGACACGAAATTATGTCGAAAATAATCAAAGGGAAATAACTCCAAAAATACTCAAGCCAGAGTTATGGTTCTTGTGCATGACACATCGTCTCGTCGTGGTCTACAAGTGTACCAAGTTTCATTGAAAAATCTTAAACGGTTTTCAAGTTATACAGCGGACACGAAATTGTATCAAAAATAATCAAAGGGAAATAACTCCAAAAATACTCAAGCTAGAGTTATGGTTCTTGTGCATGACACATCGTCTCGTCGTGGTTTACAAGTGTACCAAGTTTCATTGAAAAAACTTTAACGGTTTTCAAGTTACAGAGCGGACACGATTTGTGACGGACAGACAGACAGACAGACAGACGGACGGACGGACGGACGGACAGACGCACGGGGAAAAACAATATGTCTCCCGACCCTGTCGGGGGGAGACATAATAATGTTGAGAGGAATTGGACCAAATATGGTTGCATTTACAGCAAATAACCATGACATGTAATATGTTAGTCAATGAGTTTATGTTACACTGATGCCTTTATTGCATGTTGCTTTGTCATCCTGTCACATGTTCATGACATCAAGGAAAGACTATCCATAGGTGTACCGCCCTGTACTCACAGTGTTCACATGCGTAATGTAAAAAGTTAAAAGTAGGTAATAATATGGCTCTTTTGCCATTTCAAGATACAAATTTGATTATTTTTGCTCTTTGTGCATATAATTTGAAATTTTCTAGTTACACCCTTGCTATCAAGCAAAAAAGATAAAACTAAAATTTACATTAACAAAAACTTAAAACAGTTAAGTCAATACCTTCATGTTTTCCAATATACCAGCACATTCTTTCTTCAATATCCTGCTGGGCATCTTACTGGCCATACCAACTCCCCTGGAAACATGTAAAGTGATTTTTAAACCTTGTCCATTTGCGTCACCTTATAGACTCATTTATCAATTAGTGTAGTATGCATTCTTTGCCACCTTGTCTTAAGCATTTTAGGCATTTTTCTACTCCAAGCCAATCACTATGTTTAAATTTGATATTACATTCAACCGTTTTAGGTGCCAAGAATCTAAACCTTCCACAGTTATCCATATTGATTCTAAACCTCTTGATACATGTATCTCTAATGGACATTTTAGCCATCCCAGCAGCACACACTTATCATGATTCCTATTCCATTCCTGCCTTGTAATCCCTTTCTCATAATGAGCCAAGGCTGTCATGTAGACCGGAGTTTCTTGCACACCAGATAGAAAAATCCTACGTTTTACCCCATGTGAAAAAATCTAATCTCACCCTTGTTATCTCACCCCAGGCTCATTCTGCATTCAAGTGTTCGTTTTTAACATTGGTTGTATAGGACGTCACGTAATTTCGTCGTTAAGCGCACACGTCACAATGACGTCAAAACGTTTTAAATCAAAATGGCGGACGCCGCGATTGTAGCATTTTTCTTGGTAAATAGTATGAAAATCAAGCTTCGCCGCATTAAAGCGTGCAAGAAAAAGAATCCATCATTCGTGTAAGGTATGGATAGATAAATCTGTCCCTCGGGTCACAATTTGGCATCACTCGGCGAGCCTCGTGATGCCAAAATGTGACCCTCGGGACAGATTTGTCTATCCATACCTGACACTCATGTAAGATTCTTATAATACTACAGAATTTACAATAAAATCCCTCCTACCTTCTGATATCTCCCATTCTAATTGACATCCTAGCTATCCCAGCAGCACACACTTCATCATGGTCTCTGTCCCTCTCCTGTCTAGTGATCCCTTTCTCATAGTGGGCGAGGGCAGTCATGTAGTCCCCGGTGAACTCCAGCTGTTGGGCATACTCTTTAGAGATGTAGGGAATCTGGTCTGGGGCCAGGGCTTTGGCAAGCTGCAGGGCACTGTCCCAGTGTAGAAGATCACGTCTCATCTATAAAACATTGTTTAATAGGATCAATTTTTTTCTCCCTTACAAAATAACAGCTCCTGTATATTTTTGTGTGTGTATGTTCTGTCATTTCATTTAACATCCCAGCCAACACCTTTTCAGTCAAATCGGAAAGGAGACACTGCTTTAACGTTAGTGTCGGTTCAGATATGTTCATGAAAACTTCATTTTCACTAATATTTGGGAATTTGCTGCCTTGCAAATGCTTGTTAACAAAGACTTTCTGTAAGCATTATAGACTGCATGAGAACTCGCTTGTAAATTTGAGAACTTGCTAATACTTTGGAAAATGAAATTTCGCAAAATAAAAGACATTAACTCAAGTTATACCTCCAGTGCAGCTAATGGTTTGCTAGAAGCCAAGAACAGGTCTTGAGCCAGGTTGAAATCTCCCAGGAACATGGCCAGGTAACCAGACAGCAAGTTACGGTCTTCCAGGTGCTGAAAACAGGTATAAGAAATTTCAATTTTAAAGATTTGCTGATACATTTTAAGATGAACACAAGACAGTCAGCGAATTTTTTTAAATCTCAAATCAGTATGTAAAAAAAATGAGCCGCTGCATTGGAAAACCAACAATTTGCATAGGCGAAAACAAAGGCGCAGACCAGCTTCGCGGTAACCGCGAAGCTGATCAGCGCCTTTGTTTTAGCTTCACAGATAGTAGAATCCCTCTTCTTCTTAAATCCAAAATTTCAAGCTTCTAGCCCTTTTTCTGTAACTGTACAGCTCGGTTTGTGTCAGACCTGGTCGGAAACCCATATTGTTGGTTTTATCATGCAAAGGCTCAAATGTCTTTGCAGTGTAAATATAGGTTATAGATCTACAAAACAGCCAAGACTGATCCATTGGGATGATCAGCCCGATTCAGCCCCTGAATAAGTTACCCTAACAATGTCATGTCCAATATGAGCCGCGACACGAGAAAACCGGTCTTCGGGGTTTCCGACCAGGTCTGACACAAACCGGCCTGTGCAGCTATAAAAGATGGCAAGACCCTTGAAATTTCAGATTTAGGAAGTAGAGGAATTGTACAACCTGTACAGTGAAAACAAAGGCGCTGATCAGCTTCGCAGTTACTGCGAAGCTGATCTGCGCCTTTGTTTTCGCATAGGCCGGTTTTCTCATGAGGCCCCTCATATGATGGTCTACATTTAGTTTTAGTATCAAGGTCCTATTATTTCTTTTTGAATATTGCAGTAAATGTCCAAGCTTACCCTGATTTGCTGAAGTGAGGACACCATACCAACATCTCCTAGATCTCGGAACACTCGGATAGCTGGAATATAGAAAATAATTTTTGTTTTAATGTTAACCAATTTTACACCCATTTTTAGCGTTTCAGTCTTAAAGAACATTTTCAAAAACTTTTATTTTAGAAGCAAGCAGGAACCTGACGATATAGCAACTCTAAGTGTTGGAAATTAGTTGCACACTTACTGTGTCTTAACTTTCACATATCTAAAATCCTATCACAAGCACATTTTGTCCTATCACAAGCACATTTTGTTTGGATTTTGTGGCTTGTCAATATTATTTCACCAATTTCTTTATTCTTTATTCTCATCAGGAAACTTTTTCATGTAACAACAGGGGGTAAACATATATACATATGTAACATGCAAAAAGTTGGTTACCAAGTGGTCTGTCACATATACATTTAGGAGAACAAAAAAAATTCTTGAATACTCCAATTTGAGCCAATTTCAAATTTCAAGCTGTACCAATCATTAGGTGGAGCATTATAAACCCCACTTACCAAAGTCCACATCGAGACATTTGAGGGCAGCATATCCCAGTCTCTGCCAACTCTCCCGGGTGTTGATGTGCTGACAGAATATCCACGCATCTTTAAACCTAGACAAAAACAGATGAGCCGCCTCGTGGGAAAACCAAGAAATGTGGTTTCCGAACAGGTCCGACACAAACCGGGCTGTACAAGCACAGAAGATGACTAGAGACACGAAATTTTGGATTTAGAAAGTAGAGGAATTGTACTATCCGTGTAGCGAAAACAAAGGCGCTGATCAGCTTCGCAGTTACTGCGAAGCTGATCTGTGCCTTTGTTTTTGCATATGCAGATTGTTGGTTCTCAGATATTCATTATTAAATGAATTTCTTAGAAATTATTCAAGTAGGTCTGATTGATATTCATTAGTAATGCTTTAAAATTACTAGAGGACCATTGGTCCTGTAGCTCACCTGAGAGATTATCACATTGTAAGCTCATGAGATTTAAATTAATTGAGAATCGACCAATGAAAGTCTATGCATGGACACTATTGACCCCCGGGGCATGGCCAAATTTGACCCAGGGGCATGACTGGCACAATTTATAATGGGGACTACCAAACATTGCTACATACAAAATATAGAAGCTCTGGGCCTTTTGGTTTCAGAGAAGAAGTTTTTTTTAGTTTTTCCCATTGTAAGTCTATGGAGACTATCTACCCCCGGAGCGTGGCCAAATTTGACCCCAGGGGCATGGCTGGCACAATTTATGTAGAGGACCATTAGCCATTGCCACATACAAAATATCAAAGCTGTGTGCCTTGTGGTTTTAGAGAAGAAGATTTTTGAATTTTTTTCCCATAGCAAGTCTATTGAGACTATCAACCTCAGGAACCTGGCCAAATTTGACCCCAGGGGCATGAATGGCACAATTTATGTAGAGGACCATTAGCCATTGCTACATACCAAATATCAAAGCTGTGGGCCTAGTGGTTTCAGAGAAGAAGATTTTTTTAGTTTTTCCTATTGTAGGTCTATGGAGACTATCGACCCCCGGGGCGTGGCCAAATTTGACCCCGGGGACATGATTGGCACAATTTATGTAGAGGACCATTAGCCATTGCCACATACAAAATACCAAAGCTGTGGGCCCTGTGGTTTCAGAGAAGAAGATTTTTGAATTTTTTTCCCATAGTAAGTCTATGGAGACTATCAACCCCCGGGGCGTGGCCAAATTTGACCCCAGGGGCATGAATGGCACAATTTATGTAGAGGACCATTAGCCATTGCTACATACCAAATATCAAAGCTGTTGGCCTTGTGGTTTCAGAGAAGAAGATTTTTTTTTTTTTTTTCCTATTGTAGGTCTATGGAGACTATCGATCCCCGGGGCGTGGCCAAATTTGACCCCAGGGGCATGATTGGCACAATTTATGTAGAGGACCATTAGCCATTGCCACGTACAAAATATCAAAGCTGTGGGCCCTGTGGTTTCAGAGAAGAAGATTTTTTAATTTTTTTCCCATAGTAAGTCTATGGAGACTATCAACCCCCGGGGTGTGGCCAAATTTGACCCCAGGGGCATGGCTGGCACAATTTATGTAGAGGACCATTAGCCATTGCTACATACCAAATATCAAAGCTGTGGGCCTAGTGGTTTCAGAGAAGAAGATTTTTTTAGTTTTTCCAATTGTAAGTCTATGGAGACTATCGACCCCCGGGGCGTGGCCAAATTTGACCCCAGGGGCATGGCTGGCACAATTTATGTAGAGGTCCATTAGCCATTGCCACATACCAAATATCAAAGCTGTGGGCCCTGTGGTTTCAGAGAAGAAGATTTTTGAATTTTTTTCCCATAGTAAGTCTATGGAGACTATCAACCCCCGGGGCGTGGCCAAATTTGACCCCAGGGGCATGAATGGCACAATTTATGTAGAGGACCATTAGCCATTGCTACATACCAAATATCAAAGCTGTGGGCCTAGTGGTTTCAGAGAAGAAGATTTTTTTAGTTTTTCCAATTGTAAGTCTATGGAGACTATCGACCCCCTGGGCGTGGCCAAATTTGACCCCAGGGGCATGGCTGGCACAATTTATGTAGAGGACCATTAGCCATTGCCACATACCAAATATCAAAGCTGTGGGCCCTGTGGTTTCAGAGAAGAAGATTTTTGAATTTTTTTCCCATAGTAAGTCTATGGAGACTATCGACCCCCCGGGGCGTGGCCAAATTTGACCCCAGGGGCATGAATGGCACAATTTATGTAGAGGACCATTAGCCATTGCTACATACCAAATATCAAAGCTGTTGGCCTTGTGGTTTCAGAGAAGAAGATTTTTTTAGTTTTTCCCATTGTAAGTCTATGGGACCTATCTGTTGCCATGGAAACCACAATTTTGATACAATCTGCTCCAAAACCTAATGCCATCAATCCCCCAACCCAATTATGGTTCACATTAAATTTGATCAAGATCGGCCTACTAGCTTCAGAAATATTCTTCTTTGAAATTGTGGACGGACGACGGACGACGGATGCCTGCCTATCCTATAAGCTCACCTGTGAGCCTTCGGCTCAGGTGAGCTAAAAATACCCACAATTTTATCAGGACAAAAAAATGAAGCAAAATATCACCAATTTTCCTAAAATTTGTCATTTTTTATACCCATCAAAAAAGCAGTAATACATGAGAGACTTGACATAGCATTTGTTATTTTACATGCTAATGAGCTACTCATTGGTCATTTTTCAAGAAAAACAGTTCCTTGACCAATCTAGATGGCATATCTTAATAAGAATACAATCTTTTGTACACATAATTCTCATATAGAATAGGCAAACAAAAATGATTTAGGAGTTAGTACGGATCAACATGGTACTTACCGTTTCAGAGCAATGCACTGTTCAAGATGGCCTTGAAGCTGGAAGTAAATATGAGGGGTGATCGGAAAGTAAGTATAAAAATGCTGTAAAATAAGTTTGCGTCAACCGATTGATATGAAATTTAGTGCGAATAAACATTGGTCCTTTTGTAATTAAATGACATTCTCATTTTAAAACAATGACGTCAGACGTTCATGCACAAGGCAGCGTTATGACGTCACTTCACGTGACCCGGCGCACCTGTACCCCTGGGTTGAATTTGTTAGTGTATTGGGGTGGGGGTGGGGAAGTTGGTCGACATTTTTTAATGGAAACTAATTTTCTAACATTAATTGACCAATTTTCGAAAACATACGGCATTCTGATGCTTTATCTACTAATACGGTGAAATTGAATTCAACAGGTTAGCTTAAGATATGCAAGAACGTCGATCTCGTTATGTAAACTTAAATTCAATACCTTGTTTTCTGGCCGACGCGTTTAACGAAATGATAAAAGACTGGCATAAACTCTAAGTAGTAGAGACAATGTCAAGAATAGATATGTTTCGAGCTTGCAGTAAATATATACTTTTAAAAAATGACTTCCCGAAAATGCATCATTTTCGAAAATCTTAACAGTTTTGTCTACTTGACACAGTCGGTGTTTGCAAGACTCTACAGACAAATCTATTTGATAAACAATCTCGTAACTTTAGGAATATAAGCCATGTACATTGCAGTTAATGAAAATCAAATAAAATGATGGCATACGCAATCAAAACAGGTGTTACAATACTTTGAACTAAGAAGCATTTTGAAATAAGAATAAAATTTCGACGTTACGTTGCGCCGCATAACGTTAGACGGTGTTTCCATAACAACAGCTGCAACGCACGTGCGCATTTTATGCATGCATTATTGCAATGGATTAATTGCATATATATTGCTGCATTATTTGATGAAATTTCATCTCGAAATAACAAAAGATAAAGAAATGACAACATTTTTATACATACTTTCCGATCACCCCACGTACCAAAGGGAATGATTTTTGTGAAATTTCTTGTCGTGCATGTACATACATGGTTGGCAAATAACAGACTGAACTGAGCCAGCTGCAAGTTTGTGACAAGTTCATGAAAGTATACATTGCATATCAATTAAATCTACATGAAAATTTCATTCCTCAGATCAGGGATTAACTATTTTTTCATAGATGACAGAAGAAAAGTAGAATGATGTGATTTCATTTACAACAAAATGATGCTGATATATGTGTATGAGACAATATGCAGCTCCATTAATAGTGTAAATTTACCGGTAATCGTTTCCTAGTACAGTACAACCTCATTATAACACTGTCTTTGAAATCCATAGAAGCAGACCATGATATAAGTGAAACTGTGTTATAATGAGGTTATTTACTGTAAACATATAGCAAAATAATCAGTTTGGAAGCCATGACATGGCCATGTTATATTGAAAAACGTATAATAATGAGGCGCATTGTAATGAGGTTGAATTCAATTGTATAAAAGAAAAGTCATTTTCAAGTGCTTGTCTTTTATTTTTAATGTAACACCCTATGGGCAGTTTGCCTTTATAAAGTCAGGATGTACTTTAATCACAAACATGACAGGCATGTACTGGCTGTGGAATGAATCGGCAGCCTCCTGATTGCAAAGTGAATACGCTATCCACTAGGATCACCTATCGAAACAACATTAACATTAACTGTCAAACAACAGTAAAACAAAAGTAAAATACCTTTCCACCTGTCTTTCAACATAAACAATTATAAAGATCAAAATAAATGTCAAAAAGCATAACATCAGGAAAACTTGTCCGTGAAATGTATACCCCCTTAAACCCCACTTTTATATAGAAAAATGGGGTTTGCAGGGGTATATCTAATCTATTTTTCTTATTTTTGCTCCAAAACATAGATTGTGGGTACTCGTTAGAACCGCCTCGCCCAGGTGGTTCTAACGTGTACCCACAATCTATGTTTTGAGCAAAAATTAGAAAAATATCAAAATTTTTCAGGTGAAGATTTTCACTTTTTAAAGGTCAAAAATTCTCTGTTTATTGCATGGGCAAGTTTTCGTAATGTGAGCCGTGAAGCGAGGAAACCAGTCTTCAGAGTTTTCAACAAGGTCCGAAATAAACCAGCCTGTACAGCCACAGACAGCGGCTAGAAGCTTGGAATTTCTTATTTAAGAAGGAGAGGGATTGTACTATCCATGAGGCGAAAACAAAGGTGCTGATCAGCTGTGCACAGCTAATCTGCGTCTTTGTATTCTCATATGCAAAAAGCAGGTTTTCTCATGATATGGCTCATATGCAAAAGTGTTGGCTTCAAAATACCATAATGGGATTATAGATTGATCTAATTCTCTGAAAAATAAGCATGGCAAAACAGTAATGTGTAAAAGTTGATAATGTACACTAATTGAGAATGTCTTTCTTATATGCACTGGCTGCCTGATTTGGGGTTTAACATCCCACTAAACGCTAAGGACATGAGGAAACTAGACTTTGGTTTTAAGTCTCATCTGAAAGACTGTAGAAGCCCTGGATCAAACAATGCAACCTCTGATTTACAAGGCATGTAAATTCAAGCTCCGAGCGCCGATCTTTCGAAACTACTGGGTTTTCCAACATTAAATAACTGAAACTAAAGTAGTGAGGTATAATTAATTTCTACAAAAAAAGATCAATTCAGTATATAGGGATAGTTAGAAATAGGTATCAAATATCCCTTATAGGGATAGTTAGAAATAGGTATCAAATAGGTATCCCTACCTCTTTCAGACTCTTTCCCTCAATGGCATCAATGAAGAGATAGGAGTGTGTGTCCAGAGCAATACTGGCCAGCTTCCCACTCTGTGTCTGTAGAGTTATCTCCCCATTGTGTAACAGTACCGGAATCTGGCCGTAGGGTAGCCTGGAGGTGCCCACCAGGTCAACTCGAGGACCTAGAGATGAAATAAGACATTTTAAATTATGCAGGTTATGAGAGTATGTTTTTGAATATGTGAAAACAAAAGTTTAGTTGTGTATTTAAGGGATTTATTTTCATGATTTTTGTGAGAAAGATGAATTCAATGAAACAGTTTTGAAAAGTCCATTTTTATATATTGTATCATATTCTTGTATCAGCTAAGTTCCGCAATCCATGAATATTATTTGCTGAGAAACTATGCTTGGAGACAAAATCAAGAAATTAAATAGCAAGGGATAGTACATAGATAGTACATTTCTTCTACCTTTATCCAAAATTTCAAGCTTCTAGCCTGCTGCTGTGAATGTATAGGTACATTTGTGTCGAGCTGGTCGGAAACCCAAAATGTTGGTTTTCTCATGTGGCTGCTCATATAAATGGTTACCTTGAACATGTTCTCTGGAGTATATGTAGGTATACATCTTCTCCTCATCATAGGATACAAACACTCCCTGAAGGAAATAAAATATGATTTGTCAAACATATAATACTATATTTATGTACTTAACATAAAACAGTCTGCATTTTGTCAAAGCACATAATACTTGAAATTGGACCATTTTAAAAAAACAAACTGTTATTAGTCATTATTAAGATTGCATTTCACTAAAAGCATTGAAATAAGTCATGTCGGTTAACCAATGGCTAAGATTTTCTGTTACTGTAAGAAATAATGAAGACATATGGAAGCACTGCAAAAATAAATTCTTCAATTTTTTTTTGCCATGACCCAAGTTTTTGTTTACATATTCTGTCATAGTTGAGTTCTAAGAACAATTTACATATTCCTGTATTAAAAATCTGTACTGATGAGAAAAAAGAAAATAAAAAAGCAAATTATGTTCCTGTGAAACTGTAAACTAATATAATAGAAACTAAATACAAAACAAATTTTAATTGTGAACAGGAACAGTGAATTCCAGAATAAAGTGAAATCATACCCGTGCCACTCTTTCCTTCCACTATTATTGCAAATTTCATATCAGCGAGAACATTTCCGGTTTTCCGCTCGCTAAAGTTTGCAATCATGAAGTGTAAACTACTTCAGCAAGACGAGTAGTGTACAAAATCAATACACCTATAGTCAGAAGGTGGTTTATTTTTAAACCGATACATGTATTTCCAAACTGTTTATTTTTAGACTGCACTCGTTCAGCGTCTCGATACCTGGTATCAGTGATCTATAATGTAAATCTACTGTCCCTGCTGGTATATTATATGATTATATCTCTGATATAAATGTTTCACCGTCGATCTTGAAATCAAATTTGACAACATCCAATGTCATGGGAAACGGTATGAATAAGTCAGAAGTTCTGAATTGTCACATTACCTTGGTGTAAATAAGATTAATTTTAAAATCTACCTGGTCACAGTCAACTTGGAAATTGTCCGATAAAATCATGACCAGGCGCCACCATGTTCCTGGACAAGCCCAGGGAGAAGATTCGCGCTGCGAGGTCGCTTAGAATGGGGTCACATCGATATCATCCAATCGTCTGGCAAAATGTCTTATAAGATTTGGCGGTAATCATGGCAAATCAATTGTGTCAGTTTATAGCTGTAACCCTTGCATTGTTTATTGTCGCCTCCCCGTTAACATGTATTGTCCCGTTTTCAAGTTATTTAATTTAAGGGAACCCGAAACCGAATGTGGCCTTTGACACGTCATGTTATTTAAGAATATGCACTAGTACTGCCAGTGGTATTTAGTTCACAAAGGCGATTTGTTTAACTGAGCACACATGAATGGTTTACTGTAAATCATTTCAGTCAACTGAATTCATGTAGATCACAACCAGAACGCTCCCTCCTTTTGAAATAAGTAATTAGAAGTCGTTTAACTTATATGAAGACTTTTAAATATGAAGACATGCTAGCTCATCTCCTGTAAAACGACACCGTATTGTGAATGGCACACCCACAATCACATTTCAAGAAGGCCTGAAAGCCATTGTCACCAATCTAAACTATTATGCTTTTCAATGGGATTATAATGAATCTTGACCCCACAATTTGCTTTCTAAATTATAATTTTCGATATGATCGTATGTTTTCTTTGTCAGTGTAATGGAGTGGACATTCTAATGTATTAAACTTGTCAATTCGTCCCTATTATGTAGAATTTCAAGATGTCTAATAAATAGTTGTATCTGTTCAAGTTAATAAATGACAGGGACAATTAATGTATAAGATTAGACCAACGTAAGTTGAAGATAGTAATAAATTGGTTTTGTCAGGCTTGTAATACCTTAACATCCCAATCAAACATTTTTCAGTCATGGGCCACATATTCCTGGGCATTAACCTGTAGGCTACCCTCGGGAGTTAATGTATCTTGTTCAAGCACACAACGCAAGCGGCTTGATTGAGGATCGGATCCCAGGATTTCTCGATACTGAGTCCGCTGCCCTACCATCGGATAACCCATCGACACTTTTCAATACACAGTGACCCTCACTATGAACGTCTGGCAATCATAAACACAGCCCTCTTACGGCTGTGTTCAAATCTTGCATTGTTTAGAGGCTATGTCTTCGTTTAACACAATCAACAACAACAGCTAAGGTCGTATAAGAAGCCCGGGATGAAAAAGAAGAAAAACGTAGGCTATTATCAGGAAATGGCACAATCAGAAAAAAGTCTCACTAAGTCCAAAAAACCGACTAAATTGACAAACAGGTAGGCCTAATATGTGAACACATCAAAGCTGAGTGAGCAGCTATTTCTCAATAGGCAGCCACTCAGTTACCGAACTTAACCAAATATATGAAACAGGCCTAAGTTGCATAACGCGAGCGCTTTTCTGCATTTTGTTCTTTCTATGCGAAATTGGCGGTGTCTGTCGACGATACCATAAACGTGAACAAAACACTGTATTGCTCCCATAGTAGAAGCTCAGACTAATTTTTTTTTCTTGACTAAACATGCTTTCTGTTACATTTATATTAAAATTTTCTTCTATGACGGGATTCAGCAGTCAAAGTTTATGCGGTCGAAATATTTGATGACGCCATTTTGCTCTGCCTCGTTACTTAGCAACTACAGGCTGTTTTTCAGAGAGGCAGCTCCTGTGAACGTTATAATTATGTCTGGAACCTGAAAATGAAGAATATAAAATTGGTCCGACATTCTTACACGTGCAGATCGGATTCGGTCAGCCCGGGAAGTGTGTGCGTCATCAGATCGATCGAGACACATTGTTTCGATATATTACATGTATTTTATACATTGTGTTGTTGTGCTTCAAACCAAGATTTTTTAAACAGTACAGACCTGACAACAACTTTTCTTCGCTCATAAATGTCGGAAGCGGGGATCGATCTGGCATACACGTGTATGTACACTCTACATGTATCAGCCGATTATATGTTCACTTTCATCATTATACCACATTAAAATATTATGGAAACTTTATTTAATAAACCATTATTAAAGGAACAAAGGATGGATGCTGCACATATTTTCTTTGTCAATGTTTCTGATTTATTACATCAAAACAGAAACTGCAGTATTTTTGCACTTAGACGGGGTGTTGCCGTCGGTGTTTTGTGATACCTTCACACGAAAGTGGAACGAAGTACCGAAGCGGGTCGGAATAAAGGTTAGCCAGATTATCTAAATACAGTAACACACAGTTTTCGAAAAGGACAGTTTTGCCCCCAAACCTTTCTACTGTAAAACGTTACGTACAATCAACACATTTCGCAGGAGCGTCCGTGGCGTTGTGGTTAAGTCTTACGAATATGAAAATTCGTAACTAAGAAATGATGCATAGTTTGAAAAAATCCCACGTCCCAGATGGGATTCGAACCCGGACCGCCGGGGTAGAAATCCAATGCTCTAACCACTGAGCCAAAGAGTCGACTCCCTGACGCAGTATGTCAGAGATTGTACTTATATGATACATTGTATCGAATATCTGTGCTATTTATAGAAGCTACGCATCATAGATCTCGAATGAATGAGTGGTGCGATGGGACATAACACACCCCCATTTCGAGAAAGTAATCATTTATGATTACGAGAATGTCATTATAATGACTAAATGACTAAAATGGTCCATCTCCGACGAGCCCCCATCTTACGAATATGAAAATTCGTAACTAAGAAATGATGCATAGTTTGAAAAAATCCCACGTCCCAGATGGGATTCGAACCCGGACCGCCGGGGTAGAAATCCAATGCTCTAACCACTGAGCCAAAGAGTCGACTCCCTGACGCAGTATGTCAGAGATTGTACTTATATGATACATTGTATCGAATATCTGTGCTATTTATAGAAGCTACGCATCATAGATCTCGAATGAATGAGTGGTGAGATGGGACATAACATAAGCCACTAGCCTTGTAAACCATTGGTCGCTAAGGTTTCACCCTGGCTAATTCGATGTTACGAATGTGACTTTAAACCAAGGCCCGGTATCCATATGACTATAGTTGAGTGGGACGTAAAACACGAAATCATCGAACTTAACAAAACATTTCATTGAACAACCAAAGTTTTAGTTTTAGTCACACATCAAGCAAATGCAAGTACTTCTACCTAGTACAAAACCTAAGATCCAATAAACATTATTTTGGATCTGATTCAATCCTTATCTACACTGCTTAGTAATACATGTATCTGAAAATCACACATGTCACACATGTATGCTTGATGCTAGGAAAATGAGATAACATGAATCACTCATATCCCGCTATGGTTAGCTAAATGCAATCTACAAATCAGACATCTTTGAAGGCAATGTGTCACGGTTCTAAATCACTGTTTGTCTAGATGCAACAAAGTGCAACAATTCCCGACCGTAATGAGTAAACGAGTCGCATTGTCAATTTCAAAATAAAATGAACCTCAACGCGACAAAATGTACCTTCGGACATTCTGACATTACTAGTAGAAAGCAGCAAAAAGCGGAAAAATGATGTAAAATGCGTTATAGAAATAAAACTGTATTTGTAATCTTAGAACACTGGGCTACCAAATAAATGAGTTTTAAAACATATTAAATGTCAATATTTTGAGTTATCTGCCCTTGTTTTAACCCATAATACACATAATTTCCCTATATGTATCGTTAAACGGTAACCATAGCAACCATATCATCATAAAAATAGACAAAATAATTATGACAGATTGCCTGTAAGGATGGTATGCTTCTATCTTAGCAATACGTCCTGACCAGTGCTTAAACAGTTTTAAGCAAATGCATCGAGTTTTGTAAGCTCTACTTACATACAGAAATGCATTACGCAACTTTGACGTCATTTTTCAGAACAATGACGTCTGTATGGTTCATATAGTAAAGTGGTCATAACTCACAAAATAGGTGAAAGAATCGGGTCAAATAAAGAGTAACAGACTCTAGATACATCATACATTCAGCGTATCTTTGTTTTGCTAATACTAAAATAATTGCCCGAAGGCACAATTTCTCACGTTGTGGCCCAAATACGTTTGTCCATTCTGATTAATCCAAAATTTTATTAGAGCTATTTTGCTGAATAAGTTTGAGATATTCTGTAATTCGAGATGGATTCATGGATACAATCTAGGACTTTCCACTTCTATAAGATCTTATCTTAGTCAACAAATTATTTGTAAAGTTATGCGCAGGTCGATCGGGGGCAGTTTACAAATACTGACGTACTCATAGGCGTGCCATTCAATTATCTGTATCGGACGTGTGGTCGATCTCGGTCCTCTTCAATACGATTTTGTTGGTATCTTAACTGTATTGGTGTTTTACGTCTACACAAAAGCTACGGTCATATTGAGACGGGAGTTTCAAGACGATTTGAAGCCTTTTTCTTAGCAGCTACAGACACGGGACTCATGATCTCCGGCCTGGTTTAATTATACAGTAAATGATTATCTCTGCTTATAAACAATGCCACATTATGTGCTGTAGGCCCCTGAATAAAAACGACATCACGTTTTTAGAGAAAAACAAACATGGTTCGGAATGGATACATTTCGAAAACTTGCCCATGCAATATACAAGGATGTTTTTCAGCAGTAAAAATGAAATTTTATTTGTAACATTTTGATATATTTACCCCAAAACATTGATTGTGGGTGCACTTTAGAACCGCCTCACCGAGGTTGTTCTAGGGAGTACCCACAATCAATGTTTTGGATCAAAATTAAGAAAAAATAGGTATACCCCTGTGTACCTCAGTTTTACTATAAAAAAGTGTGGTTTAAGGGTGTATACTTTTCATGGACATGTTTTTCTGATGTATACTGTCACGTCAAGCTAGTTAATGGCAAGGGAGGCAGTTATGCAAATATTTAGGGGATAACTGTATTAAATCATTCATTTGGAGCGGCACATCGTCGGCCCTATATTCGACAATATACCACTCAAAGAATTTTGTTATCCCCACTCTACGCACTTTTTGACAATAAACATCGAAAATGCAATTGTTCAGATTTCACGAAACGTGAGCGTCACGAGCGACGTATAACCATACGACTTTGACCAATCACAATCAACGTTGCTCATAACGTTGGGTTTCCGACGGTAGCCATATTACAGAATGTACTGCCGCAAATTTGGCAGTCATACGTCGCGTTACATTCTCAAGTGCATAAGAATGTCTGATAATTATAATCTTTGAGTTGTAATCTCGAAGTTGGTTGATGTCGAGTTTTACATCTCACTGAACAGTTAAAGTCCTAGACCTTGGTTTAAAGTCCCATCTGAAAGATAGGAAAATCCAGAAGTTGAACCTACAACCACTGTGTTACAAGCCCGCTGGCTTGACTGTGTTGGAAAGGGTCTGGCGATGTTTGACTGTGCGCATGGTCGTTCGTTTGGTCCCGGAAAACACATTATACCCTAACGAACGTCATTTTAGATGATGGTTAAAACGCCCTGTCAATTTGTCATAGGTTACGTTCAGTCATTTCGGGACGGTCGTATGTTCCAGGCTACACTATATTAAAGTTTATAGATCTAAATTCATAGCAACACATACCTGATTTATTTGTATTCCTCGAAAATCAGAAGAAAAAAAACAAACTCAACGATGCATACGTAACCATTGTTCCGGAATTTGTACAATAATTGTAGGTTAGTTTCATCTCGCAAGAACTTGGATGCCGTTTTGAACAGTTCGAAAACTATTACAGGTCTCACGTATCGAACTAAATCTTTTGTTTCACAGTCAGCTGCGCAAGCGAAGTGACTGGAAATAACTACGTCTAATTTATGGCTTTCATATTATATCCTTTGACTTAAGGTCATCAGTTGTATTCATTTTAAGCTCCCGCCCACCTGACCACTCATCTTTGAGTTTTCTTCCCACTAAATTACAACAGCCTATTAAGATGTTTAAAGATAAAATAAACCTCCTCAATCGAGAAGACCATCGTAGTGCTTTCCTACCAGGTCTGACACAAAACGGGCTATAAAATAAAACAAAAGGCTGTCTGGAGGCTGTAAATCTTGCATTTAGATAGTTGAGGATTTACTTTTCTGCAGCAAAACAAAGACCCAGATCAGATGAAGACTGTTTTATATTATAGTTTGGGTGTGGTGTTTGGTGTTTCAAACAAGTGGTCTCTCTGTCTCCGATTGTTAACTAACTTTTTGTCGTGGTAAATTAAGGATTTCTTTTACCTTGGCCACAAGTTTATGTGACAACGTATAATCTTTGTTACGAAAAGCAGTTACTGGACTAATTCACAAATTGTATCAAAATGAAATTGTGCGATAGCATCTTGTGACAGGTTAACTTGTCAATTTGGATTGATTAGTTGCAAATATGGTCGTTTGAAAAATTGTATTCTGAAAGTTTACAGTCTAATTTATTGGTGCATCAATAACCGGTAAAGATCTACTAAAAATAGCGCATTATAGGAATTACTGCGCTATTTTAGTATACTGATATATAATTATCGACATTCTCATTGGTCATACCGTCCCCAGGTAAAAGTTTACGATCGATTTGTCAGTGACACTATATTTGGCAGTACACAGACTTTACATATCGCATTTGCAAAGTTTAGCGAGCGGAAAAACCGATACGTTCTCAGTCGAATGCCACGCGCAATAACATAAATTGTGCCGCCTCATGAGAAAATTAGATTTTTGCCTATGTGACAATAAAGGCACAGATCAGCTGTGCAGTCACTGCACTTAAATCTGAAATTTCAAGCTTCTAGCCTCTTTCTGCATGTTCTGAGACTGTACAGGTCCGTTTGTGTCCAACCTGGTCAGAAACACAGAAGACCTGTTTTTTCGCATTAAGGCTCAATTATGATCCAAGATTCTTTATTATATGAGCCGCCTCATGGGAAAACCAACAATCTGCATAGGCGAAAACAAAGATGCAGATCAGCTTCGCGGTAACCGCGAAGCTGATCAGCGCCTTTGTTTTCGCTACTCGGACAGTACAATTACTATTCTACGTAAATCCGAAATTTCAAGCTTCTAGCTCTTTTCTGTGCTTGTACAGGCTGGTTTGTGTCAGACCTGTTCCGAAACCACATTGTTGGTTTTCCCACGAGGCCGCTCATATATTCATATCATGAATGAAATGAGCTAATGTGACAAAACAGAGGTCTACTGTGAAATATTGTAGTAAATCAGTGCCAAAGAACATGCCAATGTGATCTTATACACCAAATTTTTTAAATAATGACCACTTGTACTTTAATGGGTATACGTTTCTTGCTTATTTATATGCAAAACATAAAGTTGTGGGTAAATGTATATGGCAGAACTGCTTCAGTTAGGGGATTCAGTCTGCTCCTATATCCACTTACTATTGGCAACTGATCAGCAGGAAACAGAAACACAGTAGTTTTGATAACAAATACAACCAAATTATATCAAACTTGATGCTTGAATTTTAGACAAATATATGTGTGTCTAGGCAAACAGTGCAGACCTAAATTAAACTGATTTCCATAGCTTGCATTTCTAATCATTTGCAAATGAAATGTCTCTTCTTACACTATTTTTGAATTTACAGGTAGCACTTTTAGACATTTTTTTGTAAAATAAAACCATTTGAGCCACCGCATGGGAAAACCAACAATCTGCATAAGCGAAAACAAAGGTGCAGATCAGCTTCGCAGTAACTGCGAAGCTGATCAGCGCCTTTGTTTTCACTACACAGGTAGTACAATTCCTCTACTTTCCAGATCCAAAATTTCAAGCCTTTAACCATCTTCTGTGACTGTACAGCCCGGTTTGTGTAGGACCTGGTCGGAACCCAAATTGTTGGTTTTCTCATGCAAAGGCTCATTTTAAAGGCTGGAGCAAGGAACAGACAGTGTGTACAGCTCAGCCATCAGAGATCATCAGACTTGTTATATTTCAGCCTGTGCATGAGAAAACCAACAATTTGGGTTCCGACCAGGTTCTGACACAAACCAGGCTGTACAGTGACAGAAGCTGGTTAGAGGCTGGAAATTTTGGATTTAGAAAGTAGAGGAATTGTACTATCCATGTAGCGAAAACAAAGGCGCTGATCAGCTTCACAGTTACAGAGAAGCTGATCTGCGCCTTCGTTTTCGCCTATGCAATTTGTTGGTTTTCCCATGCAGTGGTTCATATGACAAGACACTGATAAGTCTTGGTTGGTTGGATGATTTCATGTTTTATGTCCCACTCAATAGCTAAGGTCATGTGTCATGTGGAGATGGAATCTCAGTTTCATGTTTCATCTCTGTCCCAAAATGACTGAAAAATTGTTGAAAGGGATGTAAAAACTCTGTACAAACAAAGTCAAGTCTCATCCAGAAGACTGAGAAGCTCGGGGTCAAAAACCCATGATCCTTATTTTACAAGGTGAGCGGCTGAACCACTACATCATGGAGGCTTCACTGTTAAGCCTACAATTTAGTTATACAACTGATGCTTACAGTACAAACATGTTTTCTCAGTAAAAAATATGTAACTTGCAGAGCATCGATTAATATTTCACACTTAAAGACCAAATATATATATATAGAGGATCTTACACGAGTGGTCATTTCATATTAAATGACCACGAGTGTAAGATTCGTTTTATCATATGACTTTTAAAATAGGATTTCATCGCCTTCGAAGTGGACATATTTTCAATGAAAATTTGCATTGTTGTTATGGACGTCGGCAATGATGTTACATGTTCCTGCAAAAGTGTTAATACACGTGTGGTCATACGATTTTTATGACATGACGTTATCCACTGGAAAACAGCGACGTCATATGATGAAAATAATTATTGCCAAACATTTATGTCTATATACTGACTCGTGTTGATCTGCAGCATTTGCATCCCTTGCAGATTTCATAAACTTGAATATTACACATCTTTAGTAGAACACTTTCTAATTGCATTATGGGTAAGATGTAATGATTTTACCTTGTCTAGAGCCCACATTTCCCACAATACACCTCGGATGTTGGGAGCAAACTCAGGGATTTCTACCAACTGGTCATTCACCTAGGAAGAACAAAGAACATGGATGACCACATTAATACAGTATTTTAGATGATGATTTTCAAACAAGAACCCCGCGGAGGTCGATATCGCACCTGCATCGGGCAAAGTCAATAGACCGTGAAATATAGGTCAAGGGCACCGGGTTAAGGTGCGTGCTTGAAGGGTATGTCAAGGACCATTACTATGCAAGGTTTCAGACTTGCAGCTATCTCTGATGTCGAGAAAACCAAACTTCGACGTAAAAATTTTCAAAGTCAGTGGACCGTGAAATACAGGTCAAGGGCGCCGGGTTAAGGTGCGTGCTTGAAGGGTATGTCAAGGACAATTACTCTGCAAGGTTTCAGACTCGCAGCTATCTCTGATGTCGAGAAAACCAAACTTCGACGTAAAACATTTCAAAGTCAGTGGACCGTGAGATATAGGTCAAGGGCACTGGGTTAAGGTGTGTGCTTGAAGGGTATGTCAAGGACAATTACTATGCAAGGTTTCAGTCTCGCAGGTATCTCTGATGTTGAGAAAACCAAACTTCGAGGTAAAGTGGACAGTGAAATATAGGTCAAGGGCACCAGGTTAAGGTGCGTGCTTGAAGGGTATGTCAAGGACAATTACTATGCAAGGTTTCAGACTCGCAGCTATCTCTGATCATCTGATGTCGAGAAAACCAAACTTCGACGTAAAAATTTTCAAAGTCAGTGGACCGTGAAATATAGGTCAAGGGCACCGGGTTAAGGTGCGTGCTTGAAGGGTATGTCAAGGACAGTTACTTTGAAAGGTTTCAGACTTGCAGCTATCTCTGATGTCGAGAAAACCAAACTTCGACGTAAATGTTGACGGACGGACGGACGGACGGACGGACGGACAGAAAGTTGGACTCCTATATCGCACCCTGCTATAAGCAGGTGCGATAAAAATTGAACTGTTGGGTAAGTAGGTATTTTTTGTTGTTGTTGCTTTTAATGAACTAATGTATAAGGCATAATTTTGGTATATTCGGTAATTAGGTACAAAGCTACTCGCAATTATTGTAGCATTTCATGTTTTGTAGTGCTTGAGCACAAGAATAGAACAGCCAATTGGCGAGGAGGCTCATAGTAAAATACAGATTAGTTTTCAGGGGAACAATTTGTTTTCTCACCAAAAAATTTTTTCCCAGTCATGAACAAAACATAAACAAAAACTGACATGACTGAAAATACTAGCGATGTAAAGTGGAGTACGAACGTTTGGACTTCGGATCCCGTATCGAAGTTCTGATCCGAAATTCAACATCCGGATATTCGCTTAAAAAGCAAAATGCCCAATATTTAGAAAAACTGCCATTATTTAGGATAAATACCTTGACAAAAATACATAACGGTAATATCGACATAGCTGAATAGAAAACAAGGTAAGGGATACATTTGCCGCTAGTGTTTTATTTAAACAATGATATTATTCACACCTCTCAAGTTAAATAATAATTAAGGTCATAATTATACAGGCCGCCGACCAGCAAAACTATATGTCAATTGTTAATAGATATGTTTGGGGATTAAACAAACACATCGTAGCAACAAGAACTTAATTGACAGAATCTAAAGCTGCTTTGTCTATTCTGGGAAAAAACAGAATACCATTAGATTTTCTATGACGTGACAAAACACTTTAGCACCTTCATTTTTGTTGGAAAGAGACTTAAATAATGAGCTGCAATGTGAGACAAGAACTCTGCGGAGCTATCTCTGATGTTGAGAAAACCAAACTTCGACGTAAATGTTGACAAAACTTCGACGTATAGGTCAAGGGCACTGGGTTAAGGTGCGTGCTTGAAGGGCATGTCAAGGACAATTACTATGCAAGGTTTCAGACTCGCAGCTATCTCTGATGTCGAGAAAACCAAACTTCGACGTAAAAATTTTCAAAGTCAGTGCACCGTGAAATATAGGTCAAGGGCACCTGGTCAAGGTGCGTGCTTGAAGGGTATGTCAAGGACATTTACTATGCAAGGTTTCAGACTTGCAGCTATCTCTGATGTCGAGAAAACCAAACTTCGACGTAAAAATTTTCAAAGTCAGTGGACCGTGAAATATAGGTCAAGGGCACCGGGTCAAGGTGCGTGCTTGAAGGGTATGTCAAGGACATTTACTATGCAATGTTTCAGACTTGCAGCTATCTCTGATGTCGAGAAAACCAAACTTCGACGTAAAAATTTTCAAAGTCAGTGGACCGTGAAATATAGGTCAAGGGCACTGGGTTAAGGTGCGTGCTTGAAGGGTATGTCAAGGACAATCACTATGCAAGGTTTCAGACTCGCAGCTATCTCTGATGTTGGGAAAACCAAACTTCGACGTAAATGTTGACAAAACTTCGACGTAAAAATTTTCAAAGTCAGTGGACCGTGAAATATAGGTCAAGGGCATCGGGTTAAGGTGCGTGCTTGAAGGGTATGTCAGGGACAATTACTATGCAAGGTTTCAGACTCCCAGCTATCTCTGATGTCAAGTAAACCAAACTTTGACGTAAATGTTGACGGACGAACGAACGAACGAACGGACGAACAAACCAACGGACGGACAGAAATTTGGACTCCTATATCGCACCCTGCTATAAACATTTCAATCCTTTGTTGTGGGAATTTCAGAGATTTTTATATACTTTCATTAAACTGACCTCTGAAAGACCCATTTTTTTTCTACCAAAGCTTTGGACCATCTTTTGTGTACACAGAACCATCATACCCTGTACCTACATTTAACAATCAACCTAAATATTTGTTGAAAAAGTATGTGAATGTTTGATAGGGTGTTGCGGGACAATTTTTCCAGCTAAAATTGGACAAGTTGTATATTTGGTAACTTTGCAGGCACTAAACATTTGTCATCTTAATGAAATTAATAAGCTAATGATGCTTTTAACAAATGCTCCTCGTCCAGAATTTGTAATTTACAGGATTATAGACATAACCGTCACTCTTATTATCTATAAAGACAAGCTGAGTACCACTTGGGTTGGGGAACAACTTACAGGATTATAGACATAACTGTCACTCTTATCATCTATAAAGACAAGCCTTGCACTACTGGGGTCAGGGAACAACTTCCAGGATTATAGACATAGCATCACTCTTATCATCTGTAAAGACAAGCCTTGTACCACTGGGGTCGGGGAACAACTTACAGGATTGTAGACATAACCATCACTCTTATCATCTATAAAGACAAGCCTTGTACCACTGGGGTCGAGGAACAACTTACAGGATTGTAGACATAACCATCACTCTTATCATCTATAAAGACAAGCCTTGTACCACTGGGGTCGGGGAACAACTTACAGGATTATAGACATAGCCGTCACTCTTATCATCTACAAAGACAAGCCTTGTACTACTGAAGTCAGGGACCAACTTACAGGATTATAGACATAGCAATCACTCTTATCATCTATAAAGACAAGCCTTGTACCACTGGGGTCAGGGAACAACTTACAGGATTATAGACATAGCCGTCACTCTTATCATCTATAAAGACAAGCCTTGTACCACTGGGGTCAGGGAACAACTTACAGGATTATAGACATAGCCGTCACTCTTATCATCTATAAAGACAAGCCTTGTACCACTGGGGTCGGGGAACAACTTACAGGATTATAGACATAGCCATCACTCTTATCATCTATAAAGACAAGCCTTGTACCACTGGGGTCAGGGAACAACTTACAGGATTATAGACATAACCGTCACTCTTATCATCTATAAAGACAAGCCTGGTACCACTGGGGTCAGGGAACAACTTACAGGATTATAGACATAGCCGTCACTCTTATCATCTATAAAGACAAGCCTTGTACCACTGGGGTCAGGGAACACCTTCTTGATACCAACAATATGACGGAATTCATTCACATACTGCCAGTCCTCAATGTAGAAATAGTTGATACCACCATTCTGGAATATAAAATGGAATAGTTTAGGTGTAATCTGTTGGGTCAAACATCATTTTTAGACAAAGCCTATATGTGGAGTGAACTCACTCAGTTTCTTATAATATTTAAAATCACAGACAATCTATTTTTATAACCTTATAGAAAACGATTCTGGTCAACAGTGTCTGAAAGAGTGCAAACTTCTTCAAGAACAGGAATTGTTAGTTACAGATAAATAGAATCCATCATGGGTGGTCAGTGGAGATAGGAAAATCTCAACCCGAGGGTCCATCCATTCCAGTGGGAAACGAGGCTCGCCGAGTTTCCCACTGGAACGATGGACCCGAGGGTTGAGATTTTCCTTTCTCCACTGAACACCACTGATGGATTCTTTTTCTTACATACCCCGATTAGGCCTAAATTCATTTTACCGGTAAAGTAACCTGGTACCGTGCTTTAACTCTGACGATGTAGTGTTTATTACGGATATGACGTCAAATGTAAATCAATCGTTGTCAAAGTCAAAAGAGATGCAGTTTTGATTTGTTTTTCCTTGAAAACGAGCGTGAATCAAGATTATACCCAATTAATTCACACCAATTTGGTCTAGTTTTGTTGAACATTATTGCTGCAAGCAGCTGCTTTGGGCTAGAAACGATCAAATTAAGTCACGTGCTTTTCTTATCTTGTATGAGCAACCAAGCCAGCGGTGTAAGATCGATTTATCTACCACTACCAAAATACCGGAATTTTTCTATCTTTATGATAGAGGTATGTTAGAAAAAAGAAATGTGTACTCAGTAATCTGCCTCCAATAGGATACCTCAGGAAAATTGCGGCCTAGATAACTGATTGTCACAAGATGTAAAAGAACTATGTAGCTAATAAGCACTTTTGTTTTTGCTAAAGTAAATACTCCAGCAACCTGAACATTCAGAATTTCAAACATATAACAACTTCTTTTGGTCGTACACCCTGTCATGGCAATCCTGGCTAAAACCCCTCAAAGTTATGTTTCTCTCAGGATGAGACAAAACCTAAACTTACATCAGTTCCAAAGATGAGGAACTCTGGCGTGATATCATGGCAGGTTATTCTGGTCTGGTTGATATCTTTATCAGGGAACAGTTTACTTTCTCTCTCATCTGTGGTACCTGTTGTCTCACCCTCAATCTGAGGATATTAAGCCGACTCATGGGAAAACCAACAATGTGGTTTTCGATAAGGTCTGACACAAACCGGCCTGTGCAGTTACAGAAGATGGCTAGAGACTTGAAATTTTGGATTAAGAAAGAAGAGGAATTGTACTATCCGTGTAGCGAAAACAAAGGCGCTGATCAGCTTCGCGGTTACCGCGAAGCTGATCTGCGCCTTTGTTTTCGCCTATGCACATTGTTGGTTTTCTCATGGGGCGGCTCAATTGTAAGGAATTAGTATGAGCAATAACTTTCAAAGCTTTGACAGAAGTAAAATCATAACACTAAGCTGGTTCAAATATCTCAGTAATTCTAAGTTTAAATAAATGTCCCTTGATGCCCATCTGAAGAACAACAACCCATTTTTTTCTTTTAAGTTCAGCCATACTGAAAATGATAATTTCAAAAAGTGCAATATTAATGCCACAGTTATCTGATATAGCATCTTTATATGCTTTTTAACCATCTTAAGACTGGGCCATACATTAAGATAATAATTATTATTTTTGCATTCAAGTTCAACGTAAAATGATTCATTGTTTTACCATGTGTAGTTGTACTTTATCCTCAAAGTGAGCAGCAGCATAGTCGGCGTTCAGTTTGATGGAGTGGACTGTTCCAAGGTACTCCCTGTCCTTTAACTGCTCTAAACCTGTCAGAAAACATAAACATAGAGCATAAACAAACAATGTCAGACAGTAAATATTGGCTGGTGGTACTTACTTATGAATTACTTTATTCAAGATGTATCAAGTCATGACAAAACTGGACTAGACTCTGACAAGATCCAGCACAAATTAGCCACAGAATATGGTTGGAAGCTGAATTTTAGTACAGTAAAATAGGTTCATTCTTGTTTCTTTCTTTTTTTCTTAATTCAGTTTTACGTCCCTTTCAAGATTATTTCAGCTCATATAAGACGGGCCAATCAGTAGGTGGGCGAAAATGGGAGAACCCCGAGAAAAACCACCTTGCACACCCGCAAGCAGAACTTGGCTTGTCTCACATGTGGCCAGTGTGGGGCTCGAACCCGCACCAGACACAGCGGTGAGATGATCGAGTGATTAAGAGCTCTTAACTGCTCGGCTACGGGACCCGCATATTCATGTTTCTAAAGTAGACAAAAATCAATTGCTAGTTACAACTCAGTTGTTAGGTCTGATCTGGATCCAAACTGTCAAAATATCAGACAGAATTTCATTTAAGTTTATTTTTTAAGAAAGAACACAGCAGATCACACCATGCAAAATTACCCAGCATGCATAGGAAAAGGAACCTACCATTATCTCCCAGTAGGTAGAACCAGGCTCTGTTGTTCATCCCCACAGCTAAATGTAACGGTCCAATACCCAGGAAAGATGGCTCTACATCAACAGATATCGTAGTTGGGGCCTCCTGTAATATGAAATAGCCAAGAAATTATTTCTTATTTTCTTAATTTAGAACATGCATGAGCAAACCAACAATTTTGGTTTCCAACCAGGTCCGACACAAACTGGCCTGTACAGCCATAGAAGCAAGCTATAATCTTGAAATTTTGGATTTAAGAAGAAGAGTGATTGTACTATCTGTATGGAGAAAACAAAAGTGCTGATCAGCTGTGCAATTATTTTTGAGATTAGTTATCTGCGCCTTTGTTTTCGCCTATGCATGTTGTAGGTTTTCTTATGCGTCAGCTCAAATAGAAAAGTTAAAAGATTTGAAACAAACTCTGCCCAACTATGAATATTATTGCATGTTATTCTCTGACTTTCAGTTAAAATTTTTTGGAAGATTCAAAATATTTTTGAAGTAAGTTATAAATCAATATTCAAATAATAATAATAGGTGCGAGCCTGTAGCACATGGGTTCCACTAGCATTGTCTACAATGAAAGAATGCAGTAACTTGAGTACCCTATGATTCTAAAATGTGCCACTACATATGAATCTTTATGCTCTAATATAGTATGATGCATGTTACAGATAACTGAACTTGTTTGTTACACCAGAAACTGATTTAATGCTAGCATCTAAATCACATTTCCTGTGCGTAGTTCCAAAATCTTTATAAACTTTCATGAAAGAACATCAACACAAAATTAACCAGAGAACCATTGGTCCTGAGAACGATCACCTGAGATTTGGTCTCTGAAAAATGACCTTTGACCAAAATGTCCTTTACCCTGAATACTCACATAACTTCATTAGCTAAGTATTAAATTCTCTGTATCAATAAATTTTCATGTCACATGCTACAAAACTTTCAGAACAAGTAGCTAAAGGGCAACGACCGCTCACCTGAGAGTCAACAAGTACAGTCACTGGACAAAGTGGTTGTTTTTTGTTTGTTTTGTTTTTGTTTTTTTTTTTGAAGACCTGATCAAAATTGAAGATGCTGGAGTGGCCACAACACTAAAAATAGATTTTTCAAACATTCAAGGGCAGCTAACTCCGCAGTCCAGGGTCGAATCTGGCTCAAATTCAAACTCATCCAAGATGTAATGGTTATCCTTGTTTCTTCCAAGAATGAAGAAGATCTGATCAAAATTGAAGGCGCTAGAGTGGCCACAATAAAAAATATTGATTTTTCAAACACTAAAGGGCAGCTAACTCCACAGTCAGAGGTCGGATCTGGCTGAAATTCGAACTCATCCGAGATATTGTAGTTATCCTTGTTACCTGCAAGAATGAAGACAATCCACTGAAAAACAAAGATACTAGAGTGGCCACAACACAAAATATTGATTTATCAAACACTCAAGGGCAGATAACTCTGCAGTCAGAGGTTGGATCTGGTCGAAATTCGAACTCATCCGAAATATTGTAGTTATCCTTGTTACCTGCAAGAATGAAGAAGATCCACTGAGAAACAAAGATGCTAGAGTGGCCACAACACAAAATATTGATTTTTCAAACACTCAAGGGCAGATAACTCCATAGTGAAAGGTCGGATCTGATCGAAATTCGAACTCATCCAAGATGTTATGGATGTCCTTGATACTTCCAAGAATAAAGAAGATCCGAATAAAAATGAAGGCGCTAGTGGCCACAACACTAAATATTGATTTTTCACAGTCAAGGGCAGGTAACTCTGCAGTCAAGGGTTGAATCTGGCTGAAATTCAAACTCATCCGTGGCCTTGAAATTCGAACCCATCCAAGATATTATAGTTGTCCGTGTTACCTGCAAGAATGAAGGAGATCAGAATTTAAATGAAGGTGCTAGAGTGGCCACAACACTAAATATTGATTTTTCAAACACTCAAGGGCAGATAACTCCGTAGTGAAAGATCGGATCTGATCGAAATTCGAACTCATCCAAGATGTTATAGATGTCCTTGTTACTTCCAAGAATAAAGAAGATACAAATAAAAATGATGGCGCTAGAGTGGCCACAACACTAAATATTGATTTTTCACACAGTCAAGGGCAGATAACTCTGCAGTCAAGGGTAGAATCTGGCTGAAATTTGAACTCATATGAGATGTTATGGCTATCCTTGTTACTTCCAAGTATGAAGAAGATCTGATCAAAATTGAAGGCGCTAGAGTGGCCACAACATTTTTCCCATTATAAGTCTATGGGGATTTTTCCAGACGCTCAAGGGCAGCTAACTCCGCAATCTGAGGTCGAACCTGGCCGAAATTCGAACTCATTTGAGATATTATGGTTGTCCTTGTTATTCCCAAGAATGAAGAAGATCCAATCAAAAATGAAGTTGCTAGAGTGGCCACAACATTTTCCCCATTATAACTCAATGGGAGCTATCTGTTGCTATGGAAACCAGAGTTCCCATCCGATCTGCTTAAAAACCTATGGCAGGCAATCCCCCACCCCAATGCTGCTTCATGTAAAATCTGACTGCAATCGGCCAGCTAGTCTCAGAGATATTCAAGATTGAAAGTGTGAACGGACGGACTGACGGGTGACAGCTCGACTACCATACTATAAGCTCACCTTGTGAGCCTTCGGCTCAGGTGAGCTAAAAATCTAATCCATTGTTTACACGTCTCCATTGAAAAGTCTATGTGACTAAATCTGACTTTGCTGTAAAAGAGGTCAAAGTCAACTCAAGGTCATGAATTAAACAACTATGGTGGGCCAGAGTCCTGGAAGCCACATACCAGGATGCATTGGAATAGAATTGGAACGGTTCTGGAGAACATTTTTGGAGAGTTTTTACCATATATGGACAAGGCAGCCATCTTGGTCATGTTTCTTGGACTGCTTATAGAAATGTTGGTTCCCCCTTCCAAAAGAGGCTCCAGATAAAATCTGTCTTTGATTGGCAAACAGCTTCTGAGAACATATAAGTGTTAATTTTAATATTTAAATGACCTTTGGCCAAGGTCAAGTAATGACTTTGACCTTGAATATTTAAATAACTTCATTAATTCAATAAGTTGTATGTATAATGTATCTACCAACTTTCAGGTCAGGGGCTGCAAAACTATGTGTTTTCATTGAAAAGCATATATGAACAAATTTGACCTTGCCACAAACAGGTCATCAAACTTTGATGGGCTCAGAGGTCCCTAAGGCTGCATACCAAGCTTCATTGAAATCAGAAACGTTTTAGGTTTTTGCTATTAATAGCCCTGGCAGCAGTCTTTGTCACCGGGACCAATTATACAAACTTTGGTTCTTTCCTAAGAATGCTCCACATGAAGTTTGGCTTGGTTTGGCCCAGCAGTTTCAGAGGAGATGTTTGAACATTGTGGATTATGACAAGGACAACAATAATGGGCGCTAAAATAAGCCTATCTTATAAGCTAAAACTATGAGCCAGGTGAGCTATAACGTTAAAATTATTACACAAAAAGTTGAATCATTTAAAAAAGAATTCAAAGAAACATAACAACTGAACAACAAGAGAACCTTAAATTAATAACACAATGAAATTAATGAACCTCATAGAATTTTATGTGTGGCGGCTTTTGATTTTTCCTTAATGACACTGACATTTTCACTTTCTGCAAATAAAAAGAAACAACATTGGTTCATAAACACCAAACTGTGGGTAACAGCCTTTTTGGAATCAGACCCTGCAAGACGATGTGTCTGTTCATTTACAAAAGTCAAGGAGGTGTGGGTGTACCAGCTCCTTTATTTCAATGATAATAATCAATTATCTATTAAAAAGAGAGAAGTAACAAGCAGGTGAGACAAAATTACCAAATTTTTGCATAAAAATAACATTTCCCACTTCTGTCAAAGATTTAGCTAACCACATGGTTATAATTTAAACCAAACCAACCTGTTGGATATTATCCTCTATGGTGACCTCCAGCAGAGAGGTCAGATGAGCTATCCTGGTGGTCTGAGTAGCGGCCAACATAGGCAAACTCGTCAGATAAACATGTAGATTTCCCTTCTGTGAGGTGACGGCTAACAGCTGACCATCGTCAGTCCATTCTATCTTATCAAGAGCTCTCTCATCCTCCACAGTAATAATAGCAAACATCTCCTTGAGGTCGGATAGGTCATGAATCTTGATACTGGAAAATAACCGGAAAATGTTTCAGGTATTCAACCTCAAATTCAAACAAAATGCATATTTATACAGAAATATCTTAAAAAATATTTTTAAAAGGTGTTGATGAAATGCAAACAGGGAATGCTATATAAAGCAGATTGCCCCAACTCTCTAAGTTGTTTGATTTCTCATTTTTTTCCCTCTGATTCCTCTTTCTCATATGAGCCTGTGCATGAGAAAACCAACAATTTGGGTTTCTGACCAGGTCTGATATAAACCAGCCAGGCCAGTCACAGGAGCGGGCTAGGCTTGAAATTTTGGATATAAGTAGAAGAGGAATAGCACTATCAATGTAACGAAAACAAAGGCGATGATCAGCTTCACAGTTGCTGGGAAGCTGATCTGCGCCTTTGTTTTCGCATATGCAGATTGTTGATTTTCCCCATGCGACGGCTCATATAGAAGGTTTAAGACCCAAATAAGCTTCCATTTCACACAGACTGTTCTACACTATCATTTTTTCTGCTTATTTAGTATTCCTTCATCAAAATCTTACTTATTCCTACTTGGGTTGGCTAACTTATATTGAAAGTTGAAAATTTTATCCAAGACGTAACCAATCTGAAACCACCATAACCTACCAGTCATCTCCACACGATGCCGCCTTGTTGAGGGAGGTCGAGATAGCTATACTGTTGAGTGTATCCTTATGATTCCTGGCTTGGAACAATTCCTGTCCTATCTCCTTAAGGTGGGTCGAGATCACCACAAAGAAACCATGGGAGAATCCAATCATGATATAACCATCACCGTACCTAAAATATATATTATAACCTTTTTATAACAAGATTCGCTGCAATAAAATATAACTATACTGTTGAGTGCATCATTGTGGTTCCTGGCCTGAAGCCATTCCTATCTCCTTCAGGTGGGTGAAGATCATCACAAAGAAACCATGGGAGAACCCAATGATAATGTAGCCATCACCGTACCTAGAATTTATTTAGTTAATTCTTTAAATATTTTGATAGAAATTGAGTTGTGAAACTTAAAGAAAACAACCAAGATGCTTCATGTTAAGATCACCCCAGACAAGCCCATTCTCTCTGGTATGAGATTTCAATGACACATCAAGCAAGCTAAGGTGCTTACCTACCCACTGAATATCCATCAGCATGATTTACTTGAATCACACATGAATGTAACATATGAGCCGCAGCATATGAAAACCAACAACATGCTAAGGCGAAAACAAAGGCGCAGATCAGCTGTGCAGTAACTGCACAGCCGATTAGCATCTTTGTTTTCGTGACACAGATAGTACAATCCCTCTCCTTCTTAAATCCAAAATTTTAAGCTTCTATTCTGCTTTTTTGGCTGTACAGCCTGGTTTGTGTCGGATGTGGTCCGAAACCAAAACTGTTGGTTTTCTCATGCTAATGCTCATATCAGTATACATTTAATCTTGTCTTGTAGGTTTAAGGGTTGACAATATTTTGTCCTTACCAGTTATAAGCCTGTATATTCCCATATTTCTGCTGGAATGCCAGTTCTATAGGGTTTTCAGGATCACTCATGTTGTAGAGGAACAAGGTTCTCTTACCAATCACTACACTCACCTGAAAATTTAAATAAATACAAAATTAAACCTCTACATTTTTACAACAAAACAGGGTTTACAAACAATATTCTACGCTTTTAGAAATAAACTGTTGATGCTGAAAATGGTGCACAAGTGTAACTAAAGTATCCATCATTTTTTTTTATTTTTATTTGTTTATTTATTTATTTATTCATATTTTATTTTTTATCTATTTATTTATTATTATTTTTTGTCTTTTCTCCAGTGGAGTTTGAATTCCCCAATCGAAAATTCTTTCACAGCTCTTAAGACTTTGGTTGAATGATGGTATGATGGTACAAAAAAGCTGGTTTTCAGAGGTAAGAGGTTTTAATTTTTGTTCACTTTATTTTGCTAGACTAAAATTGTTGATTCAAAAAGCAGCTATAGATGAATCAATATATCAACTGAATAGTCAAGAATATCAATGTATAAGCATAATAACAAATTTTCAATGGAAAACAACAAAATAATATAACAAAACAAACATAACAGAGCCTAACAAATGAGCCGCCCCATGGGAAAACCAACAATCTGCATAGGCGAAAACAAAGCCGCAGATCAGCTTCGCGGTAACCTCGAAGCTGATCAGCGCCTTTGTTTTCGCTACTCGGATAGTACAGTTCCTCTTCTACTTAAATTCGAAATTTCAAGCTTCTAGCTATTTTCTGTGACTGTACAGGCCGGTTTGTGTCAGACCTGTTCAGAAACCACATTGTTGGTTTTCCCACGAGGTGGCTCAAATAATATAAATCCTGTAGACATGCACCATACCCCTACTCCTTTTTCAGGCCATGTTCGAGGGGTTCTTTTTATTGAATTTTGAATAAGCTAAATGAAAGAAAACAGTAAGATGTTTATGAAATGTTTGTTACACTTTAGTGGTATTGTAATGAATAATGTCTGACCACATGAACAGTTACAAATTTAGCATTAGAAATGTAGGTGAAGTATTTAAGTTTCACAACAAATGATTGACGGGATAAAAATAAATGAAACTGGCTATTAAATCCCCCTGTCTTTTACACATGAATTACAATGCTACTCACAGTATTTTCTCCAACTTGTGATCTCTCATCTCCTTTCATCTCGGAGAACTGTATGTTCCCGGGATCGGACCTGACCGAGGTCTGCCGTAGGGTGTCGCCCTCCGCGTTACTGACTGTAATCGTCTTGTCCTCACTCCCTAGGGCCAGCAGGTTCTCATTACTCCAGGACCCACAGGTGATTCTACGAGTGTGCTTACCCAAAATGGGGATTTTCCTGCCAAAAATTATATAGTTTAATGTTCTGTAAGTTTCAACAGTGAAATCTCAATTTCTAAAACAAATGTTGCAAAGAATTAACAATTGGCTTACTCGTGCAATGTTTTATCACACACAATTTTGCCCCCATTTTCACAGTAACCTCACAGGGTGGCTCAAATAACATTGACCCATTTCCTGGCTTAATATCAGGCCTCATCTTTGTTTGGTTGCTTCAGTTAATGTTTTACACCCCAATCAACATTTTTTTCTGTCAGGTTTTGGATGGAGCCACCACTTCCTAGGTTCTGAATCAGAATGTGCCTTGCTCAAGGATACAGCTTGTAGACTTGATCCCCAATACCACCCTGCTCTCCCTCACACCCTGCACGGCCTCACCTTTGTGTCTGATGGTTATAGATCATGAGGTTCCCCTTGATGGTTCCTATGGCGAGGTATGGTCCACATTTTGCCCATAACAGGAAAGTTAGAGGATCCCTGGAAAAAATAAGGTCAAAAGTATAGAAAACCAAAGTAAGATACATGTAACGAGAAAACTGTAAGATTATCTTTTCTTTTTTGTGCAATCACTCCTTAAAAGGAAGTTACTGCAAATCCTGCATTGTGCCACAAAAGAGGTTAAAATTGGGAATAACTCGCTACAAATTATGATTATCTTACACAGGAATTTGCATTCTACAGCCTTATTTTGAATTCATCTGAATTTGTTTTGTTCGGTCACACTGGTAACGATTGTCTCTGAATAAACAGCGTAGACCAGTATCCTGCTAGAATACTGATAACCATGACACTTTACCTTAGTCCACTATCAATGGGAGTAGTTTTTCCTGTGTTAGCGTCCCACATCATAATAACACCATTTTTATCATTGATCATCGCCAGCATGTCACCATCCTTGTCCCAGCCCAGGCCGGTGCAGTTTCTGAAAGATGGCAATATTTAAATATTAAGAGAACAAGAAAATGGTGCATTACTGCACATAAACCATAGTATAATAAGACTTGTATACCAAATTTAGTTACCCATGTTATGCAGATCTGGGGATAAATGACATCTCATGTTGGCTTTTGGGCTAAAAATGGTATAATTGATGTTTGATGAATATTATTTGAAATGCCTCATGATTATATCTTCACTCAAAGTTGTGTATCTTTAAACCAAAGTCACTGCTAGAGCTCATCTTTTGATCCATGTTCTTTGAATGATCAAAAACCAAAGGAGCAGATCTGCTGCACTTTAACTGCAGTGTTGATCAATGACTTTGTATTCCCAACACAGCATAATTCCTCTTCTACCTAAACCCTAAATTTCAACCCCACAGCCATCAATGAACACAGCCACTATTGCACTTAGAATGCAAAAGAAAACTGAGCCTTCGCATGAGAAAACCAACCATTTGCATATGCGAAAACAAAGACGCAGATCAGCTGTGCAGTAACTGCACAGCTGATCAGCGTCTTTGTTTTCGCCACATGGATGGTACAATTCCTCTTCTACTTATATCCAAAGTTTCAAGCTTGTAGCTTCCTTCTGTGGCTGTACAGTCTGGCTTGTGTCGGACCTGGTCGGAAACCACATTGTTGGTTTTCCCACGAGGCGGCTCTATTCTCAGTTCAGACTTACCCCGGCAGCTGTATTTCATGTTTCCTGTCTCCATGACGATCATGAATCTTTACTAAATGATCATGGCTGAAAAATAGAGAAAAACTCTCAATTAAAGAAACATATTTTGTGCTTTTTTCTTCTCCTACATATTAAGCACCCACTTACTTGGGACGGTTTTTTCCCTCTTATTTAGCTGTGTAACATACTTGTCAAACAAAATCCTTATTATTAAAAATTCTTAGGAAACTCTTGACAGATCCTGGTATAAAACAAGAAAATTTCAGAGCAGCATACCATTCAGCAAATTTACTTCAAGAAAAATAAAAGGTTTTCATGAAAAGAGGCTCAAATGACTTAAAAAGTTCAGGAACACTGAATCCCTTTAATACCAGGCACATTGAAGATCTAGGCTACAAAATTGGACAGATTCACGAGTCAATGCCCAGTTTCACTGTTTGTTTGTTTGTCCAGGTTAGCTTGATGTAGTCTCACCATGAACACATTGTAAGCAATGAAAGATGGCATTTTAACTATTCAGAGATTTTTGTTCAGTTTGATATCCATAACCATGTTCTCGTTAAACAAGCAAAGTTAGGTGGAAATTAATAAGCAAACAGATAGCAACTTCTGACATTAAATCAGCATTTGGATGTTAGGAAACAATACACAACTTATGTTCTTCATTATTTTCTTGTTTCTTCAACATTTAATCAGCATTTGGATGTTAGGAAGCAATACACAAGTTCTTCATTATTTTCTTTGTTTCTTCAATATTAATCAAGAATCCAGCATCCAAGACATGCACATATATGCATACAGATCCCTTACCAGGTTAAGATATACACAGCTTTTTCTTCAATAGTATTAATTCTCTTTCCTGTTTAAAATCATGCACTAAAGACATGCATAGTATACACATCACAGATACATGAGCCGCCTCATGGGAAAACCAACAATCTGCATAGGCGAAAACAAAGACGCAGATCAGCTTCGCAGTAACCGCGAAGCTGATCAGCGCCTTTGTTTTCGCTACTCGGATAGTACAGTTCCTCTTCTACTTAAATCCTAAATTTCAAGCTTCTAGCTCTTTTCTGTGCTTGTACAGCCCGGTTTGTGTCGGAGCTGTTCGGAAACCACATTGTTGGCTTTCCCACGAGGCGGCTCATATAAACATCACAGATACATGTATCTTACTGCAAAACCAAAAATGTCTGATGATATCTGTGAGCTTTTATAAGTGTCTTTAGAATGTCCTGTCAGGCTAAACATAAATCTCACAGTATGACTCATAGAGTGCAGTTTCTTTTGAACAACTGCTTCTTCGGAAAAATAACTTTGCAGTAAGATATCTATGTATTTCATATGCCCCTACCTACCTTTTATGCTTACTAGAATGAGAAAATGTTAAGAACCCATAAGAATATCCATACAATACAAATTTATACTCCTTGAATAATAAGTTGAATTTGATAAAATAGTTTTACTATTGGTAATCAAATGAGCCCATACACTGATTAGTATTTGTCCGTCAGTGGGGACTACGAAATATGATGATACCATCTGCTAATATAGAGGCCTATAAATATAGTTTCTTTCCCCGAATTATTCAGACTGGAATGACCTCCCTGACTCTCTAATTTCCACTGCTGAAAATTCAGATGAGTGTTTATCCAAGTTCGCTTCACTAGTGCATTCTAGGGACTAATTTCTCACCCACCCGTGAAATATTGACATTTAGAATGTCACCAGTAAACTATTTAGATGACTTATATTCAGACAGCTTTGGCAAGACCTGCAAAAACATTTGGATTAATCACAGAATATGGACAAATGTTCATATTTCAGGTTGGTTGTTATATGATGTTTTTTTTCTCCTTTTTTATCTCTAGTTTTAATTTCTACTCTTACATGCACCTTTTTGTATGTCATTGCTGGGCTCGAAATTGGTAAAATGAAATCTTGTATCTTTTGTCTTATATAATTCTCTTCAAAACTAATTTTTGTTTCACAATGTTTCTCAACTAAAAAGGTTTGTATATACTGAGAGACAAGTTTTGTTTTACTAACTTTGAAGTGGCAAGATAGTTTCCCAGTGATTTCTGCCAGCTGAACATCACACCACCGCTGGTGCCCGGCCTTCCCTCGATAGTGAAAACACGCTGAAATAGAGAAAAATCACTGGAATAAAGAAAACATGAAAAAACAAACAAAAAACAACAGATTTGTTTGTTGCTTAACGTCCCAGTCCACCAGAGTACACTAAACTTGTGATGCCCTTAAAGAACCTTCAGCTGTCAGACCAAACAAATTATTACCTGAATATTTTTTTCACACGACTTATGGTCCTGAGCTGCAAATTTTTTGTCTGACTGAGCATACATTTTGTCTGACATGTCCTGTGCAGACTCAAACCTAGCTATGAAACCTCACCCCACTACATTTCCATCGCGGACCCTGTTCATTCGAAATGATCAAAACAATTTTGCCAGTTCCAATCCATTGCACATGATTAGCATTTGACAAGTGCCTACAATGACCTTTATGTCACAAATAAATTAAGTGGCTTCCCAGTGACTTGTACAGTTATGAGGTGTGTCACTAGAGTGCTTTCTGACTGGTTGAAAATCGACAAGCATTTCTGACCGCATTTCCACAAATCTTCTAGCATAAAGGGACCAGTGATCAATCAGAAAGCATGTTTGATGCATTTGAGCATCTATTGTTGTTTACAACATCCAAGCTTGAACATTCTCCATATTGTACAATATACCACATTATGGCATTGTTGTGTCACATTCTCAGTGACGTCATTTTAACACACCCAGCATCATGTAACTTGTGAAACAGGGTTCAGTGATCAATCACCTTCTTTTTCTCTGACAAACATTGGCCAACTTGGAAGGTATGTACATTTTTGGAAAGAATATTATTATTATTTACAACCACGCAAATAGCAGCTTAGCAATCCAGTTGTTTCAAGCATCTCTAAACTAGTTGTCAAAAAGATGAAATTGACATTTCCTGTCCAAAATTTGTATCAACCTTGACATGTACATCATCACCTTATATATCTCTGATTGGCCACAGTAAGATGGAATTGACAGGTGTTGATTTCTCTTTCAAAAAATTTCATTGGCTGTTTTAAAATAATGAAATTTTAAAATAATGAAACAGACCAAACTAGGTGATTGTTTGACAGCTTTTGGCTATTTTAAAGAAATGAACATTTTTCTATATTTAAATTGCACCTGGATGACTGTTGTGGACTGTCAATTTCTTGTCTTTGACACCTGATTTTGAGATGTCTGAAACTTGTGAAGTGCTAAGCTGGTATTTGCGCGGTTGTATCATCACCAGTTAAATGAAAGAAGACAGGAAAGGGCCCAAGAGTCAAGGGACTATACAAAGCCTCAACAACAGTAAGACAGTAAGATTATTTTCCGCGAAACACATTCTGGATATTCGCTATTTTAAAGAAATAAAGCAGAGAATAGACCTTAATAAAATGCAAAAATTCTGTAAAAATAATAAGAAACTGCTGAAAAATGGACATGAAAATCACAGAAATTGCCCATAAGTCGCAGCGTTATCGCATACAAATGTTTTTGTTTTGTATGCAGTGATGTTAAAATTTCTAACCAAATGAAAGTCTTTTCATCTTGAGCAGAGAAGTTATTGAACATTCATAACTTTTAAGGAGTCCTACTTAGAACCCCTCTTCCTAAAGGGCTAGAAACTGCAAGATAGAAATGCTACTCAAATAAATTTAAATTCACGTTTGCAAGGTAATGTATTGTACTTTCTGTTTAGACAAACAAATGATTTGGTTCCACTTGTCATTTGGGAATAAATAACCAATTACTACCTGTAACCACAATCGATCACTTGTCTCCTTAAGTTACGCTGTATGGAATCAGTGATCGAAATTAGCACAAGCCCGATAGCCCCACACTAGCCAAAGGGTTGTCGGGCTAGTAGTTTTTCTCAGTTAAACCCATTACCTATATAGGTCAGGCTATTGGAAAATTTTGGCAAATGATTAAAGATATAAGGGTTTGGGCTAGTGAGAAAAAATCCTAATTTCGACCACTGTGACATGACGCGCCAAGTTCGTACAAATTTTAAAATAATGCTTGCTGTATCAGTAAAAACTCAATTACAAACTCAATTTTGGCCCGATATGTATGTTTTATATATCAAAACGATCCGCTTCATCACAACAACCATCCATGTTTTGGATTGCGCAAATTATAATACGATACAAATAAAATGCAATTTTTACGCCAAAACAGCGTGTCATGCGTAACAAAAGCGTATTTCAAAAAATATTCAAAAACGTGTATTTCCGAAGGTTTTTAACCAAATCCCATCAAAATGCAGCGGGATAATGACAATACATGTAGATATCACTGACATAATTTTAGTTAACATCGGACCGCATTTCCATTTTTGGCAGTTAAAAAACAGTCTGTGCCAAAAGTGTCACGCTTTGGGGAAAATCAAGGATGCACTTGAAAATAAAATAGAAGATTATTACACAAATGTAACGAGTAAGACAATTTTCATACCAAATAAATGCTCATATAAAGCTGATTGAAATGTATGCAGAAATAAATATAAAGCTTTGAATAGTTCACTCTTATAAATGTTTGCTTTGGGCTGAAAAGAATGTCACAAGTGCAATTTTTGCGTCGTTTTTGAATGGGTTATCTTCCTTATTGTAAGATAAAGAAACTTTAATGCAAGAAAACAAGACATACGATACTATTACTAAAATGCTCATGTTCTAAGCTTTAAAATCAAATTATTTTATTGCCGTGCGACAAATAATGTTATTTTTATAAATTATTTAATAAGGCTGAATTTTTGTCACACTTGACGTAAACGCATGTTTAAGTATGCCACAGAACACTGTACCATTCTTTTATTGGACCACACATTTCAGTTTCTTAAAATAGAACTGCGCAGTGGAGAAAGAAAAGTAGTTTAGAAGAATCAATTGAAAAAAAAAGAAGAAACATTAAATTTTGAATCTCTAAAGTACAAACATGCAAGGGAACAATAAAATAACCCGCGGCACCTACCGGCATCTCAGCGCAAAATAAATCAAACTAAATGTTACTGTAGTGTTACACAAATTTGTATGAACATCGCGCGTCAATTTGCAATTAAAAATTGCAGGTAATTTGCAAATAAAATAATATCGAGCAGGTGCTCTGAAATAATTTTGTCCTGCATCTTACATTGTTGTGCAAAAAAGACCTAAACCCACAAAAATATGGACTATGGGGCAATGGCTAGGGGTGCATAAGCAAAACTAAAAATTTGTGCAGTAAAAAAAAACTGTACCAGGAAAATTTGTTTCACTTTTATTCTTCATTATTTGAGTTGATCTTCAAGATGAAACATTTTTTTTGTGTTGCTTGTTGGTAAATTTTTGCATCGTTTATTTCACATAGAATTTCTTCAGATCCCTGCTTTACATTCTATTGAATATATGAGGATATGAGAATAACCTTCATTGTTGCGACTGAAACAAGGATACACCGGGCGAAGCTAAAAATTCATAGAAAATCTGCCTCTTGAATTTTCTGACAGAAGAATGTTGTTGAACTTGGTTACGTCGGTGTAAAATCCAACAGACCGAAGTCTGCTATTGGTACAGTTACCGTGCTAGTTTTTCGCTCATTGAAAGGGTCTCTATGGGGCAGTCTGATTTTTGTTTTGTTTTGTTTTTCGTTTTCTTGTTACTCTCTGCATAATTACCTGTATTAACAATATTAGAGTTGAATCATTATTCATACGCTTTCTTGAAGTTGAAGATGGCAGTGTGTGGTCAAACGAGGTGATGATCAGATTGATCGACTCAGTATCTGAAGAAAGAAAGAAAACGTGGCTGAGGAAACCAGAGAACCCAGAGAAAGCCAACACTGACAGGCAACCACTGCCCTGCCACATGCTTTAACCCGGAGAACAGAGGTAACAAGTGAGTGTTATCCATTACACTATCCAATATTGATAATGCGCAACCTTTGAACTGGCACATAATGCGAAATTGGTGAATTATTTTTTTCTTATATTGAGCATCGACTTACTGCTGCTGGTATCGCAAACATGCAGAGAATTTAGTCAGTGGTGGTTAGTCAGTGGAGTGTATGAGGTGGAACAGTGGTGCAACATCAGACTCCAGAGAAAACACTACCACTGCTCTGTTATCAAGAAATTTTACTCCCCACAGTCCTACTTCAATAATGTGAAGCAGGAGGCAGTGGCTCCATACATGGTCAACATCTAAGGTTCATTCAAGGGCAGTCAAGATTATACCTGTACACCCATAAGATTTATATGTTTCAGTATGGAAAACTATGGGGTGCCGTTTTACTATTTATTCCCTTTTTTTGGATATCCATAATTTATTTAAGGATATCCATAATTCATTTATGGATATCCTAAAATAATTAAGGATATCCATTAATATTTTTGGATATCATAAAATGAATTATGGATATCCATAAATGAATTATGGATATCCATAAATGAATTATGGATATCCATAAATGAATTATGGATATCCTTAAATGAATTATGGATATCCTTAATTGAACTATGGATATCCTAAAATACATTTTTGGATATCCAAAAATCATGAATTATGGATATCCTTAAATCAGCTTATTTAAGGATATCCTTAAATGTATTTTAGGATATCCAAAAATAATCTTGAACTTAGAATATCCATAAATCGATTTTAGGATATCCATAATTCTATTTTAGGATATCCTTAAATGATCTGATTTAAGGATATCCATAAATCGATTTTAGGTTATCCATAATTCATTTTTAAAAAATATTTCTTTTCTATAATGATTTCTCCCGTGTAATACGCATGCGCTAATATAAACTGAACGAAACGGAAGCAAAAAAAAAAAGTTGTTTATTCAACCACACCAGATGCCTCCATTCTCTGACTAGGGAGAAATCATTGCATCCCTTAGGCACGTACATCATTTTTGTGATTTAAGGATATCCTTAAATGAATTATGGATATCCTAAAATACAGTCCTATTTTAGGATATCCATAATTCATTTATGGATATCCATAAATCAAATTATGGATATCGAATATTAGCCCGATTTTAGGATATCCTTAAATCGAATTATGGATATCCAAAAATAGGATTGTATTTTAGGATATCCATAATTCAATTTTAGGATATCCTAAAATCAATTTATGGATATCCAATATTCAGCCCAATTGAGGATATCCATAAATCGATTTTAGGATATCCAAAATGAATTATGGATATCCAAAATGAATTATGGATATCCAAAAATGAATTTTGGATATCCAAAAATGAATTATGGATATCCAAAAACGAATTTTGGATATCCAAAAATGAATTATGGATATCCATAAATAGGGAATAAATAGTTAAACGGCACCCATAGAAAACGAGGTTTGAAGTTGAACAGTGAGGGGTTCATAATTTGATACATCAGTTCTTGGTCTAATACTGAGTTGATCAGCTTCATCATGAATGTATTAAATAACTTTAAAGTACCAGAATCGGCAATGTATGATAGTTGATTAAATGTTCAATGAAGATACATGTAAAGCCCGTCATTGCACTGGTTTAATTCCCTATTGCAAAATAACATAAAAACTAATGCCAATGTCAATGCATTATTGTCAAATAATGCTAATGCCAATGCATTGTTTTTATAAACTAGCTAATGCCAATACTCCAAATCAGTTTTAATGCTAATGACAATGCATTACTTTGCTAACTAATGCTGCCCAAGCCTGGTCAGAGATCATAGCTATACTTTTACTGGGTATCACATGGGCAGGTTACCAATACTCAGTGTACATTTTTTCACTACCAACTTGCAAATGATTTTCTTGAATCATGAAAAAAGGAAGAATGCCCACAGAAATATTTTTCTAACCGAATCTTTTTAAAAAGAAATATGCCAGAAGTGATCAAGCTATTAATAATAAAGAAGTTGGACAAATAAACAAGGGAAGATAATGAAAATTAAACACAATTATACTTCATACATTTTATATAATGACCAACTCTGATTTCTATGATATACACATAATTACACATCACTATTAAATGTACAATATAGCCATGACATGACAAAACCAATAAAATGGCATTTGTGACAAAAAAAGAATTAGACAGACTTGAGTATTAAATGCTCAGATCATCTTGGGTATTCACCCAATAGGACATATTATTGCTAGCTAAGAACTTATACAAATTTTCTTTAAGCAGACAGTAAATGTTCTGCGAACGCTAGGCTGATGTGAAAAGTGAAAATTATGAAGAGACTGGATAATGTCCGGTCTAATCCGACTCTTTGCTAGGTGCAAGCACCCATTATTGTTTTTCCCTCAATGACTCCTGGGTGTGCATTCAATTGCAAGTTTGGAACCAATATCTTTACATGGAGAGCTCATAATCCAGTCCTAGGCTGATCATCTTCACAGAAATATTGCACTTTGTTGATTTTGTCATGCCGTAGCTAGTATAAAACTTAACAACCTATGGCAGCACAGCACTATAACATAAACTGTAAAACTATACAGCATCAATGATAAATTCTGTACACTTTGTGCAATATTCTATTATAGAATCTTTACAATTAACATCCCAACAAAATAACAATATAAAACAAAACCATAATTTAAAATAATTGTAAGTCCACCATGTCGGAAAGGAGCTGCAGTTTATTAATTTGACCGTTTCCTAATTTGAAAATTTTAGACACATGTTAAAAGTCTCATTTTAATGCCATATGCATTCTTTTACCTGAGTTACTTAAATTATGCACCATATTTTGAAGATTCTTAGTTTTTGACAGATTGAAGCTGCGCCCTATTTATATATGACACTACACACGAAATGCAATCAACAAATTATGCATAAATTACTAGTAGTTATGCTGTTTAAGAAATAGATCAGCTCTAGTAGTGATTTGTTGAGTAATATATCACTGTTTGGAGGTCAGTTGTAAAGTAGAGCAAATCACAAGCGCGCAGCGCGAGTGATTTATCTGCGTACAACTGACCGACAAAGAGTGACATATTACTCAACAATTCACGCACTAGAGCTGATCTATTTCGATTCTAACACACAATAAACGGAATAAAATCATTTTAAAACTTCAGTTTCTTTAACTTTTCCACCATTGCACTGAAGAAATTCCGCCAAACTTTTGACTGTACCGCAAATGTTTACAATACGTTGATACGTTTTGAACGCGTTGAAATGACGCTACACCGTCTAACGTCAAGGTAATGTGACTTATGGGATAGCTGACGTCATAATTTAATCAAAATGGCGTCGAAAAGGCGCAATGTAACGTCACGCTAACCCGCCCAGGCGTCCAGTGATTTATACCTCAATATATCACTGCAATTTACCATTGGCTTCTATAGGAAGGGTGTGTTAGAATAAGAAACAAAAACATGCCCTCAAAATTTGACTAACACAATTTTCCAAGAAAAGTGCCGGTAATGCAAATCAAGTGGTATAAGTGATTAAAATATGGATTTTGATGTTTATTAAATTTTGGTCTGCATTGTTATGAAATGGAAAACATTATGTGCTGACCATTTATAAATCTGTACATGAAAAATGGTAGATAATTAGATAGCTTTCAACACAAGACCTCCAAGATCTTGACATAATAAACAAACCAAAGTCATCGCCACAGACAGTGAAATATACAGAAACTCATTTTTCCCCTGGACTATCAAAGATTGGAACTTACTACCAGAAAAGTGTAGTAAACTCGCACGCTGTGAACAGTTTCAAGAGTTCCATTTCAAAGACATTTGCCCACACCCACCCTGGAAAATTTCTGCTCAGAGATTGAGCCACTTTCCAGTATTATACAGATACAAATACAGAACAGATTATAAAGTGAAAGAGGATATATGAGCCGCATCGTGAGAAAACCGGATTTTTGCCTATGCGAAAACAAAGCCGCAGATCAGCTTCGCGGTAACCGCGAAGCTGATCAGCGCCTTTGTTTTCGCTACACGGATAGTACAATTTCTCTTCTTCTTAAATCCGAAATTTCAAGCTTCTAGCCTGTTTCTGTGACTGTACAGGCTGGTTTATGTTGGAGCTGGTCGGAACTCCTGAAGACCGGTTTTCTCGCGTCGAGGCTCATATGTTCCATAGGCTCACCAGTGAGCTTAGAAAGCATTAAATATGAAACTGAAAGAGAATAGGTTAAAAAAGTTTCAACAATTATCAACAATCTCTCCACAACAAATAAATAACAATTAACAATATACGTCCCAGCAGGCACATGACGTCAAAATGAAGTCAGATCGATGTCGATGCGACGTCATGATGTCGCATCGACGTTGATATGACATCATTTTGACGTCATGTGCCTGCTGGGACAGTGTAAATGGAATGTCAAAGTCAAAGTGGAATGGATAAGGTGTATTTATGAGGAACAGTTAAGGATAATGCACCAGTAACCACGGCTCACCACCTAAGGGGAAGGGCGGGGATTACTGTATGACTTTTCTGTATTCAATGCCCTGCTGTAGACCCCACCCCCAGGGGACAAAGTGGTGGTCAAAACTATACTCTTTGCCCTGCCCTTTGCAATAGAAAATCTCCCTGGGGTAATGATCTTATCAAAACCCTGTCATTTCCCCTGCAGTGCCGCGACATAAAAAATAGTAATTGCCCTGCACTTTAGCCTGGCTATCCCCCAGTAGGTAGGGAGCCCGTGGTTACAAATGACTGGTGCATAAAACAAGCTGGCTCAAGAGAATATTGTTTTGTTTGTTTTGTATGTTTAAGTCTGATTCAGCAATGTTTTCAGTCATGTCAGAATGAAGCCACCATTTCTTTGGTATTACTCAATACTAGATGGAGTTAATGTGTTTTGCTTGAAGACAAAGCCACTGACCTTACAAACTAGATTCTGGAACATTAACCACTAGACCACCATGCTATCCAGACACAGTTGAGGTATCAGACCTGGCCCCGAGGTTATAAAACTTTTTTTCATGCTCAGCTCAGCTGAGACTAAAATTTATCCTGCTCATAAATATTAAAATGCCAACAACTGTTGGCATTTTCACATTTATGAGCAGGATAAATTACTAGTTGTTGAGTACTGAACCCCAATCTTCCACTTACTTTGACTATTTCAACATTTATGAGCAGTTGAAATTTCATGCTCAGCTGAACTGAGATTGAAAAAAAGTTTTATAACCTCGGAGCCTGGCAGGTCCCATACTAAAAATATGAACCAAGCTGTTGGTCCTTGGAAGAATAACTGGTCTTAAAATCATGTAGTTATAGAATGTAAGGTACAATCTTATGTTCTGATCCACTTAATATATTAGCCACCTCGTGGAAAAACCAACAATGTGGTTTCCGAACAGGTCCGACACAAACCGAGCTGCACAAGCAGAGAAGCAGACTAGAAGCTTGAAATTTTGGAGTTAGGTAGAAGAGGAAGTGTACTATCCGTGTAGCAAAAACAAAGGCGCTGATCAGCTTCGCGGTTACCGCGAAGCTGATCTGCGCCTTTGTTTTCGCATATGCAAATTGTTGGTTTTCCCATGAGGCTGCTCATATATTAGCTCTTTGAATGGAATAAAAAGAGCATCCTCCCAATAAGCAAAAACAAAAACAAACAACAGTATTTTAAATTTTGATAACCATCAAAATGCACCTTATACATTCTACTTAACAAGCTAAAATTGCTCACAAAACAACAACAATTTTCATAGATGATGGAGTTACAAGACTACACAAATAATTTCCTCATAATGATAGACATGAAATAACAGCAAATAGGCTTGGTTACAATATAAATTATGAGTTTATTCATATGATGTACTTTGCATAGGCTATACATGCAATATCAAAATGTTTATATACCTGATCTGTTCAGAAATAATGACAAACTAATAAATTATGCTTAATGACCCCTGTATACACGAACATCAGATCTCCAGTAATGATGAAATGAGCCGCGACGCGAGAAAACCGGTCTTCGGGATTTCCGACCAGGTCCGACACAAACCGGGCTGTACAAGCTCAGAAGCAGGCTAGAAGCTTGAAATTTCGGATTTAAGAAGAAGAGGAAATATACTATCAGTGTAGCGAAAACAAAGGCGCTGATCAGCTTCGCGGTTACCGCGAAGCTGATCTGCGCCTTTGTTTTCGCCTAGGCAAAAATCCGGTTTTCTCACGATGCGGCTCAAATAATAAAAGTTAAAATGTATTTAGCAGATCTTAAGTATCTATAGGGTGAACAGACTGAATGAAAACTCATCCATTTCAGCTAAACTTGTATCATCATAACATTGTTAAAGGTTCTTAACTGCCGATGAATTTTGAAATTGCTTCGACTGTTTTTAGGGTGTGACAATTTGACGTAATGTAACACAGACAAATTAGGGAGGATGCCTCAGCCACTATAAATTCAGAAATTTTTGCGTGACTTTTATTTCGCGAATTTGCTATTTCCGAATTATTAGCGAGTTCTTGAATTCGCGAGTGAGTGTCCATGTATTCTATAAAGTTTAAAGTGACTCTTTATTAGTGAGAACTTTGAATTCGCGAAACAACCAATTCACGAATATTAGTGAAAATTAAGTTCTCACGAATATTTCCAGATCTACAGTATCAAAAATTACATATTCAAACTGGATTACATTTTTATACTTTTATCAAGGTTAGTAAACCTATATCTAGTATAAGCTATCAGATCATAAAACTACATTTCAGATACATACAGGGTCTGAATCTGTAATATTATAACAGACACTTATAAAAGTTTTCAGTTACATATTACATGTAATATGCCAAAAAAAAAAAATCTCTTTTCAAATGAGCCACCGCATGGGAAAACCAACATCTGCATAGGCGAAAACAAAGGCGCAGATCAGCTTCGCAGTAACTGCGAAGCTGATCAGTGCCTTTGTTTTCGTTACACGGATAGTACAATTCCTCTACTTTCTATATCCAAAATTTCCAGCCTCTAACCATCTTCTTCGACTGTACAGACCGGTTTGTGTCGGACCTGGTCGGAACCCAAATTGTTGGTTTTCTCACGCACAGGCTCAAATAAGACAACATAGAAAGATGGCCCCTTATTACTCTTCTTTTAGCACTAACAAAATCATTATTATTAATCTCAACAGAACAGCTGGAAATGCCACTATTGAAGGAGTTCACTGAAATTCTATTTCTTCCATGAGAATAAACATATAGCACACACTGCATAGAAATATTTTTAATGACAAAATGTTTGTGCTTATAATGAAAATAAATATCAAACTATGCATTAAAACGTGTATTTCTCCATTATGAAATTGATATTAATGAATTATAATGTGTATAACTCCATTAAGAAAATTGATATTAATGCATTAAAATGTGTATAACTCTTAAAAGTGGGATGCAATTCTATGAAATGATATGAAAACCATTATATGGTGTGGTATGAATGCGCAACTTTGGTGTGAAATTTGAGCCGCCTCATGGGGAAAACCAACAATCTGCTTAGGCGAAAACAAAGACGCAGATCAGCTTCGCGGTAACCGCGAAGCTGATCAGCGCCTTTGTTTTCGCTACTCGGATAGTACAATTCCTCTTCTACTTAAATCCGAAATTTGAAGCTTCTAGCTTGCTTCTGTGACTGTACAGCCTGATTTGTGTCGAACCTGTTCTGAAACCACATTGTTGGTTTTCCCACGAGACGGCTCATTTGTGTCTGACAATAACATATCACGCTATCGCTAACATAGATAGTTGTATGAGCCACAACACGAGAAAACCGGTCGGGGTTTACGACCAGGTCTGACACAAACCTACCTGTACAGTCAAAGAAGAAGACTAGAAGCTTGGAATTTCAGATTTAATAAGAAGAGAGATTGTATTATCCATGTAGCAAAAACAAAGGTGCTGATCAGCTGTGCAGTTACTGCACAGCTGATCTGCGCCTTTATTTTCGCATAGGCAGAAATCTGGTTTTCTCCTGATGCGGCTCGTATATAAATGCATCTACATACATCTACATCTATTTACAATTTTATGACTAGAATATCAATGTCTGCACAGTAGACAAATACAAGTTCTTCTGTGATTTTCGTTTCTTAAATATGAGGCAATGTGATTCCAACAGGTACCCACAGAATACAAGCATTGTCATAATAAAAGATACTTTTGTGTTTGAGGATTTTTTTTACCAAATTACAGGCTTTGCTAGTCTAAACCTGTATTTGCTACCAATTTTGATTATTTCTCTATTTATGAGCAATTTAAATTTCATGCTCAGCTGAGATGAGCAAGAAAAAAGTTTATAACCTTTAGGCCAGACCAGAGTTTTCTTCTAGAAGTTTAATTTGGGTTTATAGCTTCACATGAAATTAGGCACATATGAGAAACTATGCTTGATGATAAAAAAATGAACATAACACAAAACAAAGTTATACTGTAAACATAAAAGAACTCCAAAAATAAGCATTTTATTTTGGCATTTACATTATGTGATAAGTAGATAAAGAGGTTTGGGAGCAGCCAAATAAAACAAAATAATGCTTCCAAATAAATTTCAGATTATATGGTCACAAAATAAGCCAATGTTTTGATCATTTTTCAGATGTGCTTTATTTGAGCCGGGTCATGAGAAAACCAGATTTTTGCCTATGCAAAAACAAAGGCGCATATCAGCTTTGCAGTAACTGCATGGCTGATCAGTGCCTTTGTTTTTGCCACTCAGATAGTACAATTCCTCTTCTTCCTAAATCCGAAATTTCAAGCTTCTGGACTTTTTCTGTGACTGTACAGGCTGATTTATGCCAGACCTGGTTGAAAACACTGAAGACCTGTTTTCTTGCGTTGCTGCTCATTTCATTGTTACAGCTTTTATGTCATAAAGATTGCAAACTCTTTGATCCTTGTACATGATTTGTATTGCCTTTAGGAAATGAGAAAAATCTGCAACTTGCTATGATAATGTGTAAATTTAACAAAAATATTGTGTATCCTTTAAAACCTGATTATACTGATGTAAAGTCCGATCATGAACAAAAATTTGCAGCAAAGAATTTAAAGGGAAATAAAAATATAAATTCTCTAAAACATAACTTTCATGAGATTGCTTGCTCATGCATTTTGGTACAGATCAATACTGGTTAACTTAAATGAGCCGCCTCATGGGAAAACCAACAATCTGCATAGGCGAAAACAAAGACGCAGATCAGCTTCGCGGTGACCGCGAAGCTGATCAGCGCCTTTGTTTTCGCTATTAGGTTAGTACAATTCCTCTTCTTCTTAAATCCAAAATTTCAAGCTTCTAGCCTGCTTCTGTGACTGTACAGCCTGATTTGTGTCAGACCTGTTCGGAAACCACATTGTTGGTTTTCCCACGAGGTGGCTCAAATATGAACCAATTATAATATGAATGTCATTTTTTATGTAACATGTTAAGAAAAGTAAATCTGTGAGATTACATATAGACTGCTTGGTTGCCCGGAAGGGTCCGGCATAGTTTTGGCATAATGTGTGTCATTTGAGCCGCTGCAAAAGAAAACCAACAATTTGCATATGCAAAAACAAAGGCGCAGATCAGCTGTGCAGTAACTGTACAGCTGATCAGCACCTGTGTTTTCACTACATAGACAGTACAATTACTCATCTACTTAAATCCAAAATTTCAAGCTTCCAGCCTGCTACTGTGGCTGAATAGCCCAGATGTGTCAGACCTGGTCAGAATCCCAAATGGTTGGTTTTCTCATGCAAAGGCTCATTTGATTATGTTACACAAATATTATGTTTATTATTGGCCCCTGTGTCAGGCCTAGAAATTTTTCTGAGGACCTACTCGTCTTGTGGGGCAAGTTGTAAACAATTTTCACTCGTCCTTACTGCTGGTGCACTCGTCCTTAAAATCTGCATTCCAAAAGAGTCAAAAATCAACAAAACATTTTGCTGTTCAGAATCACCCACGCCTTGCAGGCAGAAGCCCTGCTTCGACATTTTTGTCCACTTTCGATATCAAAATGGAAATACTCGATTATTTGACTTTTGGTGTAAGCCGTTTTATCACATGGAGATAAAACCCGGGATGTCTTAACATCCGGTTGACAATCGGAAACGAAATCTTCAGCTGATTTTGCATGAGTCAGTCCCGAAAATGCTACTCGTCCTGGCGGGCGAGCCAGGGTAAATTTCCACTCGCCCGTATCGAACTTTCACTCGTAAATACGAGCGGACGTGTGGATTTTTCTAGCCCTGTGTGTGTTTGATGCTGATAGAATTTCTGTGATCCAGATGTAAACAATGATGTTTGCAGTAGTTGTTGTTATTTTTAGCCGCTTTTAAAACACCATTGTTGTTCTACTGTGTGAGATAACATAATTATAATTCTCTGACTTTTGGCAATATGCTTTATATTTTTTAACTGTTTAAATTATTCGTTGGCTGGCTGTTCAAATCATTTTAGCCCACTACTGTTTGTGGTTGTTGTTATTATACAAAGGCCTCATTTTCATCATCGTCGTACAGCGTATTATACATGAATGGAATTCTCTGGGGCCTGTGATAGTAGGCTTTATATTATCTACGTTTTAAATATTCAGAAGTGGGCTGTTAAAAGCATTGTTATCCCAGAATTGAACACCCAGGGCCCAGTTGTTCAAAACTAACGACGCTGTTAGGTAACGTTTCGATAAAATTTCAAACATGAATATTACAAATACACTGTAATTGTTTATAACTAAATAACAGTGTATTTGCTTATGTACTTGGCATTTCTTTAACGAGTTGAGGTCTAAATGATGACGTTAAGCCAACAATTTTTTTTTTTTTTTTTTTTTTTAATTCAGTTTTACGTCCCTTTCAAGATTATTTCAGCTCATAAGAGACGGGCCAATCAGTAGGTCGGCGAAAACGGGAGAACCCCGAGAAAAACCACCTGGCACACCCGCAAGCAGAACTTGGCTTGTCTCACATGTGGCCAGAGCGGGGCTCGAACCCACACCAGACACAGCGGTGAGATGATCGAGTGATTAAGAAACAGCGCTCTTAACCGCTCGGCCACGGGGGCCGCTTGCAGACAAAGCTAACAAAGTTTTGAACAACTGGCTCCAGGCTGTTAAATAATTTAGCCAATTATTGAACATCCAGCTCGTTTGCAGTAGTTAGTGTTATACATAAGCCTCTTCTCCATCGTCGTCAAACTGTGTGTCATACATGATAGGAATTTTCTGGGGTTTGTGATAGTACGCTTTATATTTTCTCGGACTACCAATCCCTCCTCCTAGCCGAACTTTCTTAATCTGAAAACAATTAAGAAGACATTTAATAAAGAATAACATGAGCAAAGCAACAAACAGTCTATATGACAGTCTTCATTGGCAATAGAAATTAAGATTTCAAAATGTGGTTGCTGCGAAGCTGAACCGCACCTTTGTTTTCGCATATGCAGATTGTTGGTTTTCTCATAGCCGGGCTCATACTATATTATGGTGGTCATCTTGAATACCAACTTGGATCTGTTTTTTTTACGATGCTGAAGAAGCGTTTTGACTGTTTGATTTAGTATTTTACTTCTACATCAAAACGGTAAAACATTTCAAGATTGTCAGTTTTCCAAACCACAAGGTATAAAAGGTACAGATAGTTCACATCCCACAAAGCAGCCTCCTGACGCCAAAGAGATCCACTTTGGATGACTTTATAGCTTTGTACTTGACGCTCATAAGATCCATATATTACCTGTTACTAAACAATAGACTCCCTCTCTCCATCCTTGTTACGTAAGCATGTGAGAATTAAGAAACATTTAGATAATTTTACTTTCCATATGTAGATATAAATGTCAACATACTAAAATTTACATCATTTAAAGAACATGTCTTTCTTTCCTAAAATCAGTTTATCAAAACTTTTAGATATTATATAAATTTAACCACCCAATGACAAAACAAAAAGGACTTTTTTTCTTTAAAGCCTAACCACCACATTTTGTTATATTTTTTTTACGTTCAATTGAGTGCATTAAGTACTTTGCAGCCTGGAACCGGTTTAAGCCCCCCAGTATTTTTATATTACTATTGTTCCAAGGCGATACTTCTGTTGTGGTTCTAATTGTTTTGCGTTTTGGAGTCGATTCTTTGTGCTGTTTGAGCCTTATGTACGTTATCATATTTTAGTTCAGGTAATAAGTGGCCGCCTATTAAGGAATAGCTGCTTACTCGGCTTACTATATGTTTTCTTGGTATAAGTACCTAAGTGTCATTTTGTTTTTTTTCCCACCCCTCGGTTTATGGAGTGGGAATTTCTGATTGCGCCATTTCCTGATCATTGCCTACTTGAACCTTTCAATAACATTGCAAGTGTCATTTTGGTTTTTTCCCACCCCTCGGTTTATGGAGTGGGAATTTCTGATTGCGCCATTTCCTGATCATTGCCTACTTGTACCTTTCAATAACATTGCAAAGCTTTGCAATTCTTTGCTGTATGTCATGTTATGTATTTTGGGCCGGTGGCCTTTATTTACCCAATAAACTTTTGTATCAACAGTAAAGAGCAAGACTTTTCTTTTGGTAGGAGATAACTCTTAGTGTATTGTACCAATGCTATATGAGCCATGACGCGAGAAAACCGGTCTTCGGGGTTTACGACCAGGTCTGACACAAACCAACCTGTACAGTCACAGAAGCAGGCTAGAAGCTTGAAATTTCGGATTTAAGAAGAAGAGAAATTGTACTATCCGTGTAGCGAAAACAAAGGCGCTGATCAGCTTCGCGGTTACCGCGAAGCTGATCTGCGCCTTTGTTTTCGCCTTGGCAAAAATGCGGTTTTCTCAAGATGCGGCTCATATTGTGAAATCAGTAATAGTGTGCTGCATATACTGACCTGATTCAAGACTGAATTCACGCTTCTGCCGCCTCCTTCTTGGGCTGAAAACAAATGTGAAGCATCATAATTAACATATGAGCCGCCTCGTGGGAAAGCCAACAATGTGGTTTCCGACCAGGTCCGACACAAACCGACCTGTACATGCACAGAAGATGGCTAGATGCTTGAAATTTCAGATAAGAAGTAGAGGAATTACACTATCCTTGTAGTGAAAACAAAGGCCCTGATCAGCTTCGCAGTTACTGCGAAGCTGATCTGCGCCTTTGTTTTCACATATGCAGATTGTTGGTTTTTTCATGAGGTGGCTCATATCTTTCATACAATAATTGAAAATACTGACTGACTAAACCTCTTCATGACATGAACTGCGTGAGTTTCAAATTCTGATCTTGCATTTGGGTCTAATAACAATGTTTCTTACACAGACACAGCTTGAGATGGCATATAATTGTCTGAATGAAAATGATCAAACATATCCATTTTTTTTTTGTGTGTGATTTATTTTTACATCACCGTTCAGTCAAGCAAGTACCCTATAAGGCAAACAGCCTTGATTTCAACTGCAAATCCAAGACTGCTCAAAACATTAGCTTGCATTTTCAAATTTCTACAGTAAACCGCTTGTTCTTAGCACAGTCTCTATATGTTTATGGCCAAACACAATGTTTAAATCTATGATGATTCAATAAAAGGACTAATATAATATATATTCTGTAGTTTTACTTAGTTTCGTTTCACACCCATGATAATTTCAACAAACATAACCAGATATAACTACATGCATTTTAAGTTACAGTCCAATTTGGAAAATTTGAACGCTGATTTTTCTAAACTACATGTACCAGATTTTTCGAAGACATTTGACTGTCCCGAAAATTTCAGCTATTGTTTATTGTTAAAATATAACCAATTTTTCGAATTTAGATTTTTTGAAAAATTCAATTTTTCTAACATTTCTGCCGGTCCTGATCATAGAAATTCCTATCAAAATACCCCTTGAATTTCGAAGCCGCAATCTGCCAATCAAGGACACGCAGGATAAGAATGATTTGAGCCGCCTCGTGGGAAAACCAACAATGTAGTTTCCGAACAGGTCCGACACAAACCGGCCTGTACAAGCACAGTAAAGAGCTAGAAGCTTGAAATTTCGAATTTAGGAAGTAGAGTGTTTGTACTATCTGTGTATCGAAAACAAAGGCGTGATCAGCTTTGCGGTTACCGCGAAGCTGATCTGCGCCTTTGTTTTCGCATATGCAAATTGTTGGTTTTCCCATGAGGCGGCTCATTTCTTTGTAGAGCAAGATCAATTATTACACACTCAAGTGAATTCACAGATATATCCGCTTCAGGTAACACACATCGGATTAATGGTCACACTAATTAGGCGATGATCCATAAATTGAGTAAATGATGTCTTTAATTTAGTTCGATTGCAACAATTACTGTATTTGATTAAAAATTGAAAATAATTAGTGACTTTAACTTGAACATTTCTCATCCTTTAATTTGTTGTTATAAGTCTCTGTTTTCACTTTTTATTTTGCCTTTGTTTTAATCTGTTGGTCGTAAATGGCATTATGATAAACCTCTTATAAACACATTTTCTTCATTCCTTGTGCACAGATTCCCATATATACACCAAAATGACGTATTGAAGCTGCCAAGTCTGGCCATATAATTGTCTGAATGAAAATGATCAAACATATCCATTTGTTTTGTGTGTGATTCTCGAGAATTCGAACTCTCGATCATTCAAAAGATTTTTTGTGCTCCCTTGCGTTTTGAATTATCGAACTTTGACTGTATATTTAGATGAAATGTATTGGTGGTGGACTCCACATTATGCACAAACTTGCATTTTAGGTGTAAAAGAGGAAATCACAGCAAAACAAAGCTTTGCACAACAATCCCATAACACACATTCATTACGAAAACTTGCCCATGCAATAAACAGAGATTTTTTCAGCTTTAAAAATTGAAAATTTTCAACTGAAAAATTTTGATATTTTTCTTATTTTTGCTCAAAACATAGATTGTGGGTACACGTTAGAACCGCCTCGCCGAGGCGGTTCTAACGAGTACCCACAATCTATGTTTTGAAGCAAAAATAAGAAAAATAGGTATACCCCTGCATACCCCAGTTTTACTTTATAAAAGTGGGGTTCAAGGGGGTATACATTATGCGGACATGTTTTCCTGATGTGGTAAGTAAGCTTGATAAGGGTTTAAAGTTCTAAAAACCTGTTGGTGATTAGGTTGTACAGAATTTGCACAAAACACTTCTGTTTTTCATTGTCATTTCTAGCCCATTGCTCCAAAGACTAGCTTTTCAAAAATATTTCATATGAATTGGCTGAACATGCATTATATTTTGACAAATTAGAAGAAATAACACAGTTCCACAGAGAAATACAAACTTTTGACCATAATTAGTATTGGAAGTTAGACGAAAAAAACAAAAACACACCACCACAAACCAGATGTTAGTGTTCTATGCCAGTTAGACATATTGTTTACTACATGTTTTCTTTCCTAAAATCGTTATATATGTATATTATTTGTTTCATCATTTTATCTCTTTTCTCTGTAATCTTCACATACTGAATAACTGAAGCAGGTTTGTTAACTACTTGTTTTTCTAACTGTTCAATGTTTCTTCTAACATTCTACATCTAACCTATTTTTTATTTTGTATTCTATCATCTACTTTGGGAAACAGTCTTAACCAATTTAAACTGTGAGCTAATCCTAATCCACAGATTGGAATAAATACCGGTAGCCCATCTAGCTTCAAGGCTTTTAGTTGTGTTTGATATTAACATCCATGGTCATACAATCTAAAATACAGGGGAAGCCCGGGGCCTAACCAACATTGCTTGTTTGACAAGGCCATGTGACTTTACCTCTAAGCCTTAGAGGATTGGGAATGCAGCCTGAGTCAGACTGCAAAGAGTTGAGAAAACATAGCCTCTGATTCTTCCCAGCGGGCACATGACATCATATCAACGTCGATGCGACGTCATGACGTCGCATCGACGTCGATCTGACTTCATGTGCCTGCTGGGTTTGACTATCAATTTTGGATTTGATCCTTGAAGGTATTTTCATAAAACTTTCTTTAGTTACAATTTCCTTAGTACTAAACCATCTTGCACCAAATGAAGTCCTAAATTATCACACACATAGGATACAGATGTTATCAATAACTAGACTTAATGTCCAGAAAACTTTCCAAAACGTACATGAAATGCATCACTGTGCAATAGCAAACCAGACTGCACCTGAACAGTCTAGTGCATATATGTTTTATTCTACCCTGTTTCACTAATAATAATAACTGTAAAGCTAAGTAAGTGCCTATCCTACTGGCATGAAAAAGTGGAAATCTACAGTAAAATATGTTAGTAAGTTAGTATGACACATGCATGTTATGGTACACATATGTATATGCCATGTTGGTAACTACCTAGACTGCTGACTCATAAGACAATGGATTAAACTTTGATCTACGGCTGCCATGTTGGCTGCCATAGTGATGATGTCCACGGCGACGGGTGGTTGGACTGGTTACTGAAATAAAATCAACTCACAAAATGCAACATGCACCAAACAAAAGTTAGAAGCTCCGTAAATCTACCAAATTAATCAGACAAAATGATTTTTCTGCTTAGATATGCAAGCATGGTCAAATTAAAAGATGCAGTTTTGCCATGAAAAGAGGGGGCTGAAGAAAAATTAGTTTCAGCTTCAAATCTGTTTGACATGACAAGCAGTCAAACACTACTGATGTGACAGTATTAAAAGACACACTGGTTATATCACCTAAAACAGTGAAAGATGGCAGCAACTTTTGGGTAGACTAACTTGCTTATTTGTCAATTTGCAAGTCTTTTAATATTGGAGGCTAACATCAGTAAACAGAAACTGATGCAAGTAAACTGATTTAAACAACCCAAAAGTTTGCCTCTTGAAAATTTCAAATAAAACAGTAGTACACATACCCCCAGACAGTGTACTCAATAACGTCTACAAAGTAATATATTATTAGATGTGATGTTGCTAATAAAAATTTAAATAAAACATAATATTTGTGTTAAACATTCAAAATGCATTTAAAATATTTCAATACATTAAAATGCAAAATAAAATAATAAGAAAAGAATTATGCAAATTATTTTCATGCGTAAAAGGTGCATTACATTCATACATAACATGAACTAAAATGTGCTTTTCAATTGCATACCATTCAAAAACATTAACTAGAAAATGTGTTTATAAAACACTATGCCCCCAACTGGTAACTCACTTTCAAGATGTGAAAATGTTCGAAAAATGACTAAGTTCAAATTGCACAAAAAGTGACAAAAATGAATCTGAGGAGTATCTCCAAACCACATGCATATCTTCAAAGCATGGTCACAATGTCTGTAAAGTTTCAAAAGTATCTGTATTAATCTGTAGGAGGAGTTGCGCACAAAAGGTACCCACTGTCCATTCACTTCCAATGTCAAAATGCCCGAAAAATGGCTAAGTTCAAATTGGAAAAAATGTGACAAAAATTAATCTGAGGATTATATCCAAATCACATGCATATCTCCAGACCATGTCCATAACACATGTAAAGTTTTAAATGAATTGGCATGAAACTCTAGGAGGAGTTGCGCACACAAGGTACCCACTGTCCATTCACTTTCATTGTCAAAATGCCCAAAAAATGGCTAAGTTCAAACTGCGAAAAAAGTGACAAAAATTAATCTGAGGATTATATCCAAACAAAATGCATATCTTCAATGTATGGTCACAATGTCTGTAAAGTTTCAAGAGAATCGGTATTTAACTGTAGGAGGAGTTGCGCATACAAGGTACCCACTATCTATTCACTTTATCAAAGGGAAATAACTCTCACAGAATGGGCCCCTAGCCCCTTGAATTTACCTGATAGGAAAAATACGGGTCCTCTTAATTTTCATGTACAAACTTCATACCAAATTTCAAGATCCTAGCTCTAACGGTTCCTGACCGAGTCCTAAGCATAACTCACGCACTTCACAGACTCACAGCACTGCACTGCACTGCACTGGACGGACAGACCCAAACCAATATGCCCCCTCAACTTCTTCCGAAGTTGGGGGGGAAGAAGTTGGGGGCATAAAAATGACATCATGCAACTTGGTGCAAAATGACTTGCTTGTTTGTTTTGTGGATTAGTGTCTCAGTCAACAATTTTCAGTCATGCCAAGACAGAGCCACAGCTTCCTTAGTATTAGCAAGTACTCTCAGTCTTTGGGGAGTTAATAGTTTCTGCTCAAGCATCCAACCCAGGGCCAGTGGGGTGCAAACCTCCAACCTCTCCATCTGACTCTGCTGCTACAACCACTAGTCCATCACACTCCACAAATACAAGTCCAGCAGCTCTAGAAATGCAACTGTATTTTCATACAATGATGTGCACAAAGTTAAACCAAATATGGTGAGATATTTCAGCAGTCAAAATCATGGGGATTAATCAAACTGTAATACATGTGCTGTCAACAGACTTGGTTGTATATCATTCATGCAAAACTATAAATTGATCGCCATATAGTCTCTGTCAACAGCCAAATCACTAGTATTGTTTATTAAATGAGCCGCGTCATGAGAAAACCGGATTTTTGTCTATGCGAAAACAAAGCTGCAGATCAGCTTCACAGTAACTGCGAAGCTGATCAGCGCCTTTGTTTTCGCTACATGGATAGTACAATTCCTCTACTTTCTGAATCCAAGATTTCTAGCCTCTAGCCATCTTCTGTGATTGTACAGCTCGGTTTCTGTCAGACTTGGTCGGAAACTGCGACTCATATGGCTATTGATATATTTGATATTAGTTAACAGCTAATTTTGCATGTATGCTATAGGACTGTCTCAGTCGACAACATGGGTAGTGCCATTTGATTCACCACCTGAGAAAATGCTTCGAGTATATCCAATATATTACCTGAGCCATTGTAGAGAGGGGATGGTGGAGGAAGTTCAGCATCTGGAGTTGGTTCTGTTACTGTGACAGGGGGTGGGGGAACAAAGTCAGGCGGGGATTTCATGGGGGAGGGGAAATCCTGTAACATCAAGCAAAATAGACTGTAGTTTAAAACATTTAACTGGAAGCATCAACAAAATATTTCAGGGTTTGCAATGTCTTTTATAAATCAGGCCTTGGATACATCTCAATCAATTTTATTGTAACTTGTGGTTTAATTCAACAAATTAATTTTTTGTCAATATAAACATTTTTTTTTTTCAACAACATAGCATGTTATGATCATTGTTGTAACTGCACCATGACACTCTGTGGATGCGGAATCAGTGAAATTTTCAGTTTAAACTTGTCATTTTTTAAGGTATTATTAATGAGCAGGATAAAATAATTCAATGACCTAAAGACTTGTAGTATTCCTACCTGAAAGTTTTGTCCTTCAGTGAGCTCTTCCACAACAAGGGAGGGAAACACACCAACTCTTCCATTTACCTCCCCTTCCCAGAAGCCATCATCAATGCCATTCTCGTCTTTCCGTATTATCCTGATTAATGCACCCTCGGTGAAGGACAGCTCATCAGCAGTGCTTCCGTCATAGTCATACAGGGCTCGTACCCATGGTCCCTCTGAAAAAGGTTTTTAAGAATTGAAGATTAGTCAATAAATTTTTCCTGAACCTTTAAATCAAAAGTTTTGCTTCAACCATTTTGCATGCTGATATCTATATTTTGGAATATGGCCTTTGATGATGATTTAGTTTTTCTTTCTTGGCAAAAAGTCATGTTTACACCAACTTTCACATTGTCAAGAATAAGAAAAAAGATCAACATACCTCCAACAGGAAGTTGCATTCCATCAACCATTGCACTTGTAGTCTGCTGCACCTCAATGTCACCTGATGAGTATGATGTCACTTCCTGTGCAATATCATTGGGTGAATCAGGAGTGGCAGGGTCAGGTAACTCTAGTGACAGGGATTGGTCATCTGCTACTACCATGTCATCTGGGGGAGGGGGTGGGGGTAAATCTTGATCAGTACTGGGATAAACGTCTGCAAGAAAACATCTTTGTTTAGAGTTTTTACAACTCATATAAACTTTACCGTAAACTCTCCAAACTAACCAAAGAGCGATTATATCAATAGCAGGCAGATCAAAAGTTTATTAACATTAATGTTAAAGGACAAAATACTTTGAAAGTCAAGAATTTAGCAGAAAAGCTTCACTCATATTTGTTTCTTAACAAGAATCTTACGTGGATTTTTTTTCATTCCAAGGTCTGGCATTTAAAGCCTCTGGCCATTTCAGTGGCCTTGCCCATGTCTCTGATTCAATAAGAGCTGTCGCAGGACAGCGTGCTCGACTGCTTCTGACCTTTGTCAAACATAAGGCCAAACCCGACCAGTAACCCATACATCTTTTTGCCTTGATGCAATAAGGCAAAATCACTGAACCATGAAAGTTAATTATAACTACATAAGATTTAGAGGTCTCACTCATATTGTAAAAGAAGTGTGTTCATATACCAACTGAGTGCCAAGACACAAGGCAAAATCACTGAACCGTGAAATAAGGTCACACTGACCTATAAGTATTTCAGGGTCAAAGGTCTAGTAGTCGAAGGCCAAACCCGACCAGTAACCCATACATCTTTTTGCCTTGATGCAATAAGGCAAAATCACTGAACCATGAAAGTTAATTATAACTACATAAGATTTAGAGGTCTCACTCATATTGTAAAAGAAGTGTGTTCATATACCAACTGAGTGCCAAGACACAAGGCAAAATCACTGAACCGTGAAATAAGGTCACACTGACCTATAAGTATTTCAGGGTCAAAGGTCTAGTGATACTTACTCATAATGTGAAAGAAATATGATCATATACCCATTTAGTGTTGAGATATAAAGCAAAATCAATGAACCATGAAATTAGGTCATAGTGACCTATAAGTATGTTTGGGTTAAAGGTCTGGTCATACTCATTCATAATCAGAAAGAAGTATGAAAAAATACCAACTGAGTGTCGAGATATAAGGCAAAATCACTGAACCATGAAATTAAGTCACATTGACCTAGGAATACTTTACGGTCAAAGGTCTTGTCATACTCATACATATCGTGAAAGCAGTATGTCCATATACCAATTGAGTGCGGAGATATAAAGGAAAATCACTGAACCATGAAATCAGGTCATATTGACCTAGGACTACTTTAGGGTCAAAGGTCTTGTCATACGCAAACATAGTGTGAACGAAGTTTGTTCATAAACCACTTGAGTGCTGAGATATAAGGCAAAGTCACTGAACCATGAAATTAGGTCACAGTGACCTATAAGTATATTGGGGTCAAAGATCTGGTCATACTCACTCATAATCTGAAAAAAGTATGAAAATATACTAATTGAGTGTCAAGATATAAGGCAAAATCACTGGACCATGAAATTAGGTCACAGTGACCTAGGACTACTTCAGGGTGAAAGGTCTTGTCATACGCAAACATACTTTGAAAGAAGTTTGTTCATAAACCATTTGAGTACCGAGATATAAGGCAAAATCACTGAACCGTGAAATTAGGTCACAGTGACCTATAAGTATATTGGGGTCAAAGGTCTGGTCATACTCACTCAATATCTGAAAAAAGTATGAAAATATACCAATTGAGTGTCAAGATATAAGGCAAAATCACTGAACCGTGAAATTAGGTAACAGTGACCTAGGACTACTTCAGGGTGAAAGGTCTTGTCATACGCAAACATACTTTGAAAGAAGTTTGTTCATAAACCATTTGAGTACCGAGATATAAGGCAAAATCACTGAACCGTGAAATTAGGTCACAGTGACCTAAAAGTATATTGGGGTCAAAGGTCTGGTCATACTCATTCAATATCTGAAAAAAGTATGAAAATATACTAATTGAGTGTCAAGATACAAGGCAAAATCACTGAACCGTGAAATTAGGTCACAGTGACCTATAAGTATATTGGGGTCAAAGGCCTGGTCGTACTCACTTATAATCCGAAAGAAGTAAGAAAATATACTAATTGAGTGTCAACATATAAGGCAAAATCACTGAACCATGGAAAGTAGGTCAACCGACCCTTACCGTCGTGACTTGTCGTCGTGACACACAAGTCGGTGTCACAAAGTCAAAAGATGAATGACCAACCATCTTCCTAAGTTGTTTCTATTAAGAAATAAAAAGAAAAAAATCAGGTGTTCTAGATTTTGACCTCTAGCCCCGCCCCCCTGACTCCGACCCGGTCCGATGCCATGGAACCTAAAGTGTATGAAGTATGAATGCTTTATGATAAGTTGTTGTCAAGATAAGGACTCCTTGTAAAAGTTACACAGCAGTACATCTATTTTTTTACAGTGTTCTAATTTTTAACCTCCAGCCCCACCCCCCAGGCATGGACCCAGAGATCCGATGCCATGAAATGACTCAACCCTACAGGGTACCTATGGTCCCAGTATGAAAGCCCTCTGATAAAAATTTTTCAACATATAGACTTCTAGAATATAATATCACAGAAAAGCCATATTATTAATGGTGTTCTAGATTTTAACCTCTAGCCCCTCCCCCTGGCATGGACCCAGGGACCTGATGCCATGGAATGAAAGCCGACCCTACAGGGTGTCAATGGCCCAAGTAGCAATGCTTTCTGATGAGTGGTTGTCAAGATATGGACTTCTAAAAACTTTAACACAATAATAGCTATATTTTAAGGTGTTCTAGATTTTAACCTCCAGCCCCACCCCCCAGGCCTGGACCCAGGGGCCCGATGCCATGGAATGAAAGCTAACCCTACAGGGTATCTATGGTCCAAGTATGAATGCTTTCTGATGATTGGTTGTCAAGATATGGACTTCTAGAAATCTTTAACGCAAGTGTGACGCGCACGGGAACAGGAACGCACACGGGAACGGGAATGTGGACGACCGGGGTGACTGCAATAGCTCTATGCACTTCGTGCAGTCCAGCTAAAAAAGTTGAGTGAAAGAAGGACAGCGTGATGAAACCTACCTGTTTGTTGATCAGAATAGTCTGGGGCATCCACCATCATCTCATTTTCATCAATAAACTCTATGTAGTTCTGGGGTATAAAACCTGTCTTGCCCTCAGAATTTCTCGCCTACAAACAGAAGAGAAAATTCAATGCTATAGGAAATGAAAGTTGTCTCAAAATCTTGGCCTTCAAAACAAATCCCACATTCAATGGAGTAGGAAATTTCACAGTTTGAATGATTGAATCTATACTATAAGACTTAAGTTTAGCAATTTTTTCACCCATCATTATGTTCAAAATCAAATGTTTGACAATTTTACATACGATTTTAATATGTCAACTGATGTTCAAATTCATGTTTCGAGACGAGTTTGTGTGCTTTTCTCACGTCCACGAGTTGCTACGTTACGTTTAAAAAATCGTGCAAAACACGTGCCCAGCATTCCACGTGCATCACATGTGATCAATTTTTGCCTTGTTTGATTGGTAAAAGTGTCGTAACGAATAAACCGGAATGACATTTGAAAAACTCCGTGAGGGGACGCCGTCATGGCCTGACGTTAAACCAGCGTTACACGAATATCAATATGATCAGTGTAGACATTAAGAAAAAGGAAGCCAATTGGAATTTCTTAGTTTGCTAGAGTACGATACAGTCTCCGAGAACCATATTCCATTAGCTGATAGCATCAAAAACCGGCATCATGACGCCAGACAACGTAAGGCTATCATGATATCTGGCAATGCCAATTTGACGTCATAGTAACGTAATCGGTTTTTGGGCAACAACGAATATCAGGTTTGATAATCCATGGCATTGAGTGATGGGTTTGTATCGGAACAGCAGACAGATAACAACCTGCGTGGTGCGAACACAGCCGTGAATATAGCCGTTACGTTTTTGGTCCTGTAAACGTTAAACGTAAACATGCAAGACTAGACTTGACATCACATCAAAACTTACAAGCCTACTAAGAGATTTTTTTCTCGTAAGAGCGAAATCGCATGTCATTTCAGCAATTAAACACAAATGGGTTCACCTCGGGAGAAAGGCAAGGGAGTAAAATGACGTCAGTTACGTCATACACCGGGGTTGTTACCTGGTACCATAATGAAACCAAATCTCTACGAACATGGTACTGTACTCTTTTTGAGCACAAGAAGATGTGAAAAGACTGTTTTAGGATTAAAAGTTTAACTTTTCATATGGCGAGAAACAATGTGAATTTTGAGGTGACACCCCTGTAAACTTTGACGTAGCATAATTACTTCAGGAAAAGATGGCTTTCCGGCGAAAAGTGGAAATTGTGGTTACTTAAGGATTAAATATTGATGGGTTAAAGGATTTAGTTCTGTTCATCTTGATACCAATTTGCAATTTTGAAATCAAATAAAAATTGCTAAACTTAAGTCTTATAGTATATTTAGACTACATTTTCAGATAGATAAATACTCAAAAATTTCATGCAAGTTCAAGTACTAAAGATTTACCATGGAATACTGCTTTCTAAAGATGACAGTCAGTCTGATCTGACAAAGCCTTAAAAAAAAAAAAAAAAAAAAATATTCAAATAATTCGGTAAAACTTTCTAAATACATGAATATTATTTCTATAAATAGACCCAGTACTGACCTTGACCCAGCCATCACCTTCCCCATCAGCTATGACCTCCAACTCTTCATTCTCATACAAGTCTAACTCATCTTCTTTACCAGCCTGAAAGGGGACAGATATTGATGCACAAAATCACTGATATTGCATATGCAAAGAACAGCTGATTCACATAACACCTTTATTTCTGCTTATCATGTAGAACAATGTTTCTACTCAAATAAGGTGATCCTTTACAAAACGAGTTGGGCTTATGTTATTTTATTTCTTCTTGTCAGATCAAATTTGTTATTATTGGTGTAACTCAGTTTAGGGAATAGAGAATATACTTGGCATGACAGCTAGCAGTATCTGGAAATCTTGGCTGTCTACTACAGATTTCAAACGCAACAAACTTCACACCTGCTTTGGCACACAGAGCAGCTAGACATGATTACAAATTAATATTATGATCAACCGTTGACACATACTTACAGTGAATTCATAGATAGATCTACATTTGATAGGATATTTCTGACTAGATGTGGTACTCATAACAGTTGTGTCTGTGACAGAATAGTCGAACGTATCGTCAATAAAATCATCTTCATCTTCGTAGTGGAGATAGGTGGGCTCTTGGTCATCTTGCTGGGAACAAAGAAAACATATTGAAGCTTCCACTTTAATTGAAATTAACAAAGGTTTTACTTGTCTCCAAGCTACTAGGTCCATACTGTCAAAATCAGCCAATATGGTAGAAGTCTTTAGCCATATTACCTAGCTTTTAGTTTAGTCTGAGTAGTGTAGATTCATATTCTGCTGTCTGTTGAGGCTCCAATTCATACTCAATCTTCTTGAAGAATATCCCTCTATTTTACCTTTTATGAAAAATGGGGCTAAGTTTGCAATTCAAGGATTCCATGGAGTGAAAATGAAGTTAGATCCAATGTTAAATTTCAAGCCTGGAACGCATTTCTTCACATTAATTTCACTTACAAGCACACTACACAGCTTACCCCTGAGCTATCTGTTATTATGGAGGTTCGACTAGGAGTTCTACATAAATCATTCTCATCATCTACACCCAAGGTGTCCATATTTACACTGGATAACCACTCATCTACATTCACTGGAAAGAGAGGACATTACATGAGTATTAAACAGAAGGTACGTGTATACCAAAACTTAATACATGTACCTATAACATGCATCAGTTCATTAAATTTTATTTCTGAAGTGGGGACTTCTCTTAAACCAAAATCTGCTTTAGGTAGTCAGTTGAACAGGAAACTGTTTCAGTTGGGGTGGTCAAAAAAGCTTTTTCCCAACTGTGTTTTTTAGTTGGAACTTTGGTTCTGACTGCACCAGCACCTGAACATAGCTTACATACCATTTCTTCTCAAGGTACTTATGCTGAACTAGCATAGACTTAATGTATACTGACGTCATAACAGATCTATCGTAACTGGGTATATGAAGTTTAGTAAGCAAGGTTATTAATCCATCGGTCTATCCTACCTCCCCCTTCTCTTAAAGCTTCTATTCTTGCTTCAGCTTTGGCCCGCGCTGTCTCAGCTTTCCTAATATTCTGGTTGAGTTCCTCCGCTCTAACCTCGGGATCTTGACTGACTCCTTCAGATGAACCCGATTCTGATACCTAGAAATAGACAAAAAAATTTACAAAACTTCAACTTTTGCCTGTGCTGCCTCTGCTCTTGATTTTTGAACTCCTCTACTTAAGCTTCAGAATCAGTTCTAAGAAAAAGCAAAACTGCAAAAATACATTTGTAATACACAATTGTAATAATTATAATGCTTTGATGTATGAATATACTATTTTAACAACTTATCTATAGTTTTCCCCATTCAATAGAGGATAATAGTGGGAGGGACAATCCATGGGGCATTAGACAACAGATCTAATTTCCCACCCATATATGAATTTCTTAAGCCTAAATTTCCCCTCAATAAACCATTAATTAGTAGAAGAGTGTCATGCCTGTGTCTAGACTTAAGCAAGGGCTCATTATCTAAACCTCAGGACATCCCTTGCTCTCCTGTAATATTTACCTTATCTCCCATGCCCAGCAGTTTTAAAGCTCGTTGATATTCTCGTATAGATTTATTCTCTTTGGCAATCTTTGTGGCCCACTTTCTGGCTTCTTTATCGAGGTGATGAGCAGCACCATTCTCACGGGATATTTTATTGCACTGAAATAAAGATAAAGGTGTGAACTGCCCAAAATGTTAATGTGAATATTTAAGAAAAAGATCAGCTCTGGCAGTAATTTGTTGAGTAATAATTCAAGTGTTTGGAGGTCAAAGCAGACCAAATCACGAGCGCATTTTACTTGACAAATCACACCCTTGAGCTGATGTGTTTCTATTATAAAACACAATAAAAGTCGCTGAAACCCTTCATAGCATCCATTTTTTTGCCAATGTATTGTATTGCAGATATCTTGCCAAACATTTGACTGTAATGCTAACATTTACACCCATTTATTATATATATGTTTGTTATGCACTAAAACAACACACTTGATCGGATATTTATGTCACAAATGCCATCGAAAGGGCTCAAAGTAAGGTCATGCTAATTCGCCCAGTGAATTGATGCACACTGTAATAACACATATTCTCACCATTGGCTATATAGCAAGGTATGTTAGAATTTTCAAGTTACACATTTCTGATTTTGTCTGACTTAGAAAGTTTGTTGTAAGAATTATAGCTATTCTTTTCATCCTTAAGCTTCTAAGGCCCTGATTACATTACGAAAACACGCCCATGTTATATACAGATTTTTTTTCAGTTGTAAAAATTGAAAATTTTCAGTAGAAAATTTTTGATATTTTTTCTTATTTTTGCTCAAAACATAGATTGTGGGTACAAGTTAGAACCGCCTCGCCGAGGCGGTTCTAACGAGTACCCACTATCTATGTTTTAGAGCAAAAATAAGAACCAGAGGACCAATGGTCCTGTAAACGCTCACCTGAGTCTGCTGCATATACCAATAAACATGTTTGAATATTATGGTATTTAACCTCAGTGCAGGGGCAGATGAGGCCCTTGGGCCGTTTTCTTTTTTCAGAATAATCAATATTCTGTCCATGGATGCTTCACGCCAAGTTTCATTAAAATCAATCTATTGGTTTCAGAGAAGAAGATATTATTTTGAAGGGTTTTTACCATATATGGGCATGGTGGCCATCTTGGTCATGTGACTTAGATTATTAATATACACATTGGTTCACCACAGGGTCATGATTTATACAGGGTCATGATTTATATATACATTGTAGTACTTCAGCCATTGGTGCTTCATACCAAGTTTCTTTGAAATCGGTCCTCAAAATTCGGAGAAGATTTTTGAAGGGTTTTTACCATATATGGGCATGGCAGCCATCTTGGTTATGTGAACTAGATAATTTATATATACATTAATTCCCCCATTCCATAGATGCTTCACATACAATTTGGCTTTGATTCGCCAAGCGATTTCAGAGGAGATGATGTTTGAATATTATGGTAATATACATGTATATTGCCCCGGGGTGGGGGCATATGAGTCCCTGGGGTCGAATTTTTTTCAGAATCATTAATATTCAGTCCTACTGCCCATTTCCTGCAAGACTTTCACTTTAAATGACTTTAAATGACATTTAAAAAGTTTTCCCCATTCAAATGCATTGGCGACCTATGTTGACCTTGCCGTAAAATAAGTCAAGGTCATCACAGGGTCATGATTTATATACACATTGTAGTGCTTGAGCCATCAATGCTTCATGCCAAGTTTCGTTGAAATCAGTCCACCGGTTCTGGAGAAGAAGATTTTTGAAGGGTTTTTACCATATATGGGCATGGCGGCCATCTTGGTCATGTGACCTGGATTTCTTATATACACATTGGTTCCCCCTTCCTATAGATGCTTCATATAAAATTTGGCTTTGGTTGGCCAAGTGGTTTCAGAGAAGAAGATCTTTGAAATTGTGGACGGACGGACGACGGACGGACGGATGGACGACGGACGGACGCCGGATCATGGCCATCCTATAAGCTCACCTTGTGAGCCTAACGGCTCAGGTGAGCTAAAAATAGGTATACCCCTGCATACCCCAGTTTTGCTATATAAAAGTGGGGTTCAAGGGGGTATACATTACACGGACCTGTTTTCGTGATGACATAGTCATAAAACACCTCATTGCCACCTCTACAATCCAGTCTGGGGGTAAACAAGGTAGTGGTCACAGGTTTAAAGTGATTTTCCACAGGTTTCCAGTATTTTCCACCACATTAGACTTCAAAATGCAATTTTAGAATGCAAAAACCCTACATATCGGCCTAATAAAGGGGTGTTCATAAATAGCTTTATTTAGCTACTGGCCTAATAAAGGCCATCTCTACTGACTAAATAAAGACCGTGTTGCAATTTCGTTTAACACAAAAAAAAGAAGCGCGCTTGTGACGTCAAATTTAGTCACATTTTGTGACGTCAATCTCCGCCATTGTTATGCAACGTTACGTAGATGAAACAATGGGCAAGAAAAATTTGAATGATCAACAAAATCTACTGATATGGTGGTGAATTTTGAGGAGTCGTTCTGCGGAGTGATTGCTGAGCTGTTGACTAAATAAACAAAATGGCGGAAAGCAAATCTCCTCACATCAGGTGAGTTTTTTCGCGAACTTTGTCGGCTTTCATTGCATTATAAAGTGAATAACTACCCCGTAACCAAAAGTAAACCGATTTATCACACTTGGACTGAAAGCAGATGAAAGGGCTCGCTGAAAGCTCGCCCTTTCATCTGCTTACTAATCCTCACGTGATTAATCGGTTTATTTTTGGTCACGGGGTAGTCATTAACTATATCTGTGCCTACAAAAGCACACTTATGATTTCAATAAATTTTCTGTGTAAACAAAGTATAGCAAATAAACTGCTTAAATGCTAGTGTAAGCAGTTGGGTAAGTCAGTTTAAGCTGAAGCTGCAGGTTTAAAACAAGACAATTTTCTTACAAAGCACCTAATAGCTTACCTTAACCTCCAGAATGGGTTCAAAATCATATTGCACTAGGTTTGTCATGACTGAGTTTGCATATAGAAAACATCGTAAATCGAAGTCACGGTAAATCTGAAACAAAACATCAAACAAAATTTATTAAAAACAGTAAAAATATTTCACCAGATGGGCATTTTTTTTATTTCATTCACTATAGTAAATTCGTAAATCATTGGCTATTATCAATGACACATTTGAGACAAGTCATGAGAAAACCAGAGTTTTGCCTATGCGAAAACAAAGCCGCAGAAAAGCCCCCCCCCCCCCCCCCCCAAAGACCGGCTTTCTCATGTTGCGGCTCATTTCTAGATTTGATGGTTTTTCTCACAATGACCAAGTTGTTATGGCTGAAAATACAGGGTTGACTTCATGTAAGTCTTGGGTGTATGCCAGAAAATAGCATCCATATTCAATGTCACTTATCATGTGGCTGAAACTTTTCAAACTAACTTAAACACATGAGCCACCACACCAGAAAACCAACAATCTGCATATGCGAAAACAAAGACGCAGTAATTGCGAAGCTGATCAGCACCTTTGATTTTGCTACACTGATAGTGCAAGCTCTCTTCTTCTTAAATCCGAAATCGCAAGCTTCTAGCCTTCTTCTGTGACTGCACAGACCGGTTTGTGCTGGACCTGTTTGGAAACCACATTGTTGGTTTTCTCATGACAAGGCTCAATTATGTGAATCACTTTTCAAGTACATGTACTCACCATCTCAGATTCGGCCAATATTTTATCACAGCACCGTGTCTCCAGTGAGCTGATTTCCTGACAGGTTTTACCATATAAGGTGAAATATTCCTGAACTCTCTCAAAGATTTCATCATCAAGGATCTGCAAAAAATGTTTGTCTGAGCTCATATAACCCAGGGGTCCCATTTATGAGACATGGGCAAACAGGATAGCCCCAGATGGGATGCCGCAGAATGCAACATCCCATCTGGGGCTATTCTGTTGGCTAGGAGGATTTTGTCGAAAAAATGGAATAAAATTCAAAATCACTGCTGATGCCCCTTGAAATGAAAGTGGACTCGCCCAAATGATAATGGTGGGCAAGTCCATTCTTCACATATGGGTTACGGTTCAATAGAACAATTTTTCAGTCAATTTGGAATAGACACTTAACAAGTCTTATGGGAAGTAAAGTGTCTTGCTTGAGGACATAACAAGGTGGGTGAAGCTTTTGAATACCCTTGTTTAAGAGTCAGTCTACCACTGAATTACCACACTCCCTATTACAGAAAGAAAAAATTATTTATTCACATTTTTGTGCAACTACAATTATTATTCACAGGGTGTCTCTAATGCCACTCTTGTATTTGGTTGATGCTAGCCAGATGGCAAACTTGTTGGGTAAAAGCTAGTCATCTTGCTCTTAATGTCTGTAGTAACATTTTTTTAGATGTTTAGTGCTGTACTTTCTATTCCACCTGGTGTCTGGTTTGGGATTTTACATTTAATTGTATCAATGCCTGTGCCTAGAATATTCTTACTTTCCATGCGACCCTTTAACCCATATTTGACGAATGGATTTTCCCATCATTATCAATTGGGTGAGTCCACTTTCACTTTTAGGGGTATCAGGAGTGATTTTCAATTTTCATATCATTTTTTGATGAAAAGCCTCTTAGCAAACAGAATAGCCACAGATGGGACGTCGCGTTCTGCGGCGTCACATCTGTGGCTATACTGTTTGCCTATGTCCCATAAAAAGGACGCCAGGCTTAAATGAGTTAACATCAACACTTAATTATGAATGTGAGAAAAGATATTTATCTGCATATTGTATCCAAACAGTGAAAGAATTTGGAATCTGGCTGCATCTCACAATATTAAGTATACTAACCTCCATTAGACCAGGTAAATCTTTGTTGAAGTAGCGTACATGATGAGCATTGGCAGCAGCCATGCATAGTAGGAATTCGTTTCTAGAAGCTGTAGCCTTTGTTTCACAGGCTTCCCGCCGACTTTTTAACTGAAATTTAATAACATTAATCAAGGCCAAATATGTGATTGAAAGTTTTTCTTCACATTTAGCTTACAATCATCAGAAAGGATGCATCTAGTATTTATTTTAGTTAAAAGTCAATCAATTTTAGACCTTTCAGTAACAGTAAGTGAAACCTAAAACCTCAAAAATCAGCATCTTCACAGTAACTATATCTGTATTCATCATTTGTCATGATTTTCTACACCAGTAAAATATCATTACTCAAATTTTAGATAAACAAAAATAAACCATCTTTTAAATCATTTGAACATTTAAAAAGATAGACATACTTTTGCATGGTTCTTTTGTAGACTGGCTAAAGACTGGAACAATCCTGTAGATCTTTTGTTCAATCTGAAACATGAGCATACTGATTTAACTCTGCACTGGGCACACAGCAAAGATCCCATTGTCCAAGTAGGGTAATTTGAGTGATTTTCTTGTTAAAGCCCCTATGATTCATTTGCTATATACATGTGTGATGTATTCATCTTGTGGACCATTTTTATGACATGCCACATTTTAGTAATTCTTCTTTTAGGTTTAGGGTGCTCTTTTGTATTAGTTTTTGACATTATGACAAACGCAAACAGTAGAATATACCTGGATCTAGCATGTTTTCGTTTCAATCTTCTTTTCTAGAGTAATGACAGAAATATTTTACTGTCACAATACCTACTTGTCTTCAGCTTCTTTGTGTTTGATTCTTGCCTCATGAGCCTGGCCCTCGTCTATATTGTAGGTTTTCTGAGCCTTAGTCATCTCTAGCACAGTCTGAGCAACTTCACTCTGAATCACAGACAGCTGGGGACCGACCTGTAAAACAATTGAGATAATACGATATTGTATCTTTTAAACATTTGTCGATTCAAGTTATATCTAAGATAGTGCAAACTGGGTCATGGATGAAGGGGAAGCAAATTAGATATAATTGTTATTTTTTGCATGATCTGAAAATGTTATAGCTGGCTTACATTTTTTTCAGAAGTAACAGACTACTTGTATAATCCAGAACAATGTTGACTCTGTTGTGAAAGCATTTGGAATTTTGTTGACTGGGTCTACTTTGCAGTTTTTGTGTTCTTCTTATATGTAGATGGCTTACTCAGCAGGTTCAACTGTATGAGAGCCTATTTCCTAAACATGCAACACACTAATTTTTAATATTATACACCATTGCAAAATTTGCTTTTCTTTAAAATATTCATGTTTTGAACAATTCTTAAAAATTCACACATACCTTTTTCATACATTGCACTTTATTAGTCTTCACGCCTCTGGCGGGTTCTGAAATCTTCTCTAGGTATGTTTCTGCAGCCTGAAGCCTCTTCTTGGCAAGAGCATCTGTTTCCTCAAGGATTATACGCCATACTGCTAAAGCAGTTCTGAAAAATGTGATGAGAAAATTTTAGTTTTATACCATCTTAAACAGGTTTAACCCTTTAATGATAAATGGACTTTCCCATCATTATTATTCGGGCGAGTCCACTTTTGTTAGGGGTGATTTTTTATTTCAATCTCATTTTTCGATGAAATTTCTCTATGCAGACAGACTAGCCCCAGATGTGATGCCGCATTTTGCGGCATCACATCTGGGGCTATATTGTATGCCAATGCCCCATAAATAGGACACCAGGCTTATATGAGCTAATTGCCCCTTACAACAGCAGGAATCTGCAGGGACCACCAAGGGATTTCCATGCATATGGAAATGAAATGTAAAGTTTGTGTAGGACCCTAACTCCTTTAATGCTAGGGTTCTCATTCAGACTACTTCTGGCTTTACCAATGTCCAGCAGTACTTCAACCATCATTATTTTCCCAACAGCCACTCCAATTCACTTGTTGTCATCTATTTGCTCTTTCGTTACACAATTAATTGTCAGTTTATTTCCCATGAGGTCCTCCAGAGAGACTGAAGTAATTCTGCTCTCGATTTGTTTGTACAAAGCTCAATTTCATGCAAAACTCTCGGACAAAATGACAGAGAACAATTGAGTTCTGAAAATGAGAAAATTTGTTTTTTTGTCACAAATGCTTTTATCATTCTGCACAGCTATATCACATAAGCTGATATTCATAAGTGTCACTTTTTTCACAGCATAAGCAGTAGAATCTCTTTCGTCACGTCACTTACTCGGCTTTAGGGGCTGAGAATGCTGGTTTGCATCTGACCGAGTCAAAAACCGTAGTAACTAGTTTTCTAGCAATCTGACTAAAATGACAGAAGACTTAAGCTAATACTATGTTTTAAACAAGGTTTAAATAATCTGTGAATGTCTCCCATGGGGAAAATAGCTGCCTCCAAAATAGGCTGGAGAATATGTGTAGCTTTATGCATCGCATCTGTTTTATAGAGATATTTTAGGGAATCATAACCAAGGGATTTCACATGGAATAAATACAAAACTACATGTACTTTTAAACATACATAATATGAAAAAGAATCTTAGAACAAAGGGCAGGAGTAAACATAGGCTATGTCTTCCATTACTGCCCAGGAATGTTCCCATCATATTTTTACGGTGAAGGTAAGCCCACTTGTGGGTTTGCTGTTTCCAACATTTTGAATCACATGTATATGTGTGACTGTAGTCGATGAAACAAACAACATATTACCAAAATCTACCAAGTACATGTAATACACATATTTTTTTAAAAATTATGCCTATATTGAAAAAGAAATGTAAAAAAGATGATTTCATATTTATAAACAAAATGTAAAACACGATGTAATTACATGCTTTTTAATATAATTTTAAGATCAGAAATAATAAACACAAAATATACAATCATTACAGGTGCAATAAAATTGATGAAACAAATGATAAGAAAAAGTACCATATTTTGGACATCTAAACAAAATGCTTGCTCTAACCTCTAATTTAAAGAACTACATGTAGAAGATAAAAAGTACAAAAATGAACATGTGAATATATATATACATACATAAAATGTAAACGTTAACACACATTTTAAAGCTAGATTGTAATCACAACAGAATATGTGCATCATTTTTACGATTGAATTCTACCAAATTACCTTCCACTTCCATAGCTAAAATGATAACATTTTCATATTCATGTACATTTATTTAAAAAAATTAAAAATATGAAAAGCAAGCTGGATACTTTCAAAAAACATACTTAGTCTTGCATTTAGGCAAATAATTATATACATGTAGTGTAAGAAATGTTTCAATGGCTTATAGTGTACACACTTGTCATTTGAGCCTTGACGCGAGAAAACCGGTCTTCGGGGTTTCCGACCAGGTCCCACACAAACCGGCCTGTACAGGCTCAGAAAAGAGCTAGAAGCTTGAAATTTCGGATTTAAGTAGAAGAGGAATTGTACTATCCGAGTAGCGAAAACAAAGGCGCTGATCAGCTTCGCGGTTACCGCGAAGCTGATCAGCGCCTTTGTTTTCGCCTAGGCAAAAATCCATTTTTCTCACGATGCGGCTCATTTAATTCATAAGAAAACCCTGCACCTTAAAATCATACTGTTTCTTTGTACTGCGTTGACCGAATTGTACTGCCAATATATATTTTTATTTGTATTTGCTTGTACGAGGGTGAGTCAGAAAGTTCTGTCATATGTGCTATAACTTTGTTAATAGACATGATAGGTTGTTGTATTAAACCTTCATTGAAAGGGCTACATCTCTCCTTTATAATGCTGCCCAAATAATGCACGAAAGAAATAAATACTTCGAAATAGACGCCTTGAAAGACACCTGGGGTAAAACCACTGGCACGTTTTCTTGAATTTGTGAATATTATTTAAAGAAAAACGTTTTCGAAAAAAAATATAATCCATGCAATATAATTTTCAGACATAGATGAATATATCCTGCAAAAAATCAAAATCATTCAACTTTTGAGTTATTGCAAAATGAAACATTGAAATTGGCTTGTTGTACATGCATTAAACTGCAGTTTAAATTCAAAGTCATTTATTGACATCTACACGTAGACCAGGGAGTTTAAAATGCATTTAACCATTTTATTGTTTCATCCTAGTGTGCTCTATAGTAAACTTGTAAAAAAGCAAGCAAATATAATGGTTCAGCGGTACCAGAAATTCTACAGGGGTACGTATTTCAATTACGTCATACATATATATCGCTTTATTGAAAAGTCAGCATACCATCGATATTAAACGGTAATTTTTGTCACATTGCTTTTCTAAGTATACTATTATTTATCATTGTAAAGTTGGAGAAAATTTCATCGGTAGTTTAAAAGATATAACGCATGATATGCACACAATAATATTCACAAAATCAAGAAAACGTGCCAGTGGTTTTACCCCAGGTGTCTTTCAAGGCGTCTATTTTAAAGTATTTATTTCTTTCGCACATTATTTTGGCATCATTATAAAGGAGAAATATAGCCCTTTCAATCAAGGTATAATACAACAGCCTATCATGTCTATTAACAAAGTTATAACACCTATGACAGAACTTTCTGACCCACCCTCGTATGTAAAATGACTTTGAGAGAATAAGGAGATTTTGACTTTAAATGAACAGCAACAAGCAAAAACAAAGACGCAGATCAGCTTCGCAGTTAGCAAAGCTGATCAGCGACTTTGTTTTTGCTACATGGATAGAAAAATTCCTCTATTTTCTAAATCCAAAATTTCAAGCTTCTAGCCTTCTTTTGTGATTGTCAAAGCTACTTTGTGTCAGACCAGTTCATAAACATCATTGTTGGTTTTCACATGACACGGCTCAAACCTAGGTCACATCGTCTTGGCAAACCAGCGCTTTGGCCAGTTTTTTCTTCTTTTATTTTCAGCATATGAGACAGCTATGTAACAAATCTAGCAAAATTATGCTATGGAGTAGTGGACCCTACCAAGACAATCATACAAACCTCGGTCTAGAATGGTAACTTTGTTCTTTAGCTTAGAATATCTAATAAATAGTAATGATTCTATCAGATTGGACAAATGCTCACTGTTGTTGCTGAACTCATTGTATCAGTGGCCACAGAACAGCTTTCATATCCAATTACATGTACCGCAAATTTGACACAAGTATAATATGACAAAATAAATGCTTTGCAAGACCTTAATTACAAGCTTAGGGAAGAAAAAGACAAATAATAAACAGTGACAAATGATTATGACATCACACAAAAAAAGACAAACCATTTGACAAGTGATGAGTTGGGTGCATTGTCAACACTAGCGAATACATCCAATTTGGTAGGAAAAATATGGTGTCAAATGGACAACTACAGAGCTACAGGATGTGGCTGATTTTCTTCTTTTTTTTATCAAATGTAAAATGTTTGTACCAAATTTCAAAATACTAAGTCAAGGAGTTGCAGAGAAATCTTTTGAATGAAAAATGGTTAAAACACAAAGTTCAAAATGGGAAAATACCCCTTATATCAAATAGCCTATGCCAGGGGTATAGAATTGATAATTTTGAATGTGAACCAGTGCACAAAGAAGAGACATTTCCTCTTAACGGAATACAGTTTCTAGTAAGCTTTCCTGATATTTTCAAGATATGGCGGAACCTTCGAAATTCGTGGTAATATTTGTTTCTCAAAGTTTCTCTCTCTGTATGAAGTGTTCTGAGAAGTTTTAACCCCAGTTGAAATCTTGATGTTTGCACTTTAAAATGGTATGAAAATTGTATCTGAACAACAATGTTGTGCAAGTCCAAAAGCATTTAAATTCACACACTCATTTTTTAACAAGGAACAAAAGCAAATTCTTAATAAAATGTAGTCCCTGAAACTAAAGTCATCCCAAACACAAACGAGACAGGATAGAAAATTTTAATTACCATGAGTACTTAAGGGATATCCAGCTCTACAAATTGCTGAAAATAAAGTTGTTCTAGCACCACTGGAAATTTTATTTGGAGCTTTGTTTACTACTTGGCTGAAAATCCTGCCTTAGTGATTCTTAGGATACTTATATTGACACATGAAAGTGAACAATTTCTCAATTATGTTTTGGTAAAGCATGTCTCACTGCATGTGTGCAAGAACTGTTATGAACCTGAGATTTTAGAGAGAGCTGTGCATTACAACTAAACATTAACTACACCGAATTTCGAAGGTACCATCATACAATATGTCCAAAAACATAAGCAAACTATGGTATGTGCTGCACTAAGTCTGAACTGTGACAGATTTAAAGTCTGCAGGATTTTGTTTGAAGTCTGCAGGACTTTTTGAAAGTACTATACCTAGAATTTTGCATGCCCTACACGTGGAAAGCCCTGAAACTGATTGTCTAATTGCATGCTGAGACATGCTTTTACAGATCGTCTGCATGTTATTATGGATCATTTGGCTTAATCAAGCAAAAATGTCTTTCCTTTAACAGAATCATATAACATCACACTCTGTAATCTGATGAATCAATGCTCAACAGCATGTCACTCTGCGAGTCAGGGCTAATATTGAAAGCTTGTAAAAGAACGGAAAATCAGTTGAAGGAAACCAATAGGTTGCTTGAAATTAATTACATCTTGCCACGTCTACCATTTGCATTAGTCAAGCATGTTTGTTTGTTAGTATAATTTGATTATTAACATCCAAGGCAACAATTTTTCAGTCATGACGAATCAACACTTCTGAAGTATTTCACCATAATCATTGGTCCAGGAGTAAACTGGCCTACTCAAGAACATAACCAGCCCTCTGATACTCAAAAAGTTCAAACTTCATAAAATTTTATGAAATGTGTAAATGAGCATGTTTTAAAGACAAGCATTTGACGATGGGAAATGGTTTGACTATGTAGTATGTACATGCGTATCTCACCTGTGTTCTTTCCCATTCTCAGAGTTGAGGTCTGGCATAGCCTGGAAATCTCTCTTCAATAGCTGACTCGTCAGTTTCTGTAAGGCCTAGAAAGAAACAAGAAGTTACAAAATTGAGCCGTGTCATGGGAAAACTAGATTTCTGCCTTTGAGAAAACAAGGGCGCAGATCAGCTGTGCAGTAACTGTACAGTTGATCAGCGCCTTTGTTTTCGCTACTCAAATAGTACATTTCCTCTTCTTCTTAAATCCGAAATTTCAAGCTTCAAGTCTGCTTCTGTAATTGCACAGGCCGCTTTGTGTCGGACCTGGTCGGAAACCCTAAAGACAGCTTTTCTCGCATCGTGGCTCAATTAATTACAACAGTCACCTGTAATACAATTAAACAAAGGAAAGGCTCACCTAAGATCTGGTATTGATATACCAGTTAGCAAATAAATGCTTGTCCTTATACTTTTGCAGACGACCAATGCTGACCTTGTGGTGTAATAGTTCAAGGTAGTCCCATGGTCATCAGTTTACAAAGCTTGAGTCGTCAATGCTTTAAGCCAATTCCTTACCAGTAGAAAGACAGCGCTGGAGATCTTTTCAAAGGTTTCTTACCATATATGGGCATGACAGCCATCTCAATCATGTGATTTGAGCCACTTGTACAAATTTTCATTCTGGCCTTCCCATAAGAGTTGGCTATGATTGGTCAAGTTTTTTTTTTTTCCTCCTTCAAATCGCCATTTGACATTCCCATTCCAATACAACCGAATTTGACCAAGCTATAGAATAGGTCAAGATCATACCATGCTATAAAATAGATCAAGGTCAAACCTAGAACAGCATTTATACAAATGTAGAGTTTGAGTCCCCTAATGCATCAAGCTAAGTTATAAGATAATGAGATTTATGATTTATGAGGTGTCAAAATGCTTTACCATAAATAGCCATTTACAAGGAGGCACTAGACAAAATTTGGGCCTCAAAGTCAAACCATCCGTACATATATAAGCCTTCATGGCTTACTTGGGTGGTTATATTTGAAGCACTTTTTGAATGCCATAACATGCTAATTCTGGGTAAAAGTCCCATAAAATGGAGACAACTTCCAGACATGACCATATTTGTTGACTGGGATGTTAAGCATCAATGCAAACAAAATGCAAACTAGATAAAATTGTCTTTATTTGGCCAAGTAGTTTCTGACTCTGAGTTGATAATTGGACAACAGACAACCATGGACACCAAAGGATGGTGAACCTTTCGACAAGAAGTATATACCGGGACAGTCAGCAATACGGTGAGCCTTTCGACAAAAAGTATATACGGGGACAGTCAGCAATACGGTGAGCCTTTCGACAAGAAGCATATACGGGGACAATCAGCATTTCTATCTGGGTTCAGCCGTACCATGCAGTCAATCAATTTCTTCGTCCTGATGGCAAGGCAGGATGGAGGAATTCATTGTTAGCAGATCTGTTCTATTTTTACCTCACACAAACTATCACATCAAAACAAGACAGTTGAGCCGCATCAAGAGGAATGCCTTTGTTTTCGCTACATGGATAGTACAATTCCTGTACATGTACTTTCTAAATCCAAAATTTCCAGCCTCTAGCCATTTTATTTGCTTGTACAGCTCGGTTTGTGTTGGACCTGTTTGAATACTACATGTACATTGTTGGTTTTACTCGGCGTTTTACTAAGGATGCAGCTCAGACTCTAGAATAAAGCAGGTGTCAAGTTGAAGATAAACAAAAGATCTATTTCTGAGATAGTTCATCACTGTGTCTATCACTTCTTACATCACTTAACAGGTTCTTCATTTCTAGCTATTTATAAACACAGGATAGCAACTCTCTAACAAACTTCAGTTTTTCTGGGTGTGAAATTGAAAGAAAACAGATGACTGTATAGGAGTGAAAAGGAAAAGGATTATTCAAGCATGCTCTTAAAATAACATTTCCCAACTTGCCAGTATCTGCGCACACCCATCCCACTACGTAACAGCATGTTCAACATGAAAGTTGTTGAGGACAACAGCTATTACCATAAGCTTGGTTCAGAGCAAAATGCCAAAGATATGAGCCGCCTCATGGAAAAACCAACAATTTACATATGCAAAAACAAAGGCGCAGATCAGCTTCGCGGTATAAAACTGATCAGCGCCTTTGTTTTTGCTACACGGATAGTGCAATCCCTCTACTTCCTAAATACGAAATTCCATGCTTCTAGCTTGCTTCTGTGACTGTACAGCCTGATTTGTGTCAGACTTGTTCGGAAACCACATTGTTGGTTTTCCCACGAGGCTGCTCATATATTGACTTCTCTGGGGAAGTAACCTCCTATATATGTATTTATTCATTTAGTTCCTGTTTATTTTGTAATGTATCAATTTGATCAATATTGAACGAGCCGTGTAATGAGAAAACCATTTTTTTGCTTAGGCCAAAAAACTGCACAGCTGATCAGCGCCTTTTATTTTTGCTATACGGATAGTGCAATCCCTCTTCTTCTTAAATCCGGCATTTCAAGCTTTCAGCCTTTTTCCAAGACTGTACAGATCAGTTTGTGTCGGACCTGGTCGGAACCCCTGAAGTCCGGTTTTCTAAGGTCGCAGCTCAAATGCCAGAAACCAAACTTATTACAGGCAAAATAAATGAAAATTTTGCACAGATTTAAAACCATACATGTGATACATCTGAGAAGCCAAATAGGGAGATTTGCCTTTCCAAATAGGGAGAATCACTACATACAATCTGTTATATCGACACCCTGTATCCTCATGCTAATGTTATTGTTTACTACTGGAAATGTTGATGAATTCGTACGTAAAATGACAATTAGCAGACGATTCTGGGAATAAAATGTCATTTTTCGCTTATTTCTACACGATCTATCCTTTTAAGAATACTGGAGGAATCTCACTCTTACCTTTATTCTATTGCACGCACCTTTTCTCCGATTTACCTTTTTAAAAGACACGATAAAGGAAAACAAGACGTAGACGCTGTAAGTAAATTTTCTGTAACTTTCTTTTATTTACCTTTTATGATAGTATACAGGCGATATTTCCAACCGAAAATACGGTAAAATATTACCTTTTAAGTCATGAATCAAAGCCAAAAAATACAATGTAAAAAAAAAGCGTTGTTATTATTTCTCCCAGCTAAGATAAGGTTTAATTCTTACTGTTGACGTCATAGTATCCTCACGTTGATGTGTTGATGTAAAAGGATCATGTTCATTATGTTGAGTGACTATGAATGCATATAAAGAGTGTCTATGGGTATGTGTGACTGTGATTGCATTGAAAATGTAATCTGTAAAGCAAAAGAGGTGTTATGCACACAGTAACAGTACAGATACACGGCAGTCAATTTGTTATATCGGCACCCTGTATTCTCAAGCTAATATTATGGTTAAAATGTTGAAGATTACATATGTAAATGACAATTAGCAGACGATTCTGAGAATAAAATATCGTTTGTCGCTTATTTCTGGACGATCTGTCCTTTTAAGAATACTTGAGGACTCACACTTTGACCTTGATCCTATTGCACGTGCATTGTTCCCGATTTACAGTTTTAGAAGACATAATAACGGAAAACAAGTTTTAGACGCTGTAAGTAATTTCTCTGTGATTTTCCTTTATTTACGTTTTATGATAGTGTACAGGCAATATTAAATTGTGACCAGAAAGACAGTAAAATATTACCTTTAAGTCGTGAATCAAAGCCAAAAATGCCATATTTAAAAACGCATTGCTATGGTTTTCCACTGCTTATTTATTGCCAGTGTTATGTGTGATTGTGATAGCCTGAAATGTAATCTGCAATGTAAAAGAGGTAATATGTACTGTAGTTCCTTTTTTGAATATATGAGTACCGTTGTGAAAACACAAACGTTTTGCATATGCGAAAACAAAGGCGCAGATCAGCATCCAGTATCTGCCAAGCTGATCAGCGCCTTTGTTTTCGGCTCTACAAAGTTTGTATAAATCATGACCCCGTGATGACCTTGACCTATTTTATAGCAAGGTCAGCTTAGGTCGCATATCCCAGATCTCAGGTGAGTATTTATGATAGGACCATTGGTCCTATATGAGTACCGTCGTGAAAACACCAACGTTTTGTATATGCGAAAACAAAGGCGCAGATCAGCATCGCAGTATCTGCGAAGCTGATCAGCGCCTTTGTTTTTGCTGTACAGAAGTTGCCGTCATACGGAATTTAGCATGTTTATTCGTTGTGGGATTATGCTAAATACTCGTTTTGAAAAGCGCAATTCGATCGATGTTGAATGTCTATTTTGCTGCGTCGCATTTTAGCGTGGTACCTATTTACGCGGCGATTTTGTCTACAAACCAACTTGTAAACTTGTAACAACGGTCTGCACTAACAAACATTCCAATGCCCATAGCTCTGTAATTATTCTGCCAAATATAACATTGAAGCGTCGTGCGTTTTCACAAGTGATTCTGGATTCGTCGTATGTTTGCATTCTTAAATGCGTTGACTAGAACGACTTCAGGTAAAGCTTTCAAAGTACATTATAGTCTGTAAAATTCGCGTACAGGTAGGGGCCAAAAAGAGGAAGAATCAATATCGATTGCGGAGGGAGGCAGTTTTATTGCACAGGTTAATAGGGACCATAAAACCAATAAAGAGTTGGACTAAAGGTATTATCCTTTGGGAGTCTCTTTGTTGTTCCCTGCAGAAATGTGATAAATACCTCATGATGACAGTCCTTTGATCTAGGGATCATAAGGGGTCATTAACCGAATAAACAATGGTACCAATATAGCTCCTTCAGGAGCTGAAGGAGCTAAGTCTTTAAAGACATTATGTACTCTTCCGAACAAAACCTTTAGTTATTAACCTTCAAATAAAACAACGCCGTAATTTACGTTGATTTTGACAAATTATAAATATGAAGGCAATTCCTGACACGACGTCCACATGGATAGTACAATTCGTCGATTTTCTACATCTAAAATTTCCAGTATCTAGCCATCATTTAAGTTTGTACAGTTCGGTTTCTGTCGCGCCTGTTCGAAAATCACACAGTTGGTTTTAAAAAATAAACACATATAGAAATAAAAATATTCCCAATATACAGCTAAAATGAAAATAAATGGAAAGTCAATCTACTTTCATCAATTTCCTGTAAGAATGTCGAGATTTATTCTCACCCATTTTTTTATTAAATATAGAAAGGCATCACTATCAACAGTAGGAAACCTTATCATTTTTTAATTTTTACCTGAAGAAGTAATAACTTAGCAGGGAAATGTAATAACACCTACTCGCGAAAACAATAACATGAAAACTGGAAAACGGCCTTTTTAAGAACAATCAAAGCTTTGAGTTTGGTAGTTTATGTTCCCTGGGTATATTTACATAGCGTAGAACTAATTAGGACTGAAATGAACTTTTGGCGCCTGCTTACAGCGTCAGCGTCTTGTTTCCCTTTATTTTGTCTTCTAAAACGGTAATTTGAGGAAAAAGTACGTGCAATAGGATAAAGGTAAGAGTGAGATTCCTCAAGTATTCTTAAAGGGACAGATCGTGTAGATATAAGCGAAAAATGACATTTTATTCTCAGAATCGTCTGCTAATTGTCATTTTACGTACGAATTCATCAACATTTCCAGTAGTATACAATAACATTAGCTTGAGGATACAGGGTGTCGATATAACAGATTGTATGTAGTGATTCTCCCTATTTGGAAAGATATTTGAGCCACCTCGTGGGAAAACCAACAATCTGCATATGCGAAAATAAAGACGCAGATCAGCTTCGCGGTAACCTGATCAGCGCCTTTGTTTTCGCTACTCGGATAGTACAATTCCTCTTCTACTTAAATCCGAAATGTCAAGCTTCTAGCTCTCTTCTGTGCTTGTACAGGTCGGTTTGTGTCGGACCTGTTCGGAAACCACATTGTTGGTTTTCCCACGAGACGGCTCATTTGGTCGATCTGAAATTTCAAACAGGTGAAATGTGTATGATATATAGGGAAAATCTGAAATTCCAGCTAGGGAGGTTCTCTCAAAAATAGGGAGATCACTCTGAATCAGGGAGATATCACATTGATGTATGTTTAAAACAACATGAAAAATTCTTATTACACATGCTAGAAAAAACTGGGCAAAGCTGAGGAATAAATGAAGTATTCTTCTGCATATCACAAAATACATTTTTTTAAATTTATACTGGGTAGCCGTCAAGTTAAACGCTGAAACTTTGGAACCATCTGTTATTTGATGCACTGAGTCATGTGTAACCCTGATTCCTTGGGAAAGTAGAGGGGCTTTCACTCTTTACCAGCTAGTGTCCAGTAAAAACCACATCCAAAAGGCTTTTTGACAAAATATTGTAACCCATGGATGAGGAATAAGACCCTAGATTTTCATGATTCATCATACCATAACATTGATAGGTGCATGACTTTAATGAAACTTTAACCCATTTTTGATAAATTGATTGCACTATCACTATCATTTGGATGAGTTTACTTTAATTTTAAGGGGCATCAGGAGTGACTTTACTCAATTTTTTGATGAAAATTTTCTAAGCAAACAGAATAGCCCCAGATGGGACACTGTGTTCTGCGACGTCACATTTGGGGCTATGCTGTTTGCCTATATCCCACAAAAAGAAAAGGAGTCCAGGCTTATATGAGTTAAATTACTTAACAACCAATGTTCCAAGCATATGAAGATGATTTGTACAATCAGTCACACTGGGGCTCAACCGTTTTGGTTACTTATATTACATACCAGTCCTACCCACAATACCAAAAACCAGCCTCATATTGAGGCTCCTGCTATAATTGGTGGAAGTTAATAATCACAGCAGGGAGAGAGAGATAGTGGCTACCAAGTGTGGGTGCTAATTAATAATGCATGGACTGAGGAAAGCAAACTGAAGATAACAATATAGATGTTCTCACATTCATTTTATCATTTGAAATATGCATATATATCAAAAGCAAAGGCATTACTGCATAGATCCACTTTTTGCTTTGTATTTCAATTTTAATATTGCATGCCTCTTTACATGATCACAAGTCCTAATGCTCATACTCATACTACTTGCTTACATGTAGATAATTTTTTAACTTTTAAAAGTCTTTTTTTGTAACAAAATGTGCCGCATGATGAGAAAACCGGCGTTTTGCATGTAGCATTTTAACAAAGACAAAGATCAGTTGTACAGTAACTGCAAGGAGATCAGCCCCTTTGTTTTCGCCAAATAGATAGTTTGATGCCTCTTCTTTCTCAGTCTGAAATTTCAAGTTTTTTACTATTGACTGCAGCTGCACAGACTGGTCCATTACGACAACATGCCCATGCAATATACAGAATTTATGTTAGCTTTAAAAAATGAAAATTTGAAAATTTTTAGCTGAAAAAAATGATATTTTTCTTATTTTTGCTCAAAACATAGATTGTGGGTACACGTTAGAACCGCCTCGCTGAGGCAGTTCTAACGAGTACCCACAATCTATGTTTCAGAGCAAAAACAATAAAAATAGGTATACCCCTACAAACCCCAGTTTTACTATATAAAAGTGGGGTTTAAGGGGGTATACATTTCACGGAGATGTTTTCGTAATGTCTGTGTAGGGCCTATTTTGAAATCCCACAGACCGGTTTTCTCGCATCGCGGCTCACATATATTACAAACTAGCAAAATCATTAGATTTCAGCTTTTGAAATTTCGATTGACTAATGCCATATCACCAACAGCCCCGTAAAGCTGAATAAAATAAATTAAAGAAATTTGTTTAATTAAATCATGTTAGATCCCTTTTTACGTTTTATAACAGCATGTTTTCAGACAACCCATAGGAAATAGTGAATGGCATGCACTTTAGATTTCAAAAGAAGAACGTCATTCGACAAGAGAAATGCATGACCGGCACATCTGCACCTTTAATTTCATGCAGGCTAAATATCTGAGCACTGATTTTCTCATATGATCGAGGTCTGAGACCCCATATAATGCGCGGATCAGAATATATCATGTACATGTACAGTTTATTTAAAGCGAAACAAAGTTCTAGAATAATAATTTTTCAATCTATGGAAACACATGTATGAGTTTCCCCAGACAATTCAACATTTGAGTCGCGTCATGAAAACCCAACAATGTGGTTTCCGAAGATGGCAAGAGACTGGAAATTTTTTATTTAAAAGTAGAGGAATTGTACTATATATATCCATGTAGCATAAACAAAGGTGCTAGTGAGATTGGTAGTTACTGCGAAGCTGAGCTGCGCCTTTGTTTTCGCATATATGCAAAATGTTGGTTTTCTCATGACGTGGCTCATTTTATTTCGCGCCTTACTGGATCATGCGAAGAACTTTGCTTCAGTGAATTTGATGACAAAAAGTTTGGATTCTCAGCTTCATATGACATGATACAGATGATATTATTTTCTGGCATAAATATTTTTTTTTATTTATTTGTTGCCCTGCCTAGAGTGGTTTGCTCTGAGCTTGGTCAGGGCCTCAGGCATAAATAAGGAGTGAGAGTAACACTATCTTTGTACCATATGGTAGGGGCCTCATGCTGTTCAAGGTTGGCACACTATAATTATCATATTGCCAGAAAATAAGTACATGCTGTGTTTTGATAGCCACTTAATTATCTTTTATGAACTGGAGGGTTTTTGGTTCTGATGCAATAATCTGGTATTGTGGGTAAGAGTGATACTATCATTTCATCTTAGCTGAAAACATTTTTCTCCTCTCATGGAATTCTCATGTTCAGCTCCTTCATATCTGCAATGATGTTATTTGCATGTATTGTTTTCTCATGTTGCTTGTATTAAGCCTGAGATATTGAATAAACTGAAACTGAAATGAAACTAAAAGCAGTGAATAGATGCCTTAATGCAGCTATTTTGTGGGCTAAGATACCATAAAAGCCTGCATAATTGACGAAGTAGACAATCAGATACAATATGAATGAGGAGTTATAGGCTTTTCCATCCTCGGAATACACATCACGCTAACATGTCCGTGTAATGTATACCCCCTTATTCCCCACTTTTATATAGCAAAACTGGGGTATGCAGGGGTATACCTATTTTTCTTATTTTTGCTCCAAAACATAGATTGTGGGTGCTCGTTAGTGAGCCGGTTCTAACGTGTACCCACAGTCTATGTTTTGAGCAAAAATAAGAAAAATATCAAATTTTTCCTACTGAAAATTTTCTTTTTTTTTTACAGCTTAAAAAACATTTCTGTATATTGCATGGGCAAGTTTTTCGTAATGATGTAACAGAAATGATACCAAGTTTTCCAGTAGAATGAGCCTGTGCATTTTTGCAGACGGTAATCAGTATCTTTTTTACTACTCCTGAAGTCACGATTCTAGTCTGGGTCTACACATTTGGTTGCTATGACTACAGCGTCATCCGGAGTCACATCTAATATGATCTGTGTCATGAGAAAACTGGATTTTTGCATATGCGTAAATAAAGACGCAGATCAGCTGTGCAGTTCAACATTTTTGTTTTCGCTGCACAGATAGCATAATTTCTTTTCTTTTTAAATCCGAAATTTCAAGCTTCAAGCCATCTACTGTGGCTGCACAGACCGTTTTACGTCATATCTGGTCTGAAACCCTGAAGACCAGGTTTCGTGTCACGGCTCACAATATCTAGAGCTCCGAACTCACTAATCAAGTCAGTGACTTATTGATTCTTGCCTAAATCGGTAGATCAAGAAATAGGAGAATATATCTATTGTTCCAGAAAAAAAAGTTTCTTATAAATCATAAACATGCCTATTTAGGCAAACTGACACAATTTCATTAGTCTGACTGAGCATTCAGGAGATTTTTTCTGGAGCTAAGCATAAACACCATTTAGCTGGGCTAGGAAAAACACAACACTTTTTAAACACAAACAATGACAACATATCAGTAATAAATGAATTTAAATGCACAATAAGAGCTGTCACAGGACAACGTAGCTCGTCTGACTTGTGCTTTGCCACTAAATCTATTAAAATCTATGAACTGTGACTTTGACCTGAAGGTCACTCAGGTGGGTCATGATGGTACAGCATAAAACTTCAGACCAATATCTAACAACATGCGAAGTATCAACTAGATCCATCAACATGTTCAAGAGATTTAGACTTAAAAAAAACTTTAACCCAAAACTTTAACATTTGAGAAATGTCGACACCAGCGCCGGGGTGTCAGATTGCAATAGCTCTCTTTCGGACAGGTGAGCTAAAAACTTTAACTCATTTAAGCCTCGCGTCCCTTTTATGGGACACAGGCAAACAGAATAGCCCCAGATGTGACGCCGCAGAATGCGGCGTCCCATCTGGGGCTATTCTGTTTGCTTAGAGAATTTTCATCGAAAAATTGAATAAAATTTAAAAATCACTCCTGATGCCCCTAAAAGTGAAAGTGGACTCACCCAAATGATAATGATGGGAAAATCCACTTGTCAAATATGAGTTAACAAAAAACTTTAACATTTGAGCAAATTATGCCAATGGTGACGCCAATGTCGGGGTGAGTGTAATAGCTCTTCCCGTACTTTCGTAGAGGCAAGCTAAATAGGTTTCTTATCTTTCATTTCTATGTACATGATGTACGAAATGCAAAAATTTGTTTTTGTCAAACTTGATCACATAGCTATCTTGCGACAGGCCTCCTATATGGACGCAAAAATACAATGTCCTAAACAGTAATATCAACACAGAACATGTCATGCTCAAACTCAAACATAAAATGCATGCTTTATAAACTGCAATGAAATTTCATATAACCTATCTTAAACATTATATTATCTTATGAAGACATTAGCCATGACTTTTTAATGGTCTCAAAGGTGCATAAACAATGGTTATGATTTTTATCGTTTGACAGACAGACATAAATCACAGGAAATCAAATTAGATTCCTCACATTTAAAGACAGCTTAATCCCAGAAGAATTTGTTTACATAATAGACAATGTAACAATTGGGTCTTATTCAATTCTAAAACAACTTTGGATCTTATACCAGACTATAAGAATCTTACATGAGTGTCAGGTATGGATAGACAAATCTGTCCTGAGGGTCACATTTTGGCATCACGAGGCTCGCCTCGTGATGCCATATTGTGACCCGAGGGACAGATTTGTCTATCCATACCTGGCACGATAGGATAACCATGTTTGATATGTTGTGAGTTGTGATGTTACTTGTCAGTCAATCAACAAAAACTTCACATTATTCTCTGAACAAAAACAGGAAGAAATTTACATTAAGAATGACTAGGAATTAATGGATACAATTAAACCCAGACACCAGACGGGAAAGAAAAGGGCTGTACTAGACATCGCATAGAAACGATAAAATATAACAATACATATGAAGAGCAAGATGACTAGCTCTTTACAAAGTTCACAAACAAGATGGCCATCCAAACAGCTTGGACAAAAAACAAAATGGTAAACACCACAGATAACTAGACAGACAAAAAGCAGTCATTGGAAAAAAAAAAAAAAAGAAAAAAATCAGTCCTTGTAACACACACACAAAAAAAAAGAAAAAAAAAAAAAAAAAAAAAAAAAAAAAACAACTTGGAATGGTGGGTAAACAATTTAATGAAAAGCGTAAATCAATTTAACAGAGCTTCAACCCTGTCCCTTAGCCAGATTTTGTGAACATATTTTCTCAAAACACAGCTCAAACTTTGATTTAATATCCATTGATGACAGGCTTGAGACAATTATGCAACAACAATCGATGATCAAATCAAATTAAAAACAAACAATAGGATATCTCCGGAGATATGTGTCAAGCAAGTACAAGTACGGAACTTTGTTTTGTACAAAAGAGTGCTCCAATTTTTTTTTCAAAGCATATTTTTACACATACATGCAATGTTAAGTAATGAGGGCACTGAGGATAAAATGAGCCGCATCATGAGAAAACCAACAATCTGCATATGCGAAAACAAAGGCGCAGATCAGCTTCGCAGTAACTGCGAAGCTGATCAGCGCCTTTGTTTTCGCTACACGGATAGTACAATTCCTATACTTTCTAAATCCGAAATTTCAAGCTTCTAGCCCTTTTCTATGACTGTACAGACCGGTTTGTGTCAGACCTGGTCGGAAACCACATTGTTGGTTTTCCCACGAGGCGGCTCAAATTATCATCACAAGTATGTTTTAGCCTGACCAGGCCTCGAGGTTATAAAACTTTTTTCAAGCTAAGCTCAGCTGAGGTTAAAATTTATCCTGCTCATAAATGTTAAAATGCCAACAATTGTTGGCATTTTAACATTTATGAGCAGGATAAATTACTAGTTTTTGAGTTTTGAACCTGAATTTTCCACTAATTTTGATCATTTCAACATTTATGAGCAGTTGAAATTTCGTGCTCAGCTGAGCTGAGCTTGAAAAAAGTTTAATAACCTCTGGGCCAGGCTTTCTCAGTCCAGGCTCACACTGGTTATCCAGATACAACCAACCTGACTGAGAACAACCAAAGCAGATGAAAAATGAGCCACCTCGTGGGAAAACCCACAATGTGGTTTCCGAACAGGTCTGACACAAATCAGGCTGCACAGTCTCAGAAGCAGGCTAGAAGCTTGAAATTTTGGATTTAAGTAGAAGAGGGATTGTACTATCCGAGTAGCGAAAACAAAGGCGCTGATCAGCTTCGTGGTTACCGCGAAGCTGATCTGCGCCTTTGTTTTTGCCTATGCAGATTGTTGGTTTTCCCATGGGGCGGCTCAAATAAATAAGCGACAATATAGGGATCAAACATGATTTTCCATTCATTAACATTCGCTAGGTCTCGAGGGGAGTGTTGAAAACCGAGGGCACCGCCCAACACTCCCTGAGGGAAGTATCGAATGTTAATGAAAGACAAAATCATTTTTGATCGCTATTATTACATAAATTCTGCAGAAACGAAGAAATGATGGCACACTATATCTTATAGCCACATCACATTTTCATAATTATGCATTAAAGCATTCTTTCTAATGCTTGTTCAGGGCAGAGTTCAGTTACTCGATAATAGCAAGAGCTTTGCAATAATAGCAAAAGCTTTGCCGCTTTCTTTTCATCGTGTGACAAGGGTATTTATACAATAATAGGGGTTAATATATACCTGTCTAGGAACAAAGTTAAACAGGCATTTGCATCCTACCACCTTTTATTGATTTCATCTGCTCTCGTTCTCAGTCACATTGTTTGTTGTTGTTTTCTTTTTTATTCAGTTTTGCGTCCCTTTGAAGATTATTTCAGCTCACATGAGATGATGAGATGGTACAATCAGTATACAAGTGGGTCAAAAATGGGAGAACCCCAAGAAAAAGCACCTGGCACACCCACAAGCAGAACTTGGCTTGTCTCACATGTGCCCCATGTGGGGCAACATGTGCCCCGTGTGGGGCAATGGTTTTCTCCAGTGTGAGGCTCGTACTCGTACATGGCTGATTTCGTACGCTCTCCTTGGTTCTGTATGGGGAAGATAAGTATCTCATGTAATCAATACAAATCAATTGTTAGTGGTGTGATAGAGCTGTCTGGTCCAAGAATAAACAATAACTCAACCACATCACCAGGAAAACGGCCTTGCATATGTGATCACAAAGACACAGATCAGCTGTGCAGTAACTGCACAGCTGATCAGTGCCTTAAATGTGTTCACCACACAGATAGTACTATTCCTCTTCTACTTATATCCAAAATTTATAGCTTCTAGCTTTCTTCCGTGACTGTACAGGCCAGTTTGAGTCAGACCTGGTCGGAAACCCCGAAGACCAGTTTTATCGTGTTGAAACGCAAACAATAACCAGTGCTTGACAGTGACTGACAGATCTGATATTAAACAGTCCTCCACCAGAGCTATGGCTGTATTGGGAATCACAAAAGAGTCATGAAAAAATCAGATTTAGCATATTGGCAAAACCTAAGACACTGATCACCAACATATGTAACTATATTAAAAGAATACTTAAGATCTCTAGTTTCTATTTATTTATTTTTCATTTATTTTTTTTTTTATTTCAATTTATGCCCCTTTCTGGATTATTTCAGCTCACATGAGATGACATGTAATAAATAACAACAGGCAAAGTATCAACTAGATTCATTTACATGTCTAAAAACTCTAACTAAAAACTTAACAAAATTTCAAGGGACATGGCCTTGACCTCAAGGTCACTCATATGTGTCACAATGGACCTTGGTATAGCATAAAACTTCAGACCAATATCTAACAACAGGCATAGTAGCCACTTGATCCATCCACCTGTTCAAGAGATTCAGAGTTTAAAAAATTCAACAAAAATCTTACCGGTATACATAAAATTCAAGTTTGTGATATATTGACCTCAAGGTCACTCTGATGGTTCATGATGATACAACTTACATGTAAAGCTTCAGACCAATATCTAACAACATAGTATCAACTTGATACATCATCAAAATGTTCATAGAGAAAACATTAACATCTAAGCAACACAGACATGGACGCCAGCAACCCCGGGGAGTACAATAGCTCTACCTGTAGTTTCACATAAGCAAGCTAAACAGCAGAATGGCTAGACTCACATGTGTCCTGTGCAAGACTAGTTTCTATGATCGTCTGAATTAGGGGTCCCTTAAAATCAGTCTACAGTGTATCTTCAAAAAAATGGTTCAATTCAAAGAGTTACTTTGCTATAAAATTGCTATATTTGATGATTCCATTAAGAATAAGCCTATCAATCAATAGAATACATGTAAGTGCAAAGGGAATCTCTTATTTGGGAGACTGGAACATTTTGGTTTCATTTGATTTGTTGTTCAACCATTTATGTCAGCAAGTGACTTAGTCACTGCTTTTTTGGTATTAACCTGTGCTTTTGGAAGCTTAATAAAGTGTTTCGCTCAAAAGCACAACAGTGCAAAAATGGTGGCCCGATCATTGGTATACTAAAAGCTCGTCAGCTCATGTGACCTACTGAATATTTTAAATAATTTGACAACAATGATCATTGCTTATTATGTATATGTGAACTTCAGGTGAATTACAAGTATATGTAAAATACCTAAAACCAAAACTTTTGCAAATGCTCTGGTTCTTTCAATGAAATGATTAGTTTGATGTGTTGCTTAACATCCAAGTCAACAGCTATGCTCATGCCTAGATGTTGCCTCCATTTTATGAGACTTCTCAAACATTGGTACGTATGACATCCAAAATGTGCTTCAAATACAAACAGATGGTCAGACGGTAAGTCATTATTTTAGCCTAGGGGCATAAGGCCATCTATTACTCACAGTACCAATGGGCTGGCACTATTTTAAAGAATTAGAATCACAGATATATTCTCAATTGAGTCCTCCGTCAAACCACCCATCATTAATATTCATTTTCTATTGACCATTCAAATCTGCACATTAGCTAACGGTCAATGACGGTTAGACAACACGTGGGTTAGACAAACAAACCAACACGTGCTTTTTACAGGTAAATATAGGTGCAAAAACACAATGTTTGTCTAAGGAAATAGGGGTGGGCGTGGCTATACCTTGCTGGCGGAGGAGTCAATTAGAGCATACCCCGGTAACTGAGTTTTCATATATACATGTGATATCTCCCCATTTCAGAGAATCTCCCAATTTCAGAGGGATATCCCTATTTTTGAGCAAATCTCCCTATTTGGAATTACAAAATTTCCCTATATAACTTATACATAATCTCCCTATTTAAAATTTCAGATCTCCCCATTTCCTTCTTTGTTCAACCATTCTCCCTATTTCGAAAAGTTAATCTCCCTATTTGGCTTCTCGGATGTATCACATGTGTTTTCATATCCCAAATCAGAATCATGAAACTGATGAATGCATGCATGTGAAATGTAATAATTGATAAACATAAATGAGTGAAAACAAAATAATCTCTTTAACTGCATTAGGATTAAAATCTAACTGGTACTAACAACATTGCATCTTTTTCTCACAATACCTGAAAAATTGAACAAATTCCGATTATCGGAAAAGATGACGTGACGTCATCAGCCAGCATCCGTGTCACTCTCACGGGTACAAATCAGTAATGGCGGATTCATCAAAAGCCAATAAACGTCATATTTTATTTGCACAAATGATATAAACGCCAAAATCTTTAAGAGTTTTGTTTTGTAATGAGGAAAGATTGTTTCCAGACTGCATATATTTTGAATTTGGAAGGAAAATATCGTGAATAGCACAATATTTCCGTGTATATTTAAAGTTAACAATTTTGATTTTTCGACATGCGCGGGCGGCTTTGATCTCTCGTTATTTAAGAAATAATTTTACTTTAATGTGAATTATCGTGAATTATCGTGATTAACGCGGGATGTTGGAGGGCAGATTGCGATGTATTAATTCACGACGGCGCAGCAGAATTAAATATCGCACCTGCCAGACAATATCAGGCGTTAATCAAATATAATTCACCGTAAAGTAAAATTATTTCGATTCTTACACGACTAATATACAAATGCTTACATTTTAAAATGTTTTCCAGTGGACTCATTGTTGGCGGACATGAATGTTTATGTGCGACGTCACAAAAATGCCACTTCACCCGCGTAATTTTGTTTATGGTGAATTATCATTTGCAAACGGTGACGTTTCCATTAGATTTAATGGGAAATACGACAACGTCGTGTTAGAACACAATTTCAGGCACTTCAGTCTATAATCAAATTGAAAGTTTATGACAATCTTACGCCGTAGTATTTCTGCTGTCATTTTTTGTAGGATCTGTTTTTAGAGGAGACATATTTTAGATTTTAAGTAACATATCACACATTGCTTGGATTTTAAAACTCCAACAACTTCAACGGCACGAATATTGTACATTTCTATCTATTGTTATATTAAATTATCATAATTACAAAATAAACTCGTGAAATATAAGCTGCCGTTAGATAAAACAAATCTAGAAAAATGTGAGCTGAAATTAATAAGTGAATACATTGGATAAAGTTATCCAATTACATGTTACTCTTTCTCTGTAGCTCCTTCAGTTTTCCGAGTTTAAAACAAACCTTGCCCATGTTGCCGGAATAATTTTTAAAACAGATGGCGGATATTTCTTTTTCAGTGGTTCTTGTATTAGTTAATTTTATTTTAGTGAATTCAGCTTTGATTTCAACGTATATTTACAATTTAAGACACATTTAACCTCACAAATATGTGTATTAAGTCTGTGTATTAATTGACTCTGTACCCGTGAGTTCACAGGTAATATTATCGATGACGTCATCGCCATCTTTTCCGATAAGCGGAATTAATCTAGTTTACAGTTCGAGAAATTCTCATCTAAAGTCTGATCAATCGCAATATTACTGATACAGATATCTCAGGTCCCCTCTGACAAGCTACTGACAGAGCTACCGTGCACAATCGTACCAAAATAGTTACAACATTAATATCTTACCTGGGCATATTCTTTCTCAATGACGGATCTCTGACGTGCAAAGTTCCTGTAATGAAAATAAGGCACACATTATGATTATGATCATGAGAATGCATTTTTGTGTGCTTATACAAAGGCATTTGGTTGGTTGGTGTGTTGTTTGGTTTTGTGTTTTATGTCCCACTCAATGGCTAAGGTTATATGGAGAGGGGATCTCGCTTTATGTCCAATACGAAGGACTGAAGAAGCCCAGGCTCAAACACATGACTCCAGGTTTACAAGACCAATGGCTTCACCGCAATGCCATGTAGGCTTCTCAAAGGCATTTGAGCCGCCTCATGGGAAAACCAACAATCTGCATATGCGAAAACAAAGACGCAGATCAGCTTCGCAGTAACCGCGAAGCTGATCAGCGTCTTTGTTTTCGCTACTCGGATAGTACAATTCCTCTACTTTCTAAATTCAAAATTTCCAGTCTCTAGCCATCTTCTGTGCTTGTACAGCCTGATTTGTGTCGGACCTGTTCGAAAACCACATTGTTGGTTTTCCCACGAGGCGGCTCATTTTGAAGTTCTCAGTCAATTAAAATAATACCTCAGATCTATGTGACTTAAGAAATGAATTTCATTTTTCTGATGTTCATGGGGCTATGAACCACATTGAGTAGCGTGCAAAGTGAATGAACTCCTGTGGTGGTTCATAGCTCTATGAATCTCAGAAAAATTAAACTCATTGCTTATATTTTCATTCATTTCTCCTTATCGCTTTCTGAAAAATTATCAAGGCGATCACATTTACAAGCAAATAGAGAATTTACAAACAGTGTGTGTTAAAACAGCAGAACGCCATCGATGACGTCATGATGTTTACAAAGTCCAATCACATTGGTGTAAGCCATGTTTTTGTGACGTCACTTCGGATTATGTGACATCGCATGACACGATGTCCATGGAACTATGAACCTCATCTAAGTTCTATAGATTCATTAAGACTTTAAATTATAACACCCGGTATTTTTTCATAAAAGTTTAAAAGTCAGATGTCATATCACATGATCACGACATCATTGGATAAGGAATCAAAACTAATATACAGTACTCATTTGTTTGTTTGTATTAACCTTCAATGTCCCAGTCAATAATTTTTCAGTCACGTATGGACAGAATCACTGCTTCCTCAGAATTAACCAGTACATTGGGGTGTTTACTGTTTATGTCATAACATGGTGCCCAATGTGGGGATCAAACCCAATACCTCTAGATCTGGAGTCTAATGTTCTACCACCAGGCCACCATACTCTCTTTAAAAGATATTTTTAATGTCTATTGTGTAAATCGATTTCTGTCAGACTCAGGACCTAAGGAGCTATAGAAATGTGACTTGCACCTGACCCGTTTGTTCAAGTTATTATCTCATCCAAAATAACCTGGATATGGGCTGTGGCAAGATAAAATGGACAAAAAGTGTTTCCTGGGTGTCAATTTTTCAACTTGTTCAAATCATCATCTCTTTAGCACTATGTTATAGCCTAATCACTGCCATAACCAGAAATGGTAATGAGAAGATAACTTTTTGCCATATTTGCTGACAGTGTCTTTTTTTCGAGATGAACCCCTGAAAACTCTTCGGACGCTACAACCCCCTTTTAAAGCCAATAACTGAAAGAATGAAAACTGTGTTGTTTGTCTTTTCATGTTTTATTATAAGTTTAGTCCTTCATCCAAAAAACAAACATGGACCAAAGTTGCTTTGAATTTGCTTAAGTATCTAATTTCCACATCTTTTGAAGTACTGTATCAAAGTAACATTTTTTATAGGTTTTTTTAGGTTAGTTCTGAGAGAAGTGAATGCAAACATCTGTCTTACTCCAGGATGTGTTGTTGGTATTGTTTTCTCTGACATACAACCCAAACCTTTCCAAAAGATATTGGGCAATTTTTTTTGTAAAGCATTACAGTCAGCTCTTCGGATGATACAAATGCTCTTCGGACGATACACAATGCTCTTCGGATGATACACAATGCTCTTCGGATGATACACAATGCTCTTCGGATGATACAGCTTTTGAATCAATTTCATGATTTTTTCATAATTTACACCATAAAGCTACTTGATAGATATCTTACATTATTATAAAAGCTTCTTTTTTCCATTTTAATCTCTTTTAAAATTGTAAGTGAACTCTTCGGACGATACATAGAACTCTTCGGATGATACAATTCAAGAGCTGTATCGTCCGAAGAGTACTATGTATCGTCCGAAGAGCTCTTCGGATGATACAAACCCAAGAATAATATAGATTTTAATACATGCATCTATTATTTAAATGAAACCAAAGCATAACAATGATCACTCATATGTTTCCTAATTCATCACTGCATATTAATTTTATATGAATTTTATGTGTGTGTCCTAAGAATGAACTTAGGAAGCCGAATTTCTAAAAATCATTTTTTTCAAAGTTCAGCATACTATGATAGAAGATTTTTGGCTTACAAATCATCACATCTTAATTTGTGAAAAGCTTAGGTAAAAAAACAAAATAGAGAAACAGAGAACGAAATCACAGACCAACATTTTGTGAAAAGCACTCTTCGGATGATACAAAAATTTGTTTCGGACACATATCGGCAACAATGTTTTCCGAAGGTTTACGCAGAGCAAAAAAATTTCCTTGTGTTCTGATACTGTTTTTCATCAACCATTAAAAAAAGGTAATATGAACTGTTAATAACTTTGTGCTTAAGAGAAAATAGCCACTCTTCGGATGATACAGGCCGTTTCGGACACCCTAAAAAATAGCATATAAAAAGTGATATCAATTTTCCTCTTAGTAGTCAGCTTTCCAAAGCCTGAAGTATAAAAAAAGTTATGTCATGACTATTACATACCACAGTTTCAATTACACAGTTCATATATTTGGTATTTTTATAATGGTTTATAAAAAGCTATCAAATTTTGAAAATCTTTTTGTAACATCCGACCACAAATGTTCAAACGTTTGTCATACGAGCATCAGTTGCCATAAAATTATGAACAATATATCAAAATAAGAGCTGTCGCAGGACAGCGTAGCTCGCCTGACTTATGCTTTGTCACTAAATCTATTAAAATCTATGACCTTGACCTCAAGGTCTCTCAGGTTCGCCATGATGGTACAGCTTAAAACCAGTATATGTATATACCAACATGATCCATCAACATATTCAAAAGATATAGACTTCAAAAACTTTAACCCAAAATATTTTTAACATAAAATTTCTAAGTCTGTGACCTTGACCTCAAAGTCACTCAGGTGGGCATGGTACAGCATAAAACTTCAGACAAATATCTATCAATATGCAAAGTATCAGCTTAATCCATCTATATATTCAAGAGATACAGACTTACAAAAACTTTAACACAAAATTTCTAAGTCCATGACCTTGACCTCAAGGTCACTCAGGTGGGTCGTGATGGTACAGCATAAAATTTCAGACCAATATCTATCAATATGCAAAGTATCAATTTGATCCATCTATATATTCAAGAGATATAGACTTACAAAAACTTTAACCAAAAACTTTAACACAAAATTTCTAAGTCCGTGACCTTGACCTCAAAGTCACTCAGGTGGTCCATGATGGTACAGCATAAAACTTCAGACCAATATCTATCAATATGCAAAGTATCAACACGATCCATCAACATATTCAAGAGATGTAGACTTACAAAAACTTTAACCAAAAACTTTAACACAAAATTTCTAAGTCCGTGACCTTGACCTCAAGGTCACCCAGGTGGGTCATGATGGTACAGAATAAAACTTCAGACCAATATCTACCAACATACAAAGTATCAACTTAATCCATCAACATGTTCAAGAGATATAGCCTTATAAAAACTTAAACCAAAAACTTTAACATTTTGAGCAACGCCGACGCCGACGCTAACGCCGACGCCGGGGTGACTGCAATAGCTCTTCCTGTACTTTCGTACAGGCGAGCTAACAAACATCAGTAATATCTTCAGGTTATAAAGCTATATATATGCTGCTTTGGAGCTAGATAAGGGTTAAAAAATGCAAATGAAATTTGTTGAAAATATACAGGAAACATTGTACACTAAAAATTTAGCCATTTTAAGGCATTTATTTCGATATTTCATCGCAGTCACTAAATCAAAATTATTGGATTTGTCTTTCCAGTTTGCTACCACCATGTACCACTATCTGAGGTATAAACTGTCTCTATATCTCAAAGCATTGTTTTTGTACATATGAAAAGGTTGAAATGACCATTTTATCTTGCCACAGCCCATATGCACATGATACTATCCTAAATGCTATCTTGGAATGAATAAACAGATCAGGTGCCAGAGCTCAGGGCCATAATGAAGAGCACACAAGTTCAGCTCAAACCACTGTAGGGTTTGAAAACTTTGACTGTGCCATGCATGTTGTGCCTGGGCTACCCGACCAGAAATTTCTTTTAATCACAATCTATTGTTAAAAAATCTTGTTTCAGTCTTTAATATATAAATTAATTAATATGCAATTGCTGAAACAAATTTAAGAATCCAAACTCAATTAATTTCTTTTATCTTTTTGCCTATTAAATTGGAACTTTTTACTGAACACATGGTGTAAAAAAGCCAATGGTCACTGTGATAATTCATTTTTTTTTCAAGTAATAAAATGTTATTACCTTATTCCATGTCTAGAGAATATCACACTCATATACACCGTTTCAGTTTTTATCGCTTTACTTCTCTTGTGAGAGCTCGGGACTAATCCCCTCCGGTCAAGCCCCATCCCCCCCTGGTGTAGTATTGTCAGTTTGACGTTTCACCAGTAAACTATTCTGATTCTGATTCTGATCGCAACCATAAAACATTTCACACTAATTTGACTAAATAGCATATTCAGACATGACAGGTCGGGCACAGCCAAAGCTTTCATACCAGGAACCCCTCAGCCTAGCCTTGTCCTGGGTTTTACCACTGCACAAGTCCACAATATATTTACCTGATATCTTCCAACAACTCTAACTCCTGTTGATGCTTTGCTTGAAGCTTGCTCACTTGTTCACTGTGTATGTTCTTCAAAGCAGCAGTCAATTTCACCTAAACAGAGAAAAAAAAAAGGATTAGCGACTGTAAATTGCAGGGTAATAAAGATTTGATATGTCATGAAAGGGAAACCCAAAACTCCTACCTTTCTGGGTGGTGGTTGAGGCATTTTGAAGTCTATATTTCAAAATTCATCAATGTGGTTTTATTCCTACATTTTCTGTCAAAATATTGGCAATTCTTTTTTCCTCCCCACTTAAATTTTGAAGCTAGGAACCAGGAAAAAGGACTATTGGTTTAATAGTCGTGCATATAATCTAGTAGTCACCTGAGGCCAACTTGGACTCCTGTTGACACAAATGATCATGTAAATACAATACTTTAAAGTGTAGAATCGCTGACCTATAAAATCTAAGTCACAGTGACCAATTCAAACCAAAAACAGAATCAGGATAGCTTACTGATGAAATGCAGATATGATAAGCTCTGCCTGTTGTTCATATATATATATATATTGACTCATATTTTGATGTATTTTTTTATTCATCCCTTGATCATGATGATATATGACAGAATCACAGGATTGTGAAAAATAGGTCACAGTGGCCAGTATTCATTATTTATTTTTTTTATTTGATTCAGTTTTACGTCCCGTTCAAGATTATTTCAGCTCATATGAGACGGGCCAATCCCGAGAAAACCCCGAGAAAAAACACCTGACACTCCCGCAAGCAGAACTTGGCTTGTCTAACATGTGGCCAGAGCGGGGCCCGAACCCACATCAGATACAGCGGTGAGATGATCGAGTGATTAAGAAACAGCGCTCTTAACTGCTCAGCCACGGGGGCCACCAATATTTATTCATTATCAAACGATGAGCCCTACTGACTTATAATGAAATAGTGTGACAGTGACTGTGTCCTATACATATTTCTTGGTCAAGAAGATAGCAGAAAGACGTATGTATACAAGAAGATACTTTACTCAGTAAGTCTAACTGAATATATACTGCTGCACACAGCCTCCATGCCAGAGTGTAAGGCAGTGGTTGCGGGTTGGATCAGGCTTCCCCAGTCCTTTGAATGTCGATAATACTTTGAACTGATGTTCCATCTCCGTATGACCTTACATGTATAGCTGTTGATTTATACATGACCTTGATGTTTACGGGATGTTTAAGATCATTTAACTCCAAATCAATCATCCAACTGTTAGTATCAGACAGAAGATATTGTAAAGGCAGGCTTAAAAGCACTATTAAAGTCAATTAAGGTAGCTGAAACAGATTGGGATCTGTGATTTAGATTCACACAATGGAAGAGTTTTTGGAGCTAAACGTCCCGTTGCTTTGCACGATATCTGTATCAATATACATTCTACTTTCGAAATGGGCTGGGAACCAATAAATCACCTTCGATGTCGGCAATGAGTTAATAATGTCATTTATATTGAAAACCTTCAAAACTTTGCGAAATCACTGGAAGAAATCTATATTTTTCACAGCCGTCGGCATCTATGCTGTTAAATACGGAAAAGATTTATATGAGTACGCAATATCTTAGAAGATTTTCTAATAGTCATTAGATTTCGCGACATAACATAATGTTAGTTTTTTGGGGGTTTTTTTGCACTTCACCCTTTTCCAGTGTATTTACAGTCTTATATAAGGAAGCCCACTTAATTAAATGGAAATTTTGTTCGAAATTGATTTTAAACACCGAAAGACAAAAAAAAAAAAAAAAAAGATATTTTTGGCAATTGTCATTTCCAATGATGCATAACGAACTCGGAGTTCTGAACTCCAATATTGGAGTTTTAAACTCAAACTTTCTGATTCTGACTCCAACTTTTTGGAAAGACCCAATAGTAAAGGATAGGAAGAATCCAACATTTTAAGACAAACCTCATTTTTACTCCAATATTCAAACACCTAGTGAGAACTGTTTTTGTATGTTGCACTGTTCAGTCTATCTATCTCTATATACTGCCACATGCCCTCACGGACATTAAAGGCAGATCAGCACATGGTCTGTTAGAATCAGACAGAAAAGGGATAAGGTAAAGGAATGATTAAAAGCTTTAAAGTGAAGGGTAAAAACAGATGATAGGTTAAGAAAAATAAATATAGAATCTTGTTCTGTAAAATAAATATTTATGTACAGTTGCAATGCCAACATGCATTGGTCAAATACTGTAAATTCGGAAATTTTCGTGTGACTTTTATTTTGCCATTATTCTATTTCCGAATTATTAGCGAGATCTTGAATTTGTGAAATGAGCACTCTTGCAGTCAATAAAGCTTACAGTAATTCTTTATTAACGAGAACTTTGAATTTGCTAGAGAACGAATTCACGAATATTTGTGAAAATTAAGTTCTCAAGAACATTTCAGAATTTACAGTATACAATACTCAAGTTATTATAGTTTGCTGTGCGCAAAGTCCAAACATGGTTTTGTGCACGACAAATTTCTTTATAAGTTTTCTCTAAATTCACCATTTTTTGTTTTTCAGAGCAGATCTGCTGCGTAGAGAATATTGTGCTAAAGCAAAGGTATGAATTACAAATGTTATAAATTAGTTGCTAAGTTAATGGACTCTTCTATACACAGGTACAATATTATTGTTTACATTATTTGACCTTGACCTCGATGACGTAGTGCGCGTTGCATTGTGGTTAAAACTTTCACTTCCGGGTGGCAAAAACATTTCCGGTTCAATGTTGTTTATATACATGACTGAGTTAGAATTAAAGTGAACCGTGTGGTGCCATCCCAATCAGGAGACGACGATGACATCTAAATACAAAATAAATAATTTTGGCATTTGTATTCATTGATTTGTTTGCTCTTTTATAAACAATTTAATTTCTCACACCTTCTTGGGCATCTAAAGTATCCTAAATGATGATGGATCCGGGCGAACAAAAACATGTATTTCTTAGATATTACTTAAAATTAATTCATAATTTGCGCCAAACACGCGGCCACGCCTCTGCAAGCAGACTAAAAAGATAATTCATATTGGTTAAATAAATAAATAAATAAATAAATAAATAAATAAATAGTTCTTGTTCCTTTTTTCCAGCCTTATTTGTTCTGAACCTAGAAGTACTGAAGTACGTTTTTCTTAGCGCTTTTTATGAACGAAAGTTTCTTCTTTTTCTCTATCTTTTACATTCTTCAGAACATCAACTCTTGGTCACACTATATTAACTCATTTACGTCTGGCGTCCCTTTTATGGGACATAGGCAAACAGCATAGTCCCAGATGTAACGCCGCAGAATGCGGCGTCGCATCTGGGGCTATTCTGTTTGCTTGGAGGAATTTCATCGAAAAATGAGATAAGAAAATAAAAAATCACTCCTAAAAGCCCTAAAATGAAGTTGGACTCACCCAGTTGATAAAGATGGGAAAATCCATTCGTCAAATATAGGTTAAAATAATCCCATTCAAATATAACTTGGTCCAGTTTAAATAAAAACTATTCAAAGGCTATGCATATATTAATGATGATAATCAATTTCAAAGAAACGCGGTTTCGGCTATTGAAGAAGTTTTACAATGTATATGAGACGTCTCAAATAACGATGCCCATAATCATGATAATCGGCTTCTTTAATTATTATACATGACACCTTCTTCAAAGAAACGGCACATTCTTGGGGTACAATATGAATAAGAGGGATTAATGAAGCCCCTGGGGCAGCCCGCTTGTGTGACCAGTCGGTGTTGCTATCGCATGGATTAACAAAAGAAGATAATTATGATTCCAATGTCGTAAATAAAAATGGATACACTATAAACAAAAAGTAATTTTAAATTGTGAATTTATTAGATTTATTACACGGACAGAAAATAATGTAAGTGGTTTTATTATTTCACTGCATACAAGGCCAATTTAAATCGTGTGCGAGAGAGAGAGAGAGAGAGAGAGCACCCAACTGATGGCTTACGATATTCCCAGTTTTTTTTGTTTTTTTTTGTTTTTTAAAAAAACTTGATTCAAACACGGCTCATATAATTTTAACGTTGATATCTTATTTCTACCGTGTAAATATTTCATCTTTTGATATTTATTAAATATTTCTAATTCCGCACGGGAAGAAACGCTAAATACTAATAATACTAAAATTAGAAACAAGCACCAATAATTATTATTAATGTACAGACATATTTGGAAATTAATTTGTTATGAATAAGTAATATTTTGACATTATTTTACACTTTTATACATCAAAACATTACAATTCATTACACATTCATTGGCTGGAGGTCGCTTTTTTGCCACCCGGAAGTGAAAAGAGGTCACGTGAAAGTCACATGACTTACCTGTATTTTATAGACCACGTGGTTTGTGACGTATTGTTTGTACCTGTGTATTTAAATACAGAAATAAGACGACAAGTGTCACAGTGGTCAAAAGAATGACATTTACATGTATAATACTGTTTCCTCACTGACAAAGAAAAAGTAAAGGTCAATCTCATAATTACCTCTCCCTTCAGGATAACATATCAGTTAAATGTATAGATACCTCCTTATATTCCATGTTATATACATTGTAGTTTAAATAGGTATGCATTGTTTTCAATTTTTAATTCAAGATAGAAATATAGGTATATTACTCACTAGAACTTATCCATATTAAAGCTAAGCCTCGAGAAACAATTAAAGAAAAAAAAAATATATATATCTTCAACTGGAAATTTTCATTTTCTTTTTACAGCTCTAAGGAAAATCTGTATATTGCATGGCAGTGTTTTCTTAACATGCTTAATGATTTCCAGGTATTTGGAGAGCAAAGCCTAGGACTTGGTCAGAGAAGTAGAAGAATCACTGTCTTTCTCAACCCTGCTGCTAATGGAGGGTAAGTGGATTGTGTTGATTGAGTTTAGCAGCACTTTCAACAATTATTCAGTCTTATTGCCTTTTTGCTTGGTTCTGGTTGATGCAGAGAATTCATTGTTCACTTTCTTAGAGCTGTCTCGCTTGAAGTATATCCCAGACACCTTTTTAGCTCGCCTGTATGAAAGTACAGGAAGAGCTATTGCAGTCACCCCTGCGTCGGAATTAGCGTCGGCGTTGCTCAAAATGTTAAAGTTTTTGGTTAAAGTTTTTATGAGTCTATATCTCTTGAAGTTGTTGATGGATCAAGTTGATACTTTGCATGTTGGTAGATATTGGTCTGAAGTTTTATGCTGTATCATCATGACCCACCTGGGTGACCTTGAATTGCAGTTTACTCTTCTTAAAAATGCATATCATCATATTCTGGAACACTGTAAAGAGGATGTTTTAATCCTCATGTATTTCAAAAGTCCTTAAAAGATTTATTTTGAATTGGCAAGGTATAACATAAGCTCCAAGCTGGCTGCAGCTTTTGAACAGATACATTTTGTATGTAAATGGGAGTTAACCCCCCCCCCCCCCCCACCCCCACCACACACACACACACAAAAATTCTGGATCAACATACATGTATTATTCTTTACCTTTTCCAGGAAAGCCAAGAAGTTGTTTGAGAAGAATGCAGCGCCCCTACTGTATCTCGCAGGTCTGGAAGTCAAGGTGGTCAAGGTTAGATTCTTTCTTAAAATATGAGTTTCACATGAAAACAACATTTTGCATGTGCGAAAACAAAGTCGCAGATCAGCTTTGCGGTAACCGCGAAGCTGATCAGCGCCTCTGTTTTTGCTACACAGATAATACATTTCCTTTACTTTCTAAATCTAATTTCCAGCCTCTAGCCATCTTCTGTGCTTGTACAGCTTGGTTTGTGTTGGACCTGTTCAAAAACCACATTGTTGATTTCTCAAGTGATGGCTCAAATATGAGTTTCACATGAAAAAGTGACTGTTTGAATTATGCTTAGACAACTTTTAATATGAGCCACCTCGTGAGAAAACCAACAATCTGCATATGTGAAAACAAAGACACAGATCAGCTTTGCGGTAACCGCGAAGCTGATCAGCGCCTTTGTTTTCGCTACACGGATAGTACACTTCCTCTTCTTCTTAAATCGGAAATTTCAAGCTTCTAGCCTGCTTCTGTGACTGTGCAGCCTGATTTGTGTCAGACCTGTTCGGAAACCACATTGTTGGTTTTCCCACGAGGTTGCTCATATATTGATTTGAGTGTACTATGTTTACCTTTACAACAGAATGAATCTTTTATACATTACCAGTATTGATACTGGGTTTGATCCCAGGCTTCTCCGACTTTAAACCAAGGTTTAATCTCCATATTACATAAGCTGTTGAGTGGGACATAATCACCTAACCTTAATATTAGACGAATTATTCAGTTTAAATCAATGACTATAGTAAAGAAGCAAGTTGTTTAATTGCTAAAGGCATAGACAATAAAGATGTTCAAAAATATCACTAGAATTGTTCATTAAGTTTCTCGCATACCTGAAAAAGCACACCAATGTTAGGTCGGGGTCATCAATATCAGTCAGGGATAATAAAGATAAACAAAAAATCTTTGTCTTTCAGACTGAGTATGAGGGTCAGATCAAGCAGTTTATGACGGTGTTTGAGAGTAAGGATGCTGACGGTATTGCTGTAGCAGGGGGGAATGGTTCTCTGCTGGAGGTGAGTTGCACTTGATTTATATGCTTTATGTAATAAACTGCACCACTTTACCATAAATTGTCTTTGCTTGACACCGACAGCTTCAGATCAGGGTATTGACTTGGTGCATTGGTTGGGCCTTGATACCATGTTATAGAGATCATTGAGCTTTCTGTCTGAACTAGACAATGTTGAGATATGACTGAAAGAATGTTGAAAACTATGTTAAGGGTAGACTCAGACCTTCAGCTGTTATTTACAATCTCCATGCATGTTTACACAAAAGCATTCCGAATGTGTCATACAGCCTCAGTGCCAAGCGTGTACTAACCGGTCAAAAATAGTTTTACTTTAAACATCAAATTTTGAAACCCGAAATTCACTGTGAAAAACTAAATCCCACTCACCTTCACTTCGCATACTGTTCACAGAGATATTAAATTTTAACTCCAGGTGATGTTCCATAAGAAAAGTCTCTGATTTCCTGCTTAAAATCCATAATTTCTGTGAGATTTACACATTCAGCTAGCTCATTTGCTCTCACTTTTTTACACGACGCAAAGCCAATCAGAAAGAAGCTCTCCATGCTCACGTGACAAAGTGCGCGTCGTGACGTCAAAGCACTCCCATGACGTCAACAAGGTCGAGTTCGGATGCACTCACCACGTGTCAACCATGTGTAATCCTGTTTTATTCAATGACAAATGTTTTGATCAAATAGAACCACCAAGGTCCGCAATGGAAGGTAGTGGAGTGAGGTTTCGCAACTATGTTAAGGGGAGCATAGTCTAGTGGTTTGGGCATTAGACTCGGGATTGAGAGTTCATGTTCGAACCCCTCCCTTTGTATCCTTGAGCAATACACAACTCCCTATAGTACTGGTTAATATCCAGGAATTGGTAGGTCTATCACGATGTGACTGAAGTTAATTCTGAACCTCACAACCACCCAACATCAAATGAAACTTCTATATATGCATTTAGTCTGTTATGTGTGTTCTTGGTTGGTAGTTAGCACCTACAAAGCATTGATTGGTTTAGGTCTTTCCCATAAAAATGCACACTGGAGCATAAATGCAGGTCAGACTTATCATATGACCAATGACAGTCTGAGAATCATCTGTTTTTAAAATGTGTAGCTTATTATTAAGTGTTCATTGAAGACTGATCAAACGCAACAGATGTCCTTGCTGTTCTTAGTTTTTACCGACTCAATGTCTAAAATTAACCATTCTGACATGTAATAGGTTCCTAAAGTTGCATATGACCCTAATATCCTAAGGTAAATAGTAGTCACATAATGATAACAAAGTACTCACTTGAAAATGTTTATTTTCAGACTGTCACAGGCTACATGAGGAAAGAAGATAGGGTATGATGTTTTTCTATAATAAATGAGCCACCACATGGGAAACCAACAATCTGCACAGGGTTCATCCTGGCCCAAAATTTTAGGGAGAAGTGACTTCTCCCTCTGAGAATTTTAGAGAGAAGTTTGCTAATCTTAGGGAGAAGTGAGGGTAGTAACACGGATGACGAATGGACGGACAAACAGAAATATGTCTATACTTTATAACTGTGTTACTACTGAATTACATTGATGTCACACACACACACACACACATTGTTAATAGGCTTCAGGTTTTCTTTCTTCTTCTTCTTTTTTTTTCTAATTTTTTAATTTCGGTAACATACACCTTTTATAACATGGGTTTTTGTGTATTTGTACATGGTATTTTTTTTTTTGTTGTTTAAAGCTGATTATATTTATGTCTGGTGCGGTTGCTAGTCTTAGCTGGGGTGTCGTGACCACGAGAACATGTACCGTCGATCTTAAAAAGCAAGTCGGCAAATCGAACAGTGCCACTTGCCAGCCTCGTCTTGCGTATACCTGGGAAACTTCTTTCGTAAATTTCTTACACGGCATACACCCTCAACTGAGTGTTACATGTACGTGCTAGGCGGCTCTGACTCCGATGCATTTTCCGCCATTACGCTTTAATACTTCCCGGTTTGATCGACCAGCTTTCCATTTTGGAAGTTGATTTGGTAAAAAGTTTCATAGTTTTGGTACGAATTCAGGCCCAAATTGAGTAATTATTGTTTGGTAAAAAGACAATTAAAATAATGATCGGCGATGAGCAAAACAAACATGCATTTGTAAAGTCTTTCGCGACTCACCGGAATAATTAAGAAATGATTAGTTAATCCGTTAGTTAATCATCCATGTTTTTCGCATATAAAATGCGTCTTCCAACTTTCAAAGAAGACGCCGACAAACTTCAATCAGTACACACGTATCAGTTTCACTATTACACAACCTAATTATAGAAAATATTTTCTGACGTAGTTCGTATTAAAACGCTATCGATCATTGGACGAAAACACTGATGCAGAATAGGCGGAGCTAATAAGTGCACGTGTCAAAGTTGTAAAACATCACTGTACCGTAATCATGATAATTGGACATAATTAGGCCAAACTCGTGTTGATTGATGTTTTGTTCACGGATTATTGATGCGTGATAATTTGACAATCACAATACAGGTGTCATTATTGATAACGGATTAACGGCAACTCGCTACTGAATTACCGTAAGTACTCCCCCAAAAAACCACACACAAAAAAGGACTTCGTCCAGCGGCTCATCGTGAGCGAAACCCGGCGACTGAAACTTCGCCCGCCGGTCCACCGGGAGCGAAGTGCCGACGGAAAAAGCGACTTAGTCGCCCCAATCGCCCCCTAGGTTGTTCCCTGCTGCATAGGCGAAAACAAAGGCGCAGATCAGCTTCACAGTAACTGCGAAGCTGATCAGCGCCTTTGTTTTCGCTACTTGGATAGTACAATTCCTATTCTACTTAAATCCGAAATTTCAAGCTTCTAGCTCTTTTCTGTGCTTGTACAGGTCGGTTTGTGTCGGACTTGTTCGGAAACCACATTGTTGGTGTTTCCATGAGGCGGCTCAAATACAGAGCTTTGACATGGCTCTGGGTAGACATATGAGCCACAGGTCTGACACAAACCGAGCTGTACAAGCAAAGAAGATGGCTAGAGGCTGAAGATTTTGGATTTAGAAAGTAGAGGAATTAAACTATCCGTGTAGCGAAAACAAAGGCACTGATCAGCTTTGCAGTTACTGCGAAGCTGATCTGTGCCTTTGTTTTTTCGCATATGCAGATTGTTGGTTTTCTCATGATGTGGCTCATAAGATAAAAACTACCAGCAGTTGGTTACACATGCTAGCTTCAGCTAAATGTATCATATTATCATAATACTCTGCCACTGAATAAATAAAGATGCTGATCAAGCAGCGTGTACACGCTCACTATCCATAATGAAGATAAAGAATTTATTTTGAAACATCTTATTTTCTTACAGGCATTGAGAAGAGCTGTACCTATAGGTGTTATACCAGTGGGACTGAAGAACACATTTGGAAAGTTATTGTTTGGCTCCGATAAAGAAGACATTAGGTAATACACCATGTTATTATTAAGTTCCATGTGTTTTGGATGGTCAGCTACATCAATTTTAGAACTGATGAAAACTGAAGCATGTTATTTGAACTGTGTCATAAGAAAAAAGGATTTTTGCTTAGGCGAAATCAAAGGTGCAGACCAGCTTCGCAGTAACTGCGAAGCTGGTCAGCCCCTTTGTTTTCGCTACACGGATAGTACAATTCCTCTTCTACTTATAGCCAAAATTTCAGGCATCTAGCCTGCTTATGTGACTGTACAGGCCGATTTGAACTCCCGAAGACCGGTTTTTAGCTCACCTGAGCCGAAGGCTCACAGGTGAGCTTATAGTATACCCATGCTCCGGCGTCCGTCCGTCGTCGGCGTCCGTCCATCCGACGTCCGTCCGTCCGTCGTCCACCATTTTCAAAGATCTTCTTCTCTGAAACCGCTTGGCCAATCAAAGCCAAATTTTATATGAAGCATCTATAGGAAGGGGGAACCAATGTGTATATAAGAAATCCAGGTCACATGACCAAGATGGCCGCCATGCCCATATATGGTAAAAACCCTTCAAAAATCTTCTTCTCCAGAACCAGTGGACTGATTTCAACGAAACTTGACATGAAGCATTGATGGCTCAAGCACTACAATGTATATATAAATCATGACCCTGTGGTGACCTTGACCTATTTTACGGCAAGGTCAACATAGGTTGCTAATGCATTTGAATGGGGAAAACTTTTAAAATGTCATTTAAAATGAAAGTCTTGCAGGAAATGGGCAGTAGGACTGAATATTAATGATTCTGAAAAAAATTGGACCCGAGGGGCTCATGTGCCCCTACCCTGGGGCAATATACATGTATATCTCCATAATATTCAAACGTCTTCTCTTCTGAAACCGCTTGGCCAAACAAAGCCAAATTTTATGTGAAGCATCTATAGAATGGGGGAATCAATTTGTATATAAATAATTTAGGTCACATGACCAAGATGGCTGCCATGCCCATATGGTAAAAACCCTTCAAAAATCTTCTTCTCCGAAACTGGTGGACTGATTTCAAAGAAACTTGGCATGAAGCATTGATGGCTGAAGTGCTACAATGTATATATAAATCATGACCCTGTGGTGACCTTGACCTACATGTATTTTACGACAAGGTCAACGTAGGTCGCCTATGCATTTGGATGGGGAAAACTTTTAAAAAGTCATTGGAGGTGAAAATCTTGCAGGAAATGGTTAGTAGGACTGAATAGTAATGATTCTGAAAAAAGTTGTACCCAAGGGCTTATATGGCCCCACCCCGGGGCAATATACCTGTATATTAACATAATATTCAAAAATCTTCTCCTCTGAAACTGCTTGGCCAATTAAAGCCAAATTTTATGTGAAGCATCCATAGGATGGGGGAACCAATGTGTATATTAATAATTTAGGTCACATGACCAAGATGGCCGCCATGCCCATATATGGCAAAAACCCTTCAAAACTCTTCTACTCTTAAACCAATAGACTGATTTCAAGGAAACATGGCGTGAAGCATCGATGGCTAAAGTACTCCAATGTGTATATAAATCATGACCCTGTGATGACCTTGACCCAGTTTATGGCAAGGTCAGCATGTGTTGCCCATGCATTTGAATGGGGAAAACTGTTAAAATATCATTTGAAGGGAAATCTGCCCCTGCACTGGGGTTAAATACCATAATATTCAAACATGTTTATTGGTATATGCAGCAGATCTCAGGTGAGCGTTTACAGGACCATTGGTCCTCTGGTCTTGCATTGCAGCTCATTTAATCATAATAGACTAGGCAAGAATTTTGTGTTTCAGATGACAATATCCCTTCAGATAAATTTTTAATGCTTAATTTGAAACGATGTTTCCAATGTCCAAGATTTTATTTGACCAGATTATTCTTCTTATTGTCAGATATGGTATATTCACTTTAAGTAAGTGTTGCATATTGTCAGTAACTATACAGCTTTTGCTTCATGGATATAACCATAACTCTTCTTTCTAAATTGAAAAATTGAAATTTCTAGCCACTTTGTGTGGCCAATTTATATCGTACTTGGTTGACAACCCCAAAGGCTGATTTTCTAAATCTGATAAGGTAGGATGAAAGAAAATAACAAATGGTTAACATATAACAGGTTTATGAAGCTTATTTTTGATAAAAACATAAATGTCTGAAATGTTGTTAAATATTTTGAGCCACCACATAAGAAAACTAAAACCATGCTTAGCTGATCAGTGCCTTTGTTTTCCCTACTCAGATAGTACAATCCCTCTTCTTCTTAAATCCAAAATTTCAAGCTTCTAGCCTGCTTCTGAGACTGTGCAGGCTAGTGTCGGACCTGATTGTTGATTTTCTCGTGCGAAGGCTGTTTTATCTCTGCCTCTTGTATTTAGTGCTATGGTACTCTTTGCAGGAGAATGTTAGATTCTGCAATGGCTATTGTACATGGGATCACACAGAGGATGGATGTCATCAAGATACAGGTAGGAGATGGCTTTGAACTGTCTTAGGGTACTGAACTGTCTTAGGGTAAATTCATGCTTGACATTTTAAATCCCAAATGGATTGATCCAGATCATTAATTGATCCAGATTTAATTTGCATTTCCATTACTGGGCAATTTATCGATCCTGATTAGTAAACCACACATGACATTATTCCACATTTTATTTTGTCCAAAGAACACAATTTTAATCCTGATCAGATTGATCTGAATTGTTCTAGTATGGATTCACATTTTGTCATGCACCAGGAAAACATAACATGAAAACATATCCATGAAATGTATACCCATTAAACCCCACTTTTATATAGAAAAAAACTGGGGTTTACAGGGGTATACCTATTTTCCTTATTTTTGATTCAAAACATAGATTGTGGGTACTCATTAGAACCGCCTCAGCGAGGCGGTTCTAACGTGTACCCACAATCAATGTTTTGAGAAAAATATTCAAAATATCAAAAATTTTCCATTGAAATTTTCAATTTTTACAGCTAAAAAATTCTCTGTATATTACATGGGTGTGTTTTCGTAATGTTCGTCAACTTTTAGTTGAGCCAGACCAATCTGATGCAAGTCAGTGTTTTGTCTAGATATTTGAACATGTTTTCTTTGCGCTGAACAAATAAAAAATGGAGGTCACCAGGCTTAATTTTGATTTACACTGGTTGGAAAAACACCCATTGTGTGTGCCAAAAACACATTTTTGCCATTTGCTACTACATTTTGGCAACTGGAAATTCAAAAAATACATGCTGGACTATCAACATACCATACATTTCAAGAAGAATAGATGTTGTTTAGTGTATATGAACTTCATCATATGTGAGCTTTGCCAAAAAGTAGAATCACGAACAGACGTTTGGTAAATATGTGATTTTTGTTTTGTTTTAATCCTCCTTAACATAGTAAATCCAATAATATCAAAGAACTAGCTGGTAAATGTTTCGCTAAAACCTTTTCAGTGACAGGTCATCTTATAATAAGTAATTTGAGATGAAAAAAAAAAACGTGGTCACCATGTAAAAATACTTCAGACATTAATGTTACCCCAACCCCATTGATTTTGATTTTCATGATTTTGTGCTTTTGGAAACAGGTTTAAATTGCCACTGTAGATTTTAGTTCATAATGATATACCTGAATGTCTAGTGCAATGTTTCTCTATTGATAGTCATTGCGCCAAAAACATCACACAAATTTGATATAAATTCAACGTCATCTTTACTATGATGTAATTGGCATCATTTCCATTTAAGAAAAATCCATTGAATTGTCTGGATACTCTTTAGACCATTTGTTAAAGTGCAGTTACACAATAGTTATAGTCGGTAAATAGCTATACATAGCTAATGTTATACTGTTATATACTCTCCGACTTTAAATAAAATTTGTCTTATGTCTTATAGCATACTATAAGACAAATGTGCGCTGGGCGTATGAAAATTTTCAACATGCTGAAGGTTTTGGACGTATAAAAGTTAAATTGCTTCTTAATTTTTAATTAGCAGTCTCACATTAGCTTGTGACTTAAGCATGTGCTGGACATAAAAATATGTCAACATTCTGAAAATTTTTGACTATGTTTTTGTAACACCCCAGACATGCTAAGCACACGCTATATTCGTATAAAATTTGTGTCATTAAATTCAACTGGCTGCCTTGGAAATAGTGAAGCGTAATTTCCTTGTAAGTCATTGCTGTGCAGTCTCCTGAGCTAAGCATATTTTGTACTCTCAGTAATTTTTTATTCGACAGTTTTTCATATTCTTGATTTCTTGTTCAGAAACTTTCCATCTTGATGCATCATTAAGTAGCACCTCATTGTCCCTGTTAAGTTCATACATATTCTCAGCTGTAGCCTTGTGAAATAAGAGGTAATGTTTACAGAAATCCTGCTTATAGTGTGCATATATCTCCTCCATCATAACCGACCCGCCACTTTTTCGAGGTGAAAAGTAAACCATTCTGTCGGACTTTCGTTCATCTATATGGACCAAATCAGGATACACAGAGATCCATTGCCATAGCCTGAAAACTGCATGTCCGCCTTTCAAACAATCATTTTCATTACTTTCCTTCATATCACACATTTTCTTTTGCGTGATTCTTTTCACAAGTTCAGAGCCTATAAATAGAAACATGTCGTCCAAGTGGTCGCCACGCCCCCAGCCGTAGCCATAATTTAAAAGAGGATTCTTAACCTCATTCAATCTGTCAAAGATTTGTGGTGTACAAACAAACACGTCATCGTCCATACGGCCTATCAACAGAGCATCTGGGAAATGTTCCACGGCATACCTGTACCAGTTATACAATTTCTTGGCAAAGTTGCTGTTCCAGCCATGTTCGGTGGTGTTCAGATAAACAATGTCGTGATGAACCTGATGTTCCTTGTCTGTCTCAGGGTTTGGCAAATCCAATAGAAAGAATACTTTTATATCCAATTGTTTGTACACTTTTGCCGCCTTCACAAATATTGCTCTTTGCGTGTCCCGAAGACATGTATAGTTAGAATTTGATAATATCCCGATGACAACTTGTGGAATGGGATCTTTGCTTTCTAATTCTATATCTAATTCATTATTGGTTAGAACTTCATTTGCAATAGCCCTCCCATTTTCCTGTTTCAGTTTTATGTTTCTTTGTAATCTGACGTTAAACTGTGAATGTTTACTTATACTAGTACCTATATTGCCTTCTGGATCATTTAATGATTTCTGAGAATTAGAGGAATTACTGTGAAAGAAGAGAGCATAGTTAATAAAGAGAATACAAATAGAAATCCCTCCATACAACTTAATCCTAGCCATTCTGTTGCTGTAATGTTAAGAATAAGATTTGCGGATACCCACAAATATTTTATATGCATCATGAGAAAACTGGATTTTTGCCTATGCAAAAACAAAGGCACAGGTCAGCTACTGCACAGCTAATCTCCGCTTTTGTTTTCGATGCATGGAAAGTATAATTCCTGTTCTACTTATCCAAAATTTCAAGCTTCCTTGTGTGACCATACAGCCCAGTTTGTGTCGGACTGGGGTCCAAGCTAAGCAAAGAAGTTTTCCCTCGTCGGGGCTCATTTTATGTATGGCTCACATAAACCATGTTGCCGCAGAGTTTCTAAACAGGTCAGATACTTTGGCTTTCATTCACATCAACAAATGTTTGTTAGAGGTTTGAATTTTTTTCATTAAGGGCAAAATTTTTGCTTTAGGGACACAAGACAACAAAAATACAAAGGCAAAGATCAACCAGCATTGTAGAGTAGCTGATCCTCTGTGCTTTGTTTTGTGGCAAAAGGATATTCTCTTGAAGTAGCTTATACATTGTAATTATATTTTACCAAATTATTGTTTTTAATTTTCTATTTCCTCATTTAAAATTATTATAGCCAAAGGCAACCACAGGACATTGACATTTAATGTTTACACGCAAAATACAGCCCCTTTCACTCGAGTTTGCCGTTTGAGCATTTGCATCACGCAAGAAGACCATGTGTTCCGAAGATCTGAGTTTCTTTTCATGTTGTCCTCAAAGACATCTGGATTGCTTGATCTGCTGATTAGAGTGACAGCTTCAAACTAAATGACCTTTAAAAACTGCAAACTCAAGTGAAATTTTTAACTTACTATGTGGAATTTATGCCATGTAGATACCGATCAGGTAACTGCTTAAATTGATAAAATTCAGCTTTTGTCTCTATCCTGTTACAAATGTGTGTTCTTGATATGCATTGTATATGTTGTGCAAAGAATTTTGAAATAAAATGTGCTTTAACCAAGCAATTACAATGTTTTTATCAGAAGAGTACCTAAAGATAAATGCTGAATAGATTTTAAGAACACCTAGCACCTGGAACACTGTTTCAATTCTAAAATAGAATAAAAAGTTACCTGATTTACAAACAAACAGCAAACTCCAGTGAACAAATTTGATTGACCTAAATGCTCAAATGGCAAACTTGAGTGAAAGGGGCTGTAAAAGTTTCAAAGTGCCCTAATAGAACCCCTTTTTCTGAATTGCTGAGCAATTCACAAAAATGGGTTTTAAGGCACTTTAAATGTCGATGTCCTGTGAGGCAACCAACATGTACTTTGTTTACTAACTATAATTTACTTTATTTACTTGTTTGTATTAAAGAAAATTAAAACTTATTGACCTCTCTCACTGTCATAAAAACACTGTTTGTTGCCTGGATAGCTTAGCGGTTGACACACACACTTGTCACCTTTGCAGTCTTGGGCCCAGTTTTCAAAATTAACGATGTCGTTAGTTGACAATTCATTAAAATTTCAAACGTTAATATTACAAATACACTGTTAAATTTTGTTGATAAAATGTGAGAATCCTTGGCATTGCAAAGGATTCTCACATTTTATCAACAAAAGATATGCAAAAGATTCTCACATTTTATCAAAAAATAACAGTGTATTTGCTTATGTAGTTGGCATTTACTTAACAAGTTGAAGTCTAGCTAACAAAGTTTTGAACAACTGGCCCCAAGTTCAAATGCAGGCTAAAGGCATGTAGCAGGATAATTGTACCCACAATATATGTTTTGGATAAAAAAAAAAAGAAGAAAATTTGCTATACCACTGTAGACCTCGGTTTCACATTACATGTATAAAAGTGGCATGCCTCAACCTCTTTATAACACTATTTCTGGGGTCCAAGCCAATTTCTGTGTTAGCTATCCAATCCATGTTATAATGAGAGTAAAATGTATAGACATATAGCCAAAATAGTACAATTGGGATCCAACAGTGATCAGTGTTATATCCAAAACCATGTTGTAATGAACCATGTTATAAAGAGGTCCAGGTGTATTTTTTCACGGACATATTTTCCTGGTGATAATGACTTAAAATTTCAGCTTAAGCAAGTACAGGGATATAGAAAACAGAGTTTTCGATTAACTGTTTGGTAATAACCATAACTGGTATGAAATGAGCCGCGACATGAGAAAACTGGTCTTCGGGGTTTCCGACCTTGTCCAACACAAACAGGCCTGTGCTGTCTAAGAAGACGGTTAGATGCTTGAAATTTGGGATTTAGGAAGAAGAGAAATTGTACTGTCTTGAGTGGCATAAACAAAGGTGCTGATCGGCTGTGCAGTTCATACACAGTTTACCTGCACCTTTGTTTTTCGCATAGGAAAAAATCCGGTTTTCTCATGATGCGGCTCAAATGAGCAATGTTTCCCATGATTTGGAATAATATGAGTCACATCATGAGAAAACTGTTTTTAATGTTTCTGACCATGTTGGACACAAACCGGCCTGTACAGTCACTGAAGAAGGCTAGAAGATTGAAATTTTGTATTTAAGAAGGGGATGGATTATAAGAATCTTACATGAGTGTCAGGGATGGATAGACAGATCTGTCCTTTGGCATCATGAAACTCGCCGAGTGATGTTAAACTGTGACCGAAGGGATATATTTGTCTATCCGAACCTTACATGCATGATAGATTCTTTTTCTTGAACACCATAATTCGCTGACGCTATACTTACATTGAAAAACACTGCAGTTGCGTCCGCCATTTTGACATAGAATGTTTCTGACGTTGTTGTGACATGCGTTCACGATAATGTTACATGACGTCCTATACAACCAGGGTCAGAGAACCAGGGGTAGGTAAGAATTTCTACACCTTGGATAAATCTTGGATTACATGTACTGATATTTTCTCGGCAGGTGTGCAAGAATGTACAATCCGTGAAGCGAAAACAAAGATGCTGATCAGCTTTGCACAGCTGATCTGCGTCTTTGTTTTCGCATAGGATTTCTGGTGATGAAACTCATAATTTCAAAATGTTAAACTCTACTTTCATTGACCAGGGAGAAGATGGGAAATGTACCTATGCTCTGGGAGGCCTAGAAGCTGGGGAATACAGAGATGCCCTGGAGAGAAAACCAAAGTAAGTTATATGGTTGTCAGTTAAGGGACTACTGTTTTCAAAATTTACATTTATAAATTATATTTTCCTATATAAGCAGCCTATTATTTTTGTTCTTAGACATTCTGACTAGGTACACAACAAATATGCCTGCTTGACTATGTAAACTATATTTAAAATAATGTCAGTGTCACGGACTAGCTTCACATATAATATAAAGCCAGAGGATATTATGGTTTATCATGCATGACAAGCCATATATAGAATGACCAAGGGTATTCGCTTCCTGCGTTTAGATAAGCAATAACCTGTTAAAGGGTTCTATTTACTACAACTTTAAATTTTGATGAATTTATCAGTTATTTACAATGAGTGATAAAAGTCAGAAGTATAGAAAGAAGAAAAGATAGAATAAAAAAAGAAAACAAAAGAAGAAAGTCACTTCCATGATTGATTGTTCCCAAAAGTCCGCCATTTCAGCCACTTTTAGCTTCTTCAGAAGTAGGTCTTTAACCATAAAGATGCTTTATAAGCTACACTTCCTCAGCCTTTTGGGGAAGTTAAAGTAGAGAAATCGAAAAGTACATGTAGTTTTAATGATCTATATGATTTATAAAAAAAAAAAAGAAGAAGAAAAAAAATATCACTTCGCTTTTGCTTCTCGTTTTGTCATTATCACTATTATGATATTTGATCCGCCTCATGGGAAAACCAACAATTTGCATATGCGAAAACAAAGGCACAGATCAGTTACCGCGAAGCTGATCAGCGCCTTTGTTTTAGCTTCTCGGATAGTACAGTTCCTCTTCTACTTAAATCCGAAATTTCAAGCTTCTAGCTCTTTTCTGTGCTTGTAAAGGCCGGTTTGTGTCGGACCTGTTCCGAAACCACATTGTTGGTTTTCCCACGAGCCGGCTCATATTTTTTGGTCCTAAGCTCAATAAATCCAGTTCTTCTATTGTAGATATTGGTATTTTGGTCCCTTAAAGCACCGATTCACCTACCTCAGATCAGCCTTGGGTGACTGGCCCCCTAACCTGAAGGGCACTGCCCAGTATGTGCTGCCCAGTGATGGTACAGACCAGCCGAGAGCCAGTAAGAAGGTAGAGGAGCCTAAGAGAAGTTGGAGCTGGCGGGACCTACTCTTCAGTAGAAATAGCTATAAGAAAAGTGGGTACTTTTACAGGTTCTTAAGAAAACAATACAACAAAAAAAATGTTTTGAGTCTGTGTAGCCCATTTGACCTTGGGTTCAGGTCCTGGTTGGGTTGTGTATTTTGTCTTTATCATCTGAGGCCAGTGTTGGGGCAAATGTAGGCTTGTTGGCCTACAAACAGTCTTATTCTTACAGCCCCTTTCACTTGAGTTTGCCGTTTGAGCATTTGGGTCAATCAAGTTTGTTCACTCGAGTCTGCCGTTTGTTTGTTAATCAGGTAACTTTTTATTCTATTTTAGAACTGAAACAGTGTCCCAGGTGCCAGGTGTTCTTAAAATCTATTCAGCATTTATCTTTAGGAAATGATGTCTCCTCTTCTGAAAAAACATTGTAGTTGTTTGGTTAAAGCACATTTTTATTTCAAAATTCTTTACACAACAATTACAATGCATATTAAGAACACACATTTGAAACAGGATAGAGACAAAGGCAGAATTTTATCAATTTTAGCAGTTACCTGATCGGTATCTACATGGCCAAAATTCTACATAGTTAGTTAAAAATTTCACTCTAGTTTGCCATTTTAAAGGTCATTTAGTTTGACACTGTCAGTCTGTCACTCAAATCAGCAGATCAATCAATCCAGATGCCTTTGTGGACAACATGATAAGAAACTCAGCTCTTCAGAACACATGGACTTATTGTGTAATGCAAATGCTCAAACGGCAAACTCGAGTGAAAGGGGCTGTAATACATGCATAGGGATCAAGTATGATTTTCCATTCATTAACATTCGCTAGTTCTCAAGGGGAGTGTTGAAAAACTCCCTGAGGGACCTAGCGAATGTTAATGAATGACAAAATCATTTTTGGTCGTTATTATTGCATAAAGTCTGCACAAACATAAGAAATAAAGGTGCACTATATTTTACAGCTTCATCACATTTTCATACCCGAAAAAGTTTTCATTCTTAACCTTGTTCCAGGCGGACATAAGTTTCTCATTATTAACATGTGTTTTGTGTGGCGCCGGGTAACGAGCATAAATAAAAGCCATGTATTAACAGCATGTGCGCATGAGAATTGCTATGTTAATACATGGCTTACCTCTCATTAATACCAGTATATGGCTGTTAATATCGTGTGGCACAGGTATTTATGCAATAATATGTGAGCCGCCACATGGGAAACCAACAATCTGCATAGGCGAAATCAAAGGCGCAGACCAGATCAGCGCCTTTGTTTTTGCTACACTGATAGTAGAAACCCTCTTCTACTTAAATCCAAAATTTCAAGCTTCTAACCTTTTTCTGTGTCAGTACAGGCTGGTTTGTGTTGGACCTGGTTGGAAACCCAAATTGTTGCTTTTCTCATGCACAGGCTCATGTGTTCAAGAAATTTTTCAAGAAAACCAAATCGAATATTGTCACTTTTCTTCTCTTTCCCTCACTGCACAAAAGATGACATCATATTTATAAAGAAATCAAATCACTAGAACATGTCTTGTAAATTAATTTTCTTCTTCTTGTTCAGAGCCAGTTGTAGAAGAGGAAGAGGAGGAAGAAGAAGTAGAGGTAGATGAAGAGGACCAGATCAGCCTAGATGTTGACACAATAGAACTTTGCCTCTCTCCCTCAACTAGTAAGACAGATAAGGTATTTCAAGTTCGTTAAACTGTTTCTCTCTATATATTGTCATTATGCCCTTTGCTGACATAATAGACATTTTGCTATCCGTTCATTGCTTTAATTTAACGATGAATGCAAACTGTAGTTGAAGTCAAGTGCCTGGTTGTTGTCAGAGCTAGTCTGAAATTTGGAACACCTTGGAACTCACAATGAGGCAGTTTGCATTGTGTTTTCTTAGTTGAGATCTAGGTTGCATTAGCAAGCCGTCTTGGAAACCAAGAATGAGATAATGCTGACAGAGGCCTTTAAAGCTGGATTCAATAAAAAAAAGTATTGTTAAGAATATTGAATCTGTTTTCTTTTTTTTCAATTAAGAACAACAGAGTTAAACAGATTAATTGCTGTCAGATCTATCTAATGCTGTTTCTTTGAATACACGTGAGTCTTTGCATGAGAAAACCACTGTTTTGCATATGTGAAAACAAAGACACAGATAAGCTGTGCAGTAACTGCACAGCTGATCAGCGTCTTTGTTTTCACCACACGGATAGTACTATTCCTCTTCTACTTATATCCAAAGTTTCAAGCTTCTAGCTGTATGCTGAGACTGTACAGACTGGTTTGTGATGCACCTGGTCGGAAACCCAGATTGTTGGTTTTCTCATGCACAGGCTCATGTTATGACAAATTTGATTTACACAACGTATCACTGATGTCATTTCAGGAACCTAAAGGTATTGAAGTAACTCTGGGACCTTCAGACATCTCAAAAACAGACTTCATTAATGAAGGGTAGGTTAAATGCATGTAACATCAAATACCTTATATCTTTTCATGAAACATATGCAAGCAATGTAGCCCAAGATGAGACAGTAAGGATGAAAACCTATGCATTTTCAAATGATGATGGATTCCTGCGTGTCATAATAAGAATGTCTAAGTCCATTTGTCACTATATTTGTTAACTTAAAAAATTTAAGTTTGCATAAAACCCAGATTGATATTTTTCACTAGATTTTCCTCATTACAGTTTGAAGTACATGTATGATTTTAAAAAGGTTTAAAGTAGGGGATCCAATCCAGAGAAATTCAAAATATTTGAGCAGCATCATGAGAAAAGCAACATTGTGGTTTCCAAACAGGTTTGACACAAAGTGAGCTGTACAAGCACAAATGAAGGCTAGAGGTTGGAAATTTTGGATTTAGAAAGTACAGGAATTTCACTATCCATTTTTTTAGCGAAAACAAAGGCGCTGATCAGCGATCAGCTTTGTGGTTACCACAAAGCTGATCTGCGTCTTTGTTTTCGCATATGTAGATTGTTGGTTTTCTCATGACGTGGCTCATTTATACCTTTTTACTGTTCTTGTCTTACAGCTGGAGAAGAATTAAAGAACCTGGTATTAAGTTAGCCTCAGATAGCAATAAAACTCTGCTAGTAAAAAAATTCAAGTTCGTTCCCACAGTTAAAGAGGTAACAATGATTTTCTTTGATCATAATTTGATTTATTGTGTCGGGCAAAAATTTGTTAGCTGTTTTGGTTTCAAACCAATCTGGTAATTGATTTTTTTGTCTAGATGTATTTTGAACTAACATGGAAACCAGGACCCAGTTGTTCAAAGCATCGTTAGCTTATCGATATCGTTACGACATAAATTTGTTAAGCAAATACATGTATCAGCTAAAGTAACAAATACACTGTTATTTTTTGTTGAAAAAATGTGAGAATCCTTTGCACTGCAAAGGATTCTCACATTTTTTCAACAAAAAATAACAGTGTATTTGTAATATTAATGTTTGAAATTTTAACAAAACGTTAACTAACGACGTCGTTAGTTTTGAACAACTGGGCCCTGGTATGAGCAAGTATCTCTGTGAGATGGTGGTTTTGCATGACATTTTCTTCACATTCTGTCCATATATGACAATGCAAGATGAGATTTTTTCTATACAGGACGAATTGAGGAAATAAAGAAAAGGAAGATTTAAAACACCAAAAGGAAAGATATATACACGAAAAATTTGATTTTTTTTTTATCTGAATATTTTCTAGAATGTGCAAAAAAGGATAGGGAGGACCTTAAGGAAATATCAAATGAATGAAATGTTATTGTTTTATCATTTCAGGGTAAAACTTTATGGTATGACATTGATGGAGAACATTTTGAAGCCATGCCTATTGAAGTATCATTGTTGAAAAAGAGACTCAAATTTTTTATATCTCCAGCAGAAACGAGTTGACCCAGGTTGACTGCTAGTGCTATAAATAAATTTAAGAAGTTCTGAAATGGCAATAGCCATGTGCCCATACAGCTAAAAGGCAATGTGCCTGTGGGTTTTCAGACTAGGTCAAAGGGTATACAACTTGTATCATGCTCAACTGAGCTGAATTTCTCCTGCTCATAAATGATAAAAGATGACCATTTTAAACATTATTCATTTTACCACACTCACACAGAAAGCTCATGGAACTTGTATACTCATTCTTGAAAGTGTGTATGTTGGCGTTATAGGTCAAATGTGGTGGAGGAAACTGGAGAACCACCAACCTTGGGCAAGGGAGCACTACCCTGTCACATGCCTTGGCCAGGATTCGAACCAGAGGTGACAGGGGAATATGTTAACCACTACGCTATCCAGGCATTACATGCCATAACCATGACCATTGAGCCGCGTCATGAGAAAACTGGATTTTTGCATATGCGAAAACATAGGGAGCAGATCAGCGTGCAGTAACTGCACAGCTGATCAGCACCTTTGTTTTGCAACTCGGATAGTACAATTCCTCCTCTACGTAAAGCCAAAATTCCAAGCCTCTACCCTGCTTCTGTGACTTAGGAAACCTTGAAGACCGGTTTTCTTGCGTCATGGCTCGTTTGACCCTAAAAAATCTCTTGCTGTTAAATGAGCACTTTAAATTTCTCAGTTGAGCATGAACATTGTTTAGTATTATAACCTTGTTGCCAGATCCAGCTGATATATACAAAAAGTTGATCTGTCATTGCTGTTGAGAAAATTTGTTGGAAAACTGTTATCTGTCTTCTTGGTGGTAAGAATATGCCACCTGTTTAACTATTCTAGAAATAGGGTGGATATGTTGACATTTATATCTAGGAAAGTAAATAAATTGAGACAAGACTTAGATAACATCTTTTAACACCATTTACATTTCAAACATCCCTGCATATGTACTGTTCTCAGTTTGAATACAATGAATCACAATGATCTCATTATTCTTGGACAGAAAACTCTGCTCATTCTGGCACATTCGCTAGTTGTTATTTACTGAAAGAACTGCCAGATAACCACCTAAATTAAGGCCAGAAAAAAAACCCATTAAACTGATCCTCCTGACATGGCTAAAGGGATTAACTTAAGATGTTACCAGATGTTATGCAAGAAATATCCATCAAATAAGCATCATTCTTATCTGAAGTCGACTTTGCACCACTCTAAATAGCAGGTGTGACTAGCGGCTCACCTTTCAATCCAGCCAAAATATTTTCAGCTGTCAAATCAGCCATTGCGTTTCTTGCCACCACAGATGCACTACCAAGATGTGGTACTATGGTACAGTTACTGAGGGTCATTAAGGGGCTATCCCGGGGTATTGGTTCTGGTGTTGTGACATCCAACCCTGCAGCATATAGTTCCCCTCCTTTGAGGGCCTCATAGAGGTCATCCTGGTCAACCAGTGCACCTCTGGTTGTGTTAATAAAGATGGCTGAATTCTTCATCTTTTTGAAAGCCTCTGCATTGAATAGCTTAATATTGGTAGGATTTATAGAACAACAAGCTATTACGAAGTCTGACTGGCCTAGAAGTTCATCAAAAGAAACAAATTTTGCATTTACTTCAGAATCATAACTTTTCTTTGACCTTCCACAGTACAGAATGTCCTTGACCCCAAAAGGAATCAGTCGCTTAGCAACAGCCAATCCTATCCTGCCCAATCCCACAATTCCCAGTGTAGAGTTTTTGATGTCTTTACCAGCCAGGTACAGAGAGTTGGCCCATGTGGATCCCCAGCCACCACTGACAACAGCCTCCAAACCTGGAGATAAAACATCACATAACAGGCCACTGATAATATGAAGATATACATATAACATGAATCATACCATGAAAAACCAGAGGACCAATGGTCCTGTAAACGCTCACCTGAGACCTGAGATACGAATATAATTGTTTGACTAGTATGGTTATATGCATGTATATAAACCCAAGTCAGGGTCATAACCCCTTAAGTCTGGAGTCAATGTCTTTTTCAAATCATAAAAATTCAATCCATTTGCCAATTAGCTGCATGTTTTGTCCTTTATGGGGCCCCATCAACAAATCAAAGTAAAGGATTAGGACAAAAATCACAAGAAACATAGAGCACTACTCAATAAACATTTCTGCAAAAACAAAATTCAAATACCTGCAATTGCACCAGATTAATAGCTAATTTCCACTTTTCCCATTATAAGTCTATGGAAACTTAAAGTTACCATAGCAACCAGAGTTCTAATCCGACTGGAACAAAAATCACAAATTATGTAGAGGCTACTGTCAGGAACATGTATACAAAGTACAGGCTTCACCCCTGTGACAGTTTCTGAGGAGAAGAATTTTGAATGTTTTTCTAAATTTTGCCCTGTATGGGGCCCCAACAACCAATCAAAATAAAGGATTAGGGCAAAAGTAACAATAAACGTGGAGCACTACTCAATAAACATTTCTACAAACACAAAATTCAAATATCTGCAATTGGACCGCAAAAATAGTCAATTTCAACTTTTCCCATTATAAGTCTATGGAAACTTTAAGTTGCCATAGCAACCAGACTTCTTATCTGTCTGGAATAAAAAACACAAATTATGTAGAGGCTACTGTCAGGAACATGTATACAAAGTACAGGCTTCATCCTCTTGACAGTTTCTGAGAAGAAGATTTTTGAATGTTTTTCGAAATTTTGCCCTATATGGGGCCCCTGCAACCAATCAAAATGAAGGATTAGGACACAAGTCACATGAAAAGTAGAGGACATTTCTGCAAAAACCAAATTCAAATATCTGCAACAAAACAGCAAAAACTGGAAATTTTCACTTTTTTCCATTATAAGTCTATGGGAAGCATAAGTTGCCATATCAACCAGAGTTCTTACCGATCAAAACAAAAAAACACAATTATTCTTTCCCCCTACCTATAGATGCTGTATGTGTAATATGAGAACAATCGAGCCAGTGGTTTCAGAGAAGAAGATCTTTGAAATTGTGGACGACGGACGGATGGACGCCGGAGCATGGGTATACTATAAGCTCACCTATGAGCCTTTGGCAAGGCTCAGGTGAGCTAAAAAGCAACTGTCTTCAAGGTTCTGATCATGTGCAATACAGTGCAGGGTGTATAGTCAGCAGCTTAATATTTTGCTTATATGAAAGATGAACAGTACCACGTATGTAATAATATAATAAAACAAAAAAGCTAACCAACAGCATGGTTAAAATGCTGTTTGTGTTGGGATTTTTTTTTTGTGTGTGTGTGTGTGTGTGTGTGTGTGTTTAATGTCCCAGTCAACAACTGACGGAGCCATCGCTTCTCAGTATATGTATTATCCGGTACATCAGCTGTTGTCTGGCTCCAGGACACAACCTGACGCAAATGGTGTTTGAACCCTCGACTTCTCGATCCACTATCTGTATGATATCAATCCAACGCTTAGACTACTAGACCACCATGCAAAAATGTTCTAAGCTTGCGAAACAAAAAAAAAATCTTATGAGCAATGAAAACAGTGTTGTTTTGGGTTGTAGGTCGTGGCTACCACTGCTAGCTTTTATAAAGATTGAGGGTTTCAAATCATTCTCTTCAGTTTACAATGAAAGTCAGAATAGAAAATGGAAGCTCAGACGTGGCTATAGCAAAACGTCCAAAAGTAGACATGCCAACTATGCCTAAGTATCATAGCTCACATTACGGAAAGCTTACCTTCCTTAAATCGTCGTGCCGTAGCCAGCGTCAATGCTACGGTTTCCTCTGCTACAGCGTCCGTTAGAACGTCGGGTGTGTAGCCCACCTTGACTCCGCGGCGTTTACATTCTGGGAGATCAATGTGTTCCAGACCAACTGACATCGTACCCACCACCTTGAGCTGTGGGCCTGCGGATGAGAAACAATACCGATCATTACCCGATGCAACGCCTTGGCATTATATGCATTTATGTATTAAAAAACGAAAAGGCTATTACATGTAATAAAAAACGAAAAGGCTATTACATGTAAAGAGACACGCTAGAATCATCAACTGAAAAACGTGGTCACAAGCTTCAACAGCGGTGGCGTCGCACAGAATGCCTATATAGGACTGCGCATTTTAGACATGCTGAACATTAACAAAACGTGGGGTCTCTGTCAGCACTGTAAATTCTCTTACAATGCTCCGCGACCGCATAAAGGTCGCTACATGCAAACATCGTGATGTTTTTCAGGAACAGAGATTGTACGGCGATCTTCGAGATGTCACTGCGTCTTAAACGTGGAGGTAGCTGTGCAAGTGCCACGCCCGCACTGCACAAAAAACCTCATAAGAGCATGTTGGAGAGAATCTCCGATAAAAACTAAGTAAGAACGCGATCCCAGAACATAATGTTAGCTCTGTGTCAACGCCTTAGTCGCCACTGTTGACCCCGTCACAAATTCAGTTCCTTTGTCACAAAGGAGATTTGTCTCGCGACCTCACGGCACTTTGGGAAACCGAAGAGCGCTCACTTGCAAACGCGGATTGGTCAGACAGAGGCTGAAGTTCCAAAGGCAATAGCCTTTGAAGGTGACGATCTTATTCATGGAACTATGCAACGCGCCGCAAGCACGCTTTTTGTCTATATGAAAAGCTCCAAAAGTGACTGGACTAAGAAAACCACAAGATACATCCTGCATATCTGGAAAATGCTTACCAGCAGCGTCTAAAAACTCGGCATCAACCCTATCCGGTGGTATAACGTAAACCCCTTCTGCCCCTTTCACACAATCCAGAAAGTATTCCCTCGGAATAACCATGCCATTCGATCCGTCATACATCTTAATAGTACACTGTTCCTTTAGCATCTTGAGCCCACGGGACATGGGTGGGATCCCGCGGGAGATGAATACAAATGGTTTCGTTGTCATCTTTCTATGCTACTGAAAAGTTATTACTATGCGTTATCACAACACAGATATGGGGTCAAGACAGGGTTAGCCAACCTACAATAATAGTCCGAAAGTTTGAATACATGTGATTGTGTACCTATGCAACATTTTTGCAGCAGTGGTTTGTAACCGCAATTCTGGTGGTGGCAGTGTCCGTGTTTTATGTCCAACTCAACAGCTAAGGTCATATAGAGGTGGGACTGCTATGTAAAGTCTCTCCCGAAGGACTGGATGAGCCCGGGCAAAAACTCGCGAATCCCGGTTTACGGGCTGGGTGGCCCAACCACTACACCACACAGGCTTCTGAAATTTGACCATTTAAAATGTATTCTAGTTTAATGTGACCCGTCGCCGTGACCTAGGCAACTGCTGAGTCAGTAACCTGGGTGTTTACGAAGTACGAGACCGTGACCGGAGAAATTATTTGTAGCGGGGCACTGTACATTGGTTCGAACTTGATTTCTCTGTACTGCAACATCCTTGAATAAGTAGACTATGTTTTCAATCATGCGACTATTTGATGACATATATTTAAAAATACCGGTATATGAACACGTGCTTCACATGTGTAAAACAAATACATGTAGATGCTAGAGTTTGCCGAAAACTTTGTCACGTGAGGTCAACCGCCAGGGTCAAAATATTTCCACTATACAGTTAACATCGTGCACGTTTTGTTTTCACAAACAACGGCTACACTCTTCTATCATGTATAAACCTAGATTTACCTGTTAATGCTTTTGAAACTATCAAACTTTGTAGGCCCTACACATCCTACACGTTTTCGTACACCACATTTTCTGAATCTCACAAAATTTAATATCACCAAGAAAAGGAGGTTTCTCAGTGTCACTTTGGAAAGTGTCCCAGTCGTTTATTGGAATTACTGGGATGCCATGTCATTGTTTAAAAACGGTAAGAGTTGAGGGAGGGGGTAAAGTGACGTGCATGACGTACTAACGGTTCTACACACATACTTTGCACGGGCTTACACTGTCTGAAATGGACCCAAATGTTTGACTGTATACCTTGCCTACTCTCGACAGAGCCACAAACGTCGCACAAGTGTGGCGTACACTCTTAAAGCGGTAAACAAAAACGTCCACTTTTGACAGATAAACTACATCAGTTTAAAGTCTTTGATTGTTGCTACTTTAAGCCGTGTCAGTGCGTCACAGTTTTGCTACATGTTTTGCATGTGGTTTACCTTATATTCAAGAGAATTTGCATAAAAAACATCGTTCGTTCATGAGAAAATTTTGATTGTAACCAGTTTTCGTGGTTGATAGATTGGTTGTAGATTAGTTGACTTCATTTTTTTTTCTCTTGTATTCTGAGGAGACCAATTTCTGACCATTATTTCAGTGGCTGTGGAAATGTGACTTAGTCAAAATTACAAAGACAGTGCTCCAGTTGAGTCTTGAACTCTTAGACCAGTCATATATCCTTGAACCCCCATAAATCGATACCATAAGAAGCAATTGCTTATAAAAATAAAATAATCAAATGATAAAAAACTTAACCACATTCATTAAAGTAGATCGACTATTAGTAACAACTATTAGTAATTTATTTTATATCAATAAACATGACATAACCCCGTAAGACACCTCAATGCATGCTTTTATCCGGTTGACCCCAAATTCAAAATGGCGACTTGCTGCACCCCTAAGGTCGATACCTCAGTAGGCCACTCGTTCTATAGAAGCTAAGCAAACTATTTTAAGTTTTTAATGTTAATGTGATATCGAAGACACAACACATCACAAGAAAATAAATAAAAACTGTTTCAAGCATGAATATGGGCAAGCATTCATGCAAAAGTAGCAGTGCTTTGTTCAGTTTGTCTAAAATTCTGTCTGTTCTGCTTCAGGGTGAGCATATTTATTAAGGATAGCTGCATACTGTATTTTATCAAGCTATTAACCATTTATTAACACTAAGCCACTTCTCTAAATTATCACAACAATGTCATTTACTTTGCTAAATTTGGCATTCTATTATGGGATGGATTGAAATGTGTGGAAAATGACTTCTCCGAATCCAAAATCTTCCCCCATATCAATAAGCAGCAAACAACCAATAAACACAAATTTTTCTTCAACTGCTTAATCTTTTTGACATTTTGTGCGAGGCTGTTATAGCTGAAATGTAAACAAACGCAGAAATACAGAGAGCAAAATCTTTCTGTTGTTTATTACTGAAAAAATAAATACTTTGTCTAGGGTGCAAAAAGTAATAGTGGAAATACTGAAAATAGGCATGCAAATAAGTTTTTGATATGGAATGTGCCTGTTTGACACAGATTTTCTTTCATTTTGATTTGTAAGTGAAGATTTGATGACAGCGAAAAAAATCCCAATGTTGCATGACAAAAAAGTGATGTTCCTACTTGACAAGGAACAAAACAAACATGGTATCGACTTTAGGGGTGTATCGACTTTAAGGGGTTGAACGCTACTTAGCCATTGCACCAATTCCTAACAAAATATGAATATATCATGGTTTTTAAGTGATTTGCATGAAATGCCACATATTTTTGGTAGGACCATTAGACCAGATATTTTATAGGGGTGCAGAGCTGATGCCTGGGCCAAATTTATCAGCAAAGTTCTGGGAATGCCCTGCTCTGGAGTTCCTTTCCAGTAACATCATAATAAATTTGAACATACCTGTAGATAGTTTGAAACTTATGGCCAGCAAGGTTAATCCTCATTATTTTTCTTGGTCAAATATGCAGGATCTTACAGTTGAATGATGATGTGAGCTTGTGGAGATGGCACATTTTGATGAGACGAGCGGTGTTGTGAGTTGTAAGACCGACTGGGGTCGTTGGTGGCAGACAATGGAGGATGTCTGTATTGAGGTTGATCTAGAGGAAGGAACCACTGCCAAATTTGTCCAATGTCAGATAAAAACCAAATCTATCAAGGTGGTGGTGAAAGGACAGACCATCATTCAGGTTTGTATGAGTCAGAAATGTTTGTTTAAATTGGATTGTGTTATGAGCAATTGTTTTCCACTTTTCCAGAATAGGCAAAAATAGAACAGAATGTACAAAGATGCAAATATAGGTGTGTCATATACACAGATCTGTGTCCGTTCTTCACTAATACAGAAAAAAACCCCTCTAAACTCGAGTTTAATCTTTATCAGGAATTTAGAATTCTAGTTAAGTATCTATAAATTAACAAGCTGGATTATCTTACTGAGGTTGCTTTGATCCCAGCCTGGGGAGCTTGGTCAGAAGTGTTTTGTTGCAATTATTTTGGAGCATAGGGCATTTGATTTATGGAGGTCCAGATGTGAATCTGAAGTGCTAGTAAATCTGTATGTTTTCAGGGCGATTTCTTTGAATCTATCCAAGCCGAAGAGTCCATATGGACATTAGGTATGTGTGTATTGACTGAAGAATGCATAAATATATATAAATATGAATTTATTTTTCATCAAAAATTGTTGAGCAAGAATTAAAATTAACTTCCTAGATCTACTACACCTTTATAAAGGTTGTAAAGGCATGATCACGGCTAACAAACCTTTAAATGCGTAACCGCCGGTTAAGAAAGAAAATCCGATTCACGCCCTTCCGGTTCCGCATATGAAGACCAAGAAAAGGTAAACAAAACATACACTACTAGGATCGATTGATGATTATATTTTAGTACAGAAATATATCGATTATCTATGAATGCTATTTTGTCACTTATTTACTATTGTAACTCAGCACCAAAGTAGCTCGCAAAAATTATTTGATGGTCTTTGAGTTATTTATTCCCTTCTTCGAACCTGGTGTTCCAACAAGGCCAAAGTCGGCAAAATACAACTAAAAATTGGACAATTTGCTGGTAAATATCAAATTTTAGTGATTGTTCCACGACAAATTCACAGATATGTATTAACTAAATTGCATCTGATGTCTGTGCCAGTATTTCGTTGTGTTAGTGCTCGTCATTATCGATTTGAAGGGAAGGAAAAGATGGGTACGCATTTAATCATTAAAATATGAAGGATATATTTCAAGATACGTTTGAAAACCTCAACCTGTTCAAGTTATGGTATTTATTTCCCTGTAAAGCATTTTGAAAGACATAAAACCAAGAAAAAACAAATTAAAGTATACAGAATGCTGTAAAATCGTCTTCATGAACAGGAATATCATGCATGTGAACTATTGTATTACATGTATTTCATAGACAGTTTGCATTATTTTATATCAAACATTTTCACTGCAAATATCACAAACACACCAAATTTGAGTAAGCGACATTTAAGAAAGGACGAGAGAATGTGTGACAATAATCCGCGTAATAAGTTCAGCGTAAAACAATTAACAAAAACAAAAAACTTTAATACAGGTGTTCTATAATGACTATATTGCTATCATTCTAATGATTAAATTCGTAACCGAAATGTTGACACAGCTTTTAACCACATATGCAAAGAATGCATTGGCCAGAGGCAACGAAACTGTCACCAGACCTCACACAATGTTAAAGTCATCTGCGCATTGTATTGCTTTCCGTTAATATGGACGTAATGAGCGGAAATCTAAAAATATCCCTGCGACTGACCCACATTTTCGTCGTGTACAATGCAATCCCAACATATGTTTTGGGGTAGGGAATAAAAATCATGATTATAAAGAAAAATTTCTGGAAATCCTTTGGGGTCCAAATATAGCAATGTCTAACTAATAAAATAGCATTGAGAGAATTATAATATTTGTCTTCGCATCGAAATATTTTACTCGGAAACATGAGCTGCAAAAGTTTGTTTACCTTTTGTTGGCCATCTGATGCGAAACCGGAAGGACATGAATCGGATTTCTTTTCTGAACCGCGGTTACGCATTTAAAGGTTTGTTAGCCGTGATGATTCAGTAGTGTAAGATTTTAGCCTTTCGTGGTAATTTTAGACGGTTTTATATGCTCCAGATGTGGAATGAAAATAACATTGACATCTAATCTATGCTGGGGTTGTTGTGAATATTTCTTTTTGCAGATCTCTCTCAATTCATCAAAAAGCACTAGAAGTCCAGGTGGACTGACTTTTGAAATCTGGCATCAAAATTTCATGCTCAGTTTTCGAATCTCAGGGTCAGCTTTTTCATATTTTCAGAGGACAGAAAATTGTTGAGGATCTGTCTCCCTAAAACTCTGTCAGGAGCCAACAAATGCTGGCAGTCTTTGTTGAAGGATCAGTATGTTGCAGACCCATTTACATATGATCAGATGGAACAAAAACTTACTCTACAGAGATACCAGTATGAGGTAAGAATTAAAGATAGTTCTGCAAAATAAAAGCGTTAGTTTTATACGTTAAAAAATGTACTTTGTATTTATGTCTACCATTCTGTTGAGACTGAAATTTGTTGCAATCTTTTGGTGCACAGAGACAGATTGCCTGATTTGTGCTACACACATACTTTAATGTGGTTAGAAGTTTTTTAGCTCACCTGAGCCGTCAGGCTCACAAGGTGAGCTTATAGTATACCCATGCTCCATCGTCCGTCCGTCGTCCGTCCGTCGTCCACCATTTTCAAAGATCTTCTTCTCTGAAACAGCTTGGCCAATCAAAGCCAAATTTTACATGAAGCATCTATGGGAAGGGGGAACCAATGTGTATATAAATAATCCAGGTCACATGACCAAGATGGCCGCCATGCCCATATATGGTAAAAACCCTTCAAAATCTTCTTCTCTGGAACCACTGGACCGATTTCAACCAAACTTAGCATGAAGCATCGATGACTCAAGTACTACAATGTGTATATAAATCATGACCTTGCGGTGACCTTGACCTATTTTACGGCAAGGTCAACATAGGTCGCCTTTGCATTTGAATGGGAAAAATTGTTAAATTGTCATTTAAAGGAAAAATCTTGCAGAAAATGAGCAGTAGGACTGAATATTAATGATTCTGAAAAAATTTGGGCACCAGTGGCTCATCCGCCCCCACCCCGGGGCAATATACATGTATATTATCATAATATTCAAACATCTTCTTCTCTGAAACCGCTTGGCCAATCAAAGCCAAATTTTACATGAAGCATCTATGGGAAGGGGGAACTAATGTATATATAAATAATCCAGGTCACATGACCAAGATGGCCGCCATGCCCATATATGGTAAAAACCCTTCAAAAATCTTCTTCTCCAGAACCGGTTGACCGATTTCAACGAAACTTGGCATGAAGCATCAATGGCTCAAGCATTTCAATGTGTATATAAATCATGACCCTCTGATGACCTTGACCTATTTTACGGGAAGGTCAACATAGGTCACCAATGGATTTGAATGGGGAAAACTTTTAAAATGTCATTTAAAGTGAAAGTCTTGCAGGAAATGGGCAGTAGGACTGGATATTAATGATTCTGAAAAAAATTGGACCCCAGGGGCTCATGTGCCCCCAGCCCGGGGCAATATACATTATATTTCCATAATATTCAAACGTCTTCTCCTCTGAAACCACTTGGCCAAACAAAGCCAAATTTTATTTGAAGCATCTATAGAATGGGGGAATCAATGTGTATATAAATAATCTAGGTCACATGACCAAGATTGCCGCCATGCCCATATATGGTAAAAACCCATCAAAAATCATCTTCTCTGAAACCAATAGACTGATTTCAAGGAAACTTGGCGTGAGGCATTGATGGCTAAAGGACTCCAATGTATATATAAATCATGACCCTGTGATGACCTTGACCAAGTTTATGGCAAGGTCAACATGGGTTGCCTATGCATCTGAATTGGGAAAACTGTTAAAATGTCATTTGAAGGAAAAAGCCAACAGGAAATTGGCAAATGGACAGAATATTGAAGATTCTGAAAAAAGAAAATGGCCCAAGGGCTTCATCTGCCCCTGCACTGGAGTGAAATACCGTAATATTCAAACATGTTTATTGGTATATGCAGCTGATCTCAGGTGAGCGTTTACAGGACCATTGGTCCTCTGGTCTTTTATATCTCATGCAGAATCTCCTGGATGAAATGGTGTCTTCCATTTTCAAAGTTTATGTAAGTTCTTACTGCCACTGTGATTTGGATTTTTCTAATTTCAGAATCCTGGTATGGACTTCAGTACAGCAGAAATCACTGGTAACTATCACCAGGGTGGTCCACAGTTGCCACACAGATAACACCAACTTAGCTAGAATAGCTGTTTAATTAAGTGCTTTACTTCCATGGTACACAACTAGCAGAATGTTCGGGTGGAGTTATCCAAGCCAGAGTGTTCGTTGACAAGCCTGAAGGCAGACATTACGAAAACTTGACCATGCAATATACAGAGACTTTTTTCAGTAGCAAAAATTGAAAAATACATTTAGAAAAATTAAGATATTTTTAACAGTTTTGCTCAAAACATTGATTGTTGGTACACGATAGAACCGCCTCGCTGAGGCGGCTCTAACGAGTACCCACACTAATGTTTTGGAACAAGAATAAGAAATTTAGCTATACCCCTGCAAACCCTGCATCCCGGACTCTGGCCCATCAGTTTATATAAATCATGATCTTGGGTTGACCTTGATCTATTAAACGGCAAGGTCAATTTTGGTTACATAGACCTTTTAATGGAAAAAAGTGAATACATTTAATTTTTCAAGAAGTTTTATAGCCTGTGATCTGAAAGTCCCTTGATACAGACAACATGTTGAGCTAATGAAGTTTTGTGAGTATTCATGGTCAATGTCATTTCTTGACCTTGGCCAAAGATCAATTACATATTAAATGTAAAACTTAATTTTCTCAGGAACCGCTTGACCAATGAAAGTCAAATTTTATATGTAGTATCCTTAGGAAAAGGGAACTAAAGTTTGCATAAATTGTCCAGGTCACATGATCAAGATGGCCGCCATGCCCATATATGGTATAATCTTAAAGAAATCTTTTACCAATTTCAACTAGAAATTGGCTGCAAGCAAGCTTTCAGTATACCCCCCGCAAAATTATCTGAAGCTGGCCAATAACTTCCTAAGTCAAACATGCAGAAAATTTGTCAAAGATATCTTTTCAGCATTATAATCCTTCATGTACATCCCCAGTATGCCAGTCACATCTATAAGATATTAAAAGAATATATTGAAAGCTTGAGGTTGATTTCACTGTATGCACTATGATCATTGTTTATCATGAGAAATGGTAAAAATTGGCTAAGTTAAATAAAAGCTGTAAGTTTGTCAAAAATTAAATTTTCAGCATGAAGATTATTCATGCACATCTAAAATATATCCGGAACAAATCTACAAAGAATCTAAAAGAAACATTGAAAGCCCTAGGAGGAGTTGATTTCACAAAGTATGCACTACCAACCATTATTGTATATAAGCAATGGTCAAGAAATGGCTTTGTTGAAAAATTATGTAAATTTGTCAAATATCTTTTTTTCAGTATTATAATTATTCATGCACATCTTCAATATGTGTGGAACACGTCTGCAAAGTATTGAAAAGAAATACTGAAAGCCCTAGGAGGAGTTGATTTCACAAACCATCATTGTATATAAGCAATGGTCAAAAAATGGCTATGTTAAAAAATGCTGTAAATTTGTCGAAAATTAATTTTTCAGTATTATAATTCTTCATGCACATCTTCAATATGTGAGGAAGATGTCTGCAAAGTATCAAAAAGAAATACTGAAAGCCCTTGGAGGAGTTGATTTCACAAAATGTGCACTACCAACCATTTTTGTATATAAGCAATGGTCAAAAAATGGCTATGTTGAAAAATGCTGTAAATTTGTCAAAAATTATTTTTTCAGCATTATAATTCTTCATGCACATCTTCAATATGTGTGGAACATGTCTGCAAAGTATTGAAAAGAAATACTGAAAGCCCTAGGAGGAGTTGATTTCACAAAATATGCACTACCGACCATTATTGTTTAAGCAATGGTCAAAAAATGGCTATGTTAAAAAATGCTGTAAATTTGTCAAAAATTATTTTTTCAGCATTATAATTCTTCATGCACATCTTCAATATGTGTGGAACATGTCTGCAAAGTATTGAAAAGAAATACTGAAAGCCCTAGGAGAAGTTGATTTCACAAACTATGAACTACCAATCATTATTGTATATAAGCAATGGTCAAAAAATGGCTATGTTGAAAAATGCTGTAAATTTGTCAAAAATTATTTTTTCAGCATTATAATTCTTCATGCACATCTTCAATATGTGTGGAACATGTCTGCAAAGTATTGAAAAGAAATACTGAAAGCCCTAAAGAAATACTGAAAGCCCTAGGAGGAGTTGATTTCACAAACTATGCACTACCAACCATTATTGAATATGGCAATTATCGAAAATTGGCAAAGTTCAAAATGCTGTAAATTTGTCAAAATTCATTTTTTCAGCATAATACTTCTTCATGCATATCTTCAATATCTCTGGCACATATCTGCAAAGTATCAAAAGAGAATATTGAAAGCTGTAGGAGGAGTTGATTTCACAAAGTATGCACTATTAGCACTATGGCAAACATTCTATGTATAGGTTTAAAAAGTCCCATAACTCTTGCAAAACTGACCCTTTGGCCCCTAAATTCATACCACACATGTGTTGTCTTATGGTGCAGGTGTGTTGAAAATTTAAAGAACATCGGGCAAAAACTTCTTAAGTTATTCAGCAAAGATGTCAAAATGTTGACGGAATGACGGAATGACGGAATCACGGAATTACGGACAGACTGAAAACAGTATACCCCCCTAAAACTTCGTTTTGCGGGGGGTATAATGAAACTTGGTATGTAGCATGAGGGACTGTTCTATCATATTTTATAGAAATAATGACCTTGGATTGACCTTGACCTATTAAACAGCAAGGTTAAATATTGTTACATGGGCTTTTCAATGGGAAAACCTGAAAATTTGAAGATAGTTTACAGTATTAATAATTATGTGAGTATTAGAGGTCAAGTTTACTTTTTACCTTGACCAACACGACCTTAGCCAAAGGTCATTCATCAAAGGCCAAATCTCTGGTGAATGATATCACAGGCCTCCTAGTAGCCCACTTGTAAAATATAGGTTTTTATACAGGTTCCTTTTAACCAAAATATAGGTTCTTTTATAGGTTTTTCACCAAAAATATAGGCTATTTTAAGGTATTTTTTTCTCACTTCCGTCATAATTTTAGCAGCTAATCAGGCCGGCGCTCAAGAGTTACTATACAAAAGAACGAAAAAGCCCAAACATGAGCGAGAAAATTTTGTGAGGAATGAAATAGTTCTCATGCTATCAGATTTATTTCTAGAGAGAATTTTACATAATAAAACCTGATAATTTTCACAGAAAACTGGTTTAATTTGTGTATAAAGAGTACAGATTTGTCCCCTTGGCTTTCTTTGAACGAGTGAGCGAAGTGAGTGAGACAATTTTGCAAAAATGGTGTATTTTTTAGATTGTTTTAGAGACATTTTATAAAGCAAAACAGTCAGATTTCAAGAAAAATTGGGCTTTAATATCTGGGGAAAGAGCACAAATTTACTACTTGGAAATCTTTGAATGAGCGAGCCTTTCGAGGAAAATTTTGTGAAAATGAAATAGATTTCAAGCTTTCGAAGGGCATTCCAGAGGAAGATGATTTTACAAAATAAGCTCTGCTTTTTTCTCTTTCAAGTTTAGAAAACATGTAAATGACAAACTCACTATCTGTATATATTTCTAATTATGTGAAATATTGTGAAGCTGTATGTGTATCGCCACCTTGGTCTGAAAGAAATGTAAGCCTGTGTGTCCCCTTACCGTTAACCCATTTTTATATGAATTTAAATTTTCTGCTTAATAAGCCTGGAGTCTTTAATAGATTATATCTAAGATATGACTTGTGCAGATTTTGAAAGACAGCTGCTTTCTTCCAAATCCTGGAGCTTCATTATTGTGAATTGATATTGCAACCCAAATACCAGAGGACCAATGGTCCTGTAAACGCTCACCTGAGGTCTGCTGCATATACCAATTAACATGTTTGAATATTATGGTATTTAATCCCAGTGCAGGGGCAGATGAAGCCCTTGGGCCATTTTCTTTTTCAGAATAATCAATATTTTGTCCATTTGCCAATTTCCTGCTGGCTTTTTCCTTCAAATGACATTTTAACAGTTATTCCTATTCAAATGCATTGGCAACCCATGTTGACCTTGCCATAAACTGGGTCAAGGTCATCACAGGGTCATGATTTATATATACATTGTAGTACTTGAGCCATCGATGCTTCAAGCCAAGTTTCCTTGAAATCGGTCCACTGGTTCCGGAGAAGAAGATTTTTGAGAGATTTTTACCATATATGGGCCTGGCGGCCATGTGACCTGGATTATTTATATACACATTGATTATCCCATCCTATAGATGCTTCACATAAAATTTGGCTTTGATTGGCCAAGTGGTTTCAGAGGAGCAGATGTTTGAATATTATGGAGATATACATGTATATTGCCCCGGGGTGGGGGCATATGAGCCCCTGTGGTCCATTTTTTGTCAGAATCATTAATAGTCAGTCCTAATGCCCATTTCCTGCAAGACTTTCACTTTAAATGACATTTTAAAAGTTTTCCCCATTCAAATACATTGGTGACCTATGTTGACCTTGCTATAAAATAGGTCAAGGTCATCACAGGGTCATGATTTATATATACATTGTAGTGCTTTAGCCATCAATGTTTCATGCCAAGTTTCATTGAAATTGGTCCACCGGTTCCAGAGAAAAAGATTTTTGAAGGGTTTTTACCATATATGGGCATGGCGGCCATCTTGGTCATGTGACCTGGATTATTTATAAATACATTGGTTATCCCTTCCTATTGATGCATTACATAAAATTTGGCTTTGATTGGTCAAGCGGTTTCAGAGGAGCAGACGTTTGAATATAGTGAAGATATACATGTATATTGCCCCGGGGTGGGGGCACATGAGCCCCTGGGGTCCAGTTTTTTTTCAGAATCATTAATATTCAGTCCTACTGCCCATTTCCTGCAAGACTTTCGCTTTAAATGACATTTTAAAAGTTTTCCCCATTCAAATGCATTGGCGACCTATGTTGACCTTGCCGTAAAATAGGTCAAGGTCATCATAGGGTCATGATTTATATATACATTGTAGTGCTTTAGCCATCAATGCTTCATGCTAAGTTTCATTGAAATTAGTCCACCGGTTCCAGAGAAAAAGATTTTTGAAGGGTTTTTACCATATATGGGCATGGTGGCCATGTTGGTCATGTGACCTGGATTATTTATATACACATTGGTTATCCCTTCCTATTCATGCTTTACATAAAATTTGGCTTTGATTGGTCAAGCGGTTTCAGAGAAGAAGACGTTGGAATATAGTGAAGATATACATGTTTATTATATAACTATAAATAGACAGCATTTCAGACAATGCTTTCAGTGCATTGCATATTTTGTCATATTCCATGACCTGGGGTTTTTCCCATTGAATATTTGTTACTAAATTTAGAACTCTCTCTGTCAATTGAAATGTACATTGATTGCTGTCAAGCTGTTATGCCAATGAAGTACAAATGATGTTAATTACTGTTTAGTTTATTTGAATTAAGACTTAATGTCCCAATGAACATTTTTCAGTCATGCTGGGGCTATATGTAAACTGTATGTATACACTAATTCACTTACAGATAAAAATAGTTATTTTAAAATTATTTTTATCATGTTTGTATAAAAAGAGTGTTATATAATAAAACAATTGTTGACTATTGGGTCATTGAATATGATGTGATATCCAACAGAGACTACCAATATTGACCTCGGCTTCGCCTCGGTCAATATTGGTAGTCTCTGTTGGATATCACATCATATTCAATGACTCAATAGTCAATAATTGTATTATATTAACCCGGGGTGGGGGCACATGAGCCCCTGGGGTCCAATTTTTTCAGAATCATTAATATTCAGTCCTACTGCCCATTTCCTACAAGACTTTCACTTTAAATGACATTTTAAAAGTTTACCCCATTCAAATGCATTGTTGACCTTGCTGTAAAATAGGTCAAGGTCATCACAGGGTCATAATTTATATACACATTGTAGTGCTTGAGCCATTGATGCTTCATGCCAAGTTTCGTTGAAATCGGTCCACTGGTTCGGGAGAAGGTGATTTTTGAAGGGTTTTTACCATATATGGGCATGGTGGCCATCTTGGTCATGTGACCTGGATTTCTTATATACACATTGGTTCCCCCTTCCTATAGATGCTTCATATAAAATTTGTCTTTGATTGGCCAAGCAGTTTCAGAGGAGATCTTTGAAATTGTGGACGGACGACGGACGGACGGACGACGGACACCGGATCATGGCCATCCTATAAGCTCACCTTGTGAGCCTAACGGCTCAGGTGAGCTAAAAATGAATATACCTGTCAGCAGCATAGACTGCAAAACTCAAAAGAAAAACAAAATCATGAACAGCTGTTCAAAGAATGCATCTTCAAAACATTTACAAGCATCAGAAAACAAACACTGGTCTTAAAATGATTCATCTTGCTTTTCTGCAAAAATTATAGGTTTTTGTAGCAAAATATAGGTTATTCATAGGTTTTCAGCCATTTTTTTGGGCAAAATAAAGGTTATATAGGTTTTTACTAATTTGACAATAAAATTATAGGTTTTTACAGGTTTCATAGGTTTCGCTAGGAGGCCTGATATCAGGACCATTGGTCCTCTGGTTTTAATGTGCACAAGCACAGTAGGCTTTTTTTTAAATTCAGTTTTAGGTCCCTTTCAAGATTATTTCAGCTCACATGAAATGGGCCAATCAGTAGGTGGGCGAAAACAGGAGAACCCCGAGAAAAACCACCCGACACAGCCGCAAGCAGAACTTGGCTTGTCTCACGTGGCCAGTGCGGGGCTTGAACCCACACCAGACACAGCGGTGAGATGATCGAGTGATTAAGAAACAGCGCTCTTAACGGCTCGGCCACGGGTGCCGCCTAGCAGGAGGCTTGTGCCAATGTTACACTTGCAAGAATATGGCTTTAGATTAATGATGTTGATGCTTGAGAACCCTGATGTTATGTCGGGTAAAAATTTTGAACACATCTTCGGGATACATTTACTGCGCATAAATAAATGGCAAGGAACAGTTTGTGGAGGATACAGACATTGTTAGAACACCTTTTACAGGGTTACCACACATAATTAGACCCAAAATTCCAACTTTGCCCTGACAGAATTTCAAATTTCCCAGATGCGCCACATCTTGGTACTTTGTCACACTGTCAGTTTATGAGATTTCTTCGTAGTTAAATTTCAGTTTTACGTCCCTTTCAAGATTATTTCAGATCATATGAGACGGGCCAATCAGTAGGTGGGGCGAAAACGGGAGAACCCTGAGAAAAACCACCTGGCACACCCGCAAGCAGAACTTGGCTTGTCTCACATGTGGCCAGAGCGGGGCTCGAACCCACACCAGACACAGCGGTGAGATGATCGAGTGATTAAGAAACAGCCCTCTTAACCGCTCGGCCACGGGGGCCGCCTAGTATACATGTGTTGTCTGTTGATGAATAACCAGGCTTCTGCAAATATAGTGTAAGGACTTCCATCTGCATTCAGTACATATTACCACCTTAAAAATAAGCTCTAGGGTAATAAATAAGATTTCAAAACCAAGATAGAAAGTGTCAGTTTAATTATTTTTATAAAAAATGCCTGTCTGACAATTTCTGTTTTAAACCCTAGCCAGAAAAAGCAGATAAGGATGCTTATGATACATTAGGAATCATTTTCAGTATTCTTTTTTTTAAACAAAATCATCATTCAGTGTAACCATAGATGGCTAGTGGCTTAATAAGAGCTGTCACAGGACAGCGTAGCTCGCATGACTTGTGCTTTGCCACTAAACTTATTAAAATCTATGACCAATGACCTTGACCTCAAGGTTGCTCAGGTGGGTTGTGATGGTACAGCATAAAATTTCAGACCAATATCCACAAACATGCAAAGTTTCAACTTGATCCATCAACATGGAGATATATAGACTTCAAAAATCTTTAAACCAAAACTTTAACCAAAAATTTCTAAGGCCATGACTTTGACCTCAAGTTCACCCAGGTTGGGTCATAATGGTACAGTATAAAACTTCAGACCAATATCTACCAACATACAAAGTATCAACTTGATCAATGTACATGTTCAAGAGATATAGACTTCTAAAAACTTTAACCGAAAACTTTAACAAAAAAATTCTAAGTCTGTGACCTTGACCTCATGGTCACTAAGAGTGGGTCATGATGGTACTGCATAAAACTTCAGACCAATATCTACCAACATGCAAAGTATCAACTTGATCCATCAACATGTTCAAGAGATATAGACTTCTAAAAACTTTAATGAAAAAGTCACCAGAGCGCGAAATATAGGTCAAGGTCACAAGATCAATGTGGGTGCAAAGTCGGGACATCGAGGAAAAGCCATATGCAAGGTTTGATGGTTGTAGGCTGTATAGTTGATGAGATATTAAGGGTTGGCTTAAAAAATGACAAAGTCACTGGAGCATGAAATATAGGTCAAGGTCAGTAGGTCAATGTGGATGCCGAGTCGGGACATCGAGGAGAAGCCATATGCAAGGTTTGATGGTTGTAGGCTTTATAGTTGATGAGATATCAAGGGTTGGCTTAAAAAATGACAAAGTCACTGGAGCATGAAAGATAGGTCAAGGTCAGTAGGTCAATGTAGGTGCCGAGTCGGGACATCGAGGAGAAGTCATATGTAAGGTTTGACAGTTCTAGGCTTTACAGTTGATGAGAAACTAACACAGCATCTGAGCATTGTACAAAGGTGTTCTAGATATTGACCTCTAGCCCCGCCCCCAGGCATGACCCCACGGGTCCCTTCACACTAAATCACAGAGGACCCTCATATGCAGCAATGTTCCAAATATGAATGATTTCTGGTCAGTGGCTATCAAGATATAACAATTTTAAAAACTTTAACCGAAAGTGTGACGCGGACGTACACGTAAACGTAAACGACCGAGGTGACAACAATAGCTCTGTGCACTTAGTACAGGCGAGCTAAAAATTTGGCAGACAAAAAAGTTAAGGGATATATAATACATGCATGGCAAAAAAAAAAAATAAATAAATAAATAAACTGATCAGATGTGCATTTCACACAACTGGTCTGTGCTTTTGTTTCTGCATTAGCAATATGCTGCTTCTGCTCATGATGCAATGATCATCAAATGAGCTGCGTTATGAGTAAACCGTATTTTTGCCTATGCGAAAACAAAGGCACAGATCAGCTTCGCAGTAACTGTGAAGCTGATCAGCGCCTTTGTTTCCGCTAAACGGACTCCTCTTCTACCTAAAATGAAATTTCAATCATCTAGCCATCTTCTGTAGCTGCATAGACCGGTTTGTGTCAGACGAGGTCGGAAAACCGGAAGACCAGTTTCCTCCCATCGTGGCTCAAATAATTGATTCTTCATTCAGAACTTGGAAACTGATTTCTAATCATCATGCATTAACCAGATAAATCTGCTTTTCTGTGTTGTCATAAATAACTAATAAATATATACATGTAAAATAAACTCTGCCAACAAAATTGTGATAAAACTAGCAAAAATACATATTGATGGTGGTGTAAATTTTGGGATACAAGAAAACTTTGCTGTTATCAACTTAGAATTCAAATGAAGCCAAATCCTAGGGGAAAGGTGTGAAGAGAATTTCGTTTCATTTAGTGCTTTACATCCACAGTCAGTTATAAGATCATGCGTGAAGGTCAATTATCATATGAGCCGTGCCATGAGAAAACCATATTTTTGCCTATGCGAAAACAAAGGCGCAGATCAGCTTCGCAGTAATTGCGAAGCTGATCAGCACCTTTGTTTTCGCTACACGAAAGTACTATTTCTCTTTTTAAATCCGAAATTTCAAGCTTCTAGCATTTTTCTGAGACTGCACAGACTGGTTTATGTCGGACCTGGTCTGAAACCCCGAAGTCGCGTCACGGCGCATATAGTGCACATTTCTTTCATCATTAACTGCCACATGATATTTTTGAATCAGCTTAAAAGGAAGAATGGCTGTTGCAATATTTCATGACCAAACTTAAGGAAAGAAATGTGCCAGACGTGAGGATTGCGTGTGCATCCACTTGTGTGACGCACACACTGCCAACCTATGTGAAAGGGTTAATACAGAAACGGAAAAGGAAAATTCCAGGACTTTTCAAGGACATTCTTACATTTTTCAAGGACAACATTTAATAGATTCTTTGCACTTGATTTTGCAGTCCCGGGTTGTAATCGTTGTGGTGATAAATACCAGTACTAGTCCAGATATAATGAACTCAAATATGTGTCACACCTCGCTCCGCTATGAGAACAGCGTTTTTTTTTTTTTTTTTTTTTTTTAAAGTGAGGTATATCATATTTTCTCAAGAAAATCTTGAAAGTTTCAAGAAATTCAAGGATAAATCTTCATTTTCAAGAATATTTGTTTGAAATGCCAGGAAAAAGTCAAGGATTTTTCCAGGTCTGTGCAAACCCTGTGTGGATAGCAATCTACATTATCTCTATTTTTTAAAGCTATTATAACAGTAGGCAATTTACATTCAGAGTACACCCAAAAAAAAGTTTTCATGGACATATGTATAATCAGATTTTAAGATAAAAGAATGGCACTTGCTTTTCAATAAATAATAAAGATTTTAAAAGCATTGACAAATGAGCCACAATATGAGAAAACTGCATATGCAAGCGAAAACAAAGTCAAAATCTGCTGTGCAATGTGCCTTTGTTTTCGCTACAGGGCTAGTACACCTCCTTTTCTCCTTTTCTCCAAACCTACAGGCTTCTAGCTTTCTTCTGTGGCTGTACAGGCCGGTTTGTGTCTCACCAGGTTGGAAACCAAGACCTATTTCCTCATGTTGCAGCACAAATAATGTAAGTTATCTGTCCTCCTGACTAGCCATGACCCTAGCCATGACCCAACTTCAAATGTATGCAGTCTGCCATCATTTGTACATTTGCTTATGCACCGAAGAAGTCTAACATTGAAAATAAATGTGCCATATTGCAGTTATTACTAGAATACAAATCAGTCATCTTGGGTGGTACAGTCACACTCACAGGCAATGGCTGAACATAATAAAAGAAGCAAGTTAACTTCTGGCAAAAACATAAGGAATCGTAAGTTCATAACTGTAATGAGAAGGATAAAAACAATGTCCACTCTATAATACCTACATGGTGAGATTTAAACAATTTTCGATTTTCAATCATTAATTGGCTATCTCTGTCCATCAATAAACATTCAGGGTCTGGTTTTAAGTACAATGGGGATGATTTATGTACAAATGTTTTAATAGCTGCCATCAAAACATGATTAAGATCAGAAAATGATGCATGGAGAAATGAAAGTGACCGAGTTACAACAAAATAATTAAATCTCACGGTAAAGGTGTCACAAATATTTTGTTTGAATCAAAGATGATTTTTGTGACCGAAGAACTAGTAAAATTAAATTTAATCACAAAATATTCTTCTTTCCTGATCTGAGCATTTCTAAAAATTCATCGGCAATTGTAACATGATCATGCTTGAAATTTAAAAAACAAAGATGAATATGATTAAAAATTACATGACGTCATGAAATTATTCTCTGAGTATTTTTCTTTAACAAAGTAGCCGGAGAAAGACTCCTGTCTCTAAGTTTCCTATCATCAATATCCATACTGCGAGTTTTACGCTTAACACTTTCTTCAAACATATTTTCAACATCGATAAACTCATTTTCCGAATCCTTCCCAACAGAGTTCTTACTATTGGATCTTTTAAACGATCTACTAGAACGTCTTAAGCTGCTTGTGCTAAGAGTACTAATATCACTACCATGTTGACTATCAGGGGAAGTATCGCGACTACTACGAGTCCGAACCGTTACCCGATCCGACAGTCTGTCAAGGTCTAGTTTCTTTGAAAGTAAGTTATTGGACTCCAGTCTATCTCTTGTTGGAGATAGCTCGTTTAGCACTCGAGATACAGTCTTGTCTGTTCCATTCTGTAAGCTTGTTTCACACTCACTGTGAGATGCATTGAATAGGGAGTCCAAGGATTTCTGAGCAGTTATATGAATGCCATTAGCAAAGTGCCTATTTCTTCTACAGTTCAACAGTGACGCTTGTACTTTTTGTTTAATGACTTCACTAACACACAATTTATTATTCCTAAAATAACCTGTTAATTCTGCTTTTATATCCTTTGACACATTTTTCGCACTAGGAATAATTTCCATCAGGTCCTTTTCCATACTTTCGAACAAACTTCTATCTGGTGAAAGTTTACTTGGTGAAGGACTCTTAACCACTTCTTTTGCTTTTATTTCAGTCTTTGAAGGAGTATCTTCTATCTCAGAGGCATCTTCTTTCACTTCATCCTTTTGGTTAAATTTCAATTTTGCCTTTGAATCAGGTTTCGACTTTTCATTGACAGCAGTATTGTCTTCAATTTCCATATCTTCCGGCAAAGATTTCTCACTTCTTAGTGAACGAGTCCTCAAAGATACTGACCTTCTCGCTTCAGACTTTTTACTTTCTATCTTTCCACTGTGAGCAGGTTCATTTCCTTCAGTAACTTTAATTTCTTGATCACCTGTGTCACTTTTAATTCTTGGTGGCCTGCCAGGTCTACGCTTACTGGGAGTCAATTTTTCATTAGAACCTTTGTCGCCTATGACACTGTCCTTTTTATCAGTAATACCTTCCGTTGAGGTATCTAGTAGAGATTTCACAAGAGTATTGTCCTGAGAGGAGGTATCTATGTCAGATTTGACCAGCGTTTCATCCATTTTAACATCATCAATAACATCAATAGTTTCCATATCTGCTGAATTGTCTATACTTGTATCCATATTTGTGGTTTCTGAGATACTACTATCAGCTGCTATGGAGTTATTCAAATCAGTTTCAGTCTCCAACATTTCTTCTGTTTTAACATCCTTAACCTCAGTGATTTTAGATCCTGACCTTCTACCCTCCTTAGATTTTGGTACGGCCATTTCTGCTGATTTTCGTGTAGGTTTTCTAGTCCTTTTACCCATTACACCAGTGCTAGTTTCTGGGCTTACAGACGAAATAGCCGAGCTTACACTCACTGCATCAGAATCTGACTCGTACACAAGCTTCTTCTTATTCTTAGCTGCCAGACCTTTTCCTGACTTTCTAAACCCTGAGTCACTTTCACTTTCTAAGTCTGTGAGGAATCCCTTCATTGGTATGGCTGTCCCTGAGCTACCAGCTGCCTGAGATGGGAGATCATTGTACTGTTTCACAACATCTTGTACATCTTTATCAGTCAATTTCAGAGATTCATCAGTTAACATGGCAACAGCAGCATAGAAAACATTCTCCCGACATTTGTTGAAACTTCTCTTCATTTTTTCTCGTCGACTGATCATGTAGGATAGATTCCTTACCTAAAGTTGGAAAAACAAAAATTAACATTTGTCCACAAACATGGTTATCTTTTTTATTATCGCCAAACAGAGTAGAAAATAAAGGCACAAAAAAAAAAAATCAACTATGAAGCACATTCAAGATGTAAATCTGGCAAAAAATCCAAGTAAACATTTCTGGGTTTCAGAGGACTTTCTTGTATGCATTTAGATGTTTTAACTCATTTGTTATTTATACATGTAGCATATATGCTTTATTCTCATATGTGGCACTCTGCTAACCTCATCAACATTTCCCGGCACTAAGAGGCGCTCCTATGATCACTATCACATTCTTTAAGACCTCTCTTGAGGCCCTTCTTATCAGCAATAATAACTTAACAGATAATGATATGCATTCAATTATTATCAACAACCTTTCCTTCCCAGCGGGCACATGACGTCAAAATGATGTCATATCAACATCGATGCGACATCATGACGTCGCATTGACGTTGATAAGACGTCATTTTGACGTCATGTGCCTGCTGGGATTAGCGAGTTAACAGAATGGAAACGTTCAAACTAAAAGGTCCTTACCCTCTCTAGATCTTGTCTCAGATGTACAAACATTTTCATCCTAGCTACCAGACTATCTTCTTGTTGTTTCTCCAGCAAGTCGGCTTCTTCTGTCTTGGGAGTTAATAATGGACGGTTATGTAAGGCCTGGAATGGAAATTATGGTAAATCGCAACAATTAAGGAATGCAATCACAAGTTTGAGATTGAATCCAGAGATGAACCAGATATGCTGAGTTTAATATTCATGAATCCCAAATGACGTAATATGGTTCAATTGTACAACTAGACCAGAAAAAAATGCTCATACCAAATAGATAAGCACAGATAACTGCTGATAGCACCTTAAGTTTCACTACCTTAATTGTAGAATCCCTTTTTAACAATCAAACTTTAAAGCATCTGGTAAACTTCTATGGCTACAAAAACCAGTTGGTGTTTTAACTGGTCAAAAACTTAGATGACAAGATTTTCTGGTTGGTTGGGGTTTAAAGTCCTACCAACAGCTAAGGTCATATGGAGACGGGACCTCGGTTTATAGTCCCATCCGACAGACTTGAGAAACCCCGGATCGAACCTGCGACCCCTGGTTTACCATGGAGGCTTCTAAGATTTTCTGGTGACATTATGAAGCCTGTACAGCAGATACTAACCTTTCTCTTGAGTTTCCAGTAGACATAGATAAGATCTATAATACCCTGATCAATCTCTAGACTAGTGGCAAGCTCTGGTACATTGATCACAGAGTAGAATTCCTCTTCCAATCTCTGCAACCTGGTTATAACAGACAACAAGAAATTCAATGACACAAATTTACGTCAAATGTACCTCTTAATCTGATATGCACCAAAATGTGGTTTTCAATTCCATAGTAGTTAAACAAATGAATGTCCAAAATTTGGTTCAAGATGATTAAAATCTTAATTAATAAAAATAGTATTTTTTTTTTTTCCTTTTTTTTTTTTTTTTTTTTTTTTACATTTTCTTTTAGGATAATTCCTGCATTTTACTGAAAACATCAATAATTAAATGTTAGTATTTTCAAAGACAATCAAATGAATTGAAACTGATCAGAATGGAGATAATATGTTGTATAATTTAGTTATTTAAAAGCACTTAAACAGATTTTCTTCAAAGGCTAGTTCTCTACCCACCTCTCTGCTCTGATTTTAGCTTTTTCTTCGTCAGACATTTCCTTCTTAGGAGTACCACATACTGACTTCCTAGGTGAGTCTGCTTCTGATTCAGATGCATTCCTCTCACGCTTCTTGCTGTGCTTTGGACAGTAAGCCTGCATAAAATACAAACTATATGAATTTCAATCAAGAGGAAACCTGTCTTTAGGGATTTGGACTCGGTGCTACCCAAACTGGGCCATACCATCACAGATGTGGAGATTGGACAGCTTATATTAAGACTTTGTTAAACAATCAAAACGGCTCAAAATCTTTTACTCAACTACATTCTGATTTAACTAAAAATTTCAAGAATCTTACTTCAAAAACCCTATTGGGTAAGTTTGACATTCAAAATCTATCAGAAGGATTTTCTTTATTTACCATACAAAATAATAGCCATTAGATTAAGTATTTTACATTCCACTCACAACTTAGGTCATGTTGACCATATTGCGTTACCTTTAGTTTGACTGCGTCATCATCATCGTCAGTATCCTCTATCAGGATAGTTTTCATCTCGAGGTTGTTGGCAAAGCCACACGTCACATGGAACGCTGTCTTACACGCCTTCACTGAACACTGGATACATGCCCCTGTCCGCTCCTTACAGATAGTACAGACCAGAGCCCAGCGACTTGCCTGAAATGAAACATGCATTAAAACCTTTCTAATGTGCCTTTTACTATGAAACCTGTCTTCAATCTAGGTACTGGTAAGAGTTATTTATCAGCAAATCAGAGGCTTGAGATTTGAAATACAAGAGCTAAGCAGGACCTTTGCATTTAATAAATAATTAGTAAAATAATGTTCTTTCTTAGTCCCGCAAGTTTATAAGAGAGAAACTTTCAACTGGAATTCTGTATCTAGTGTGCCAGAAATTAAATACCAATTTTAGTAAAATATGTTATAATGTACTCACCGGTATTTCTGATATCTTGGTGATTGGTTCCATCTTTTCCACACATCCTATTGTCACCTCAGGGATCCAGATAGCACAACTCACGTGAGCCCATTTAGAACCACTCCTACAAAATATAGCAAAAGTGAGCAAAGCTCACATACCCCAGGCGGTAGCCATCAGAGGTGAAATGGATAAATAAAGGGAATGATATGGAAAAGATTGTTGATTCTCAAATACACAATACAACTTGACATACTTAAGCTATGTACGAGGGGAAAACAAAAAGTTTGTGGACTTTCTTAATAACTTTTATAATTGATGTCCGATTGTTTTCATATTTTCACAAGTGTAATAATGGTCTATTGTCGACATTCATGTAAAATGTTATTTGTCGAATCTTATTTTTGATTGGTCAAATTACATCGACAAACACGTGGGGTTTGCTACCCCGGAGCACGCCGTAAAATCTCTGTTTACGTGTTTATAAATATAAAAATATTTTAAAAAATGTCATTTCTAAATCTCCTTAAATTATAAAAATATTGATAATGATGTAATTCGGCTTGAAATGTGAAATTGCAGTTCTCGCATTCGAATGACAACGCTACAGCGACACTTTTTGAAAGACAAGTCTAAGCAAACATTTAGTAAAAATGACGTTACTGGTAAATGGCGGAAACTTGCACATCGATAAAATTTGTGCGAGACTTCCGAATAAAACTTATAGAAACGTCTGATTTGTTACAAACAGCTAGAGACACATCAGAACTGAAGCATACAACAGTGTTCAATGATGTGCAAAGTGATAGTCACAACGAAATAGCTGTTAAAAAACAACAAGTAAGCACAAAAATCAACGCAAACAACTTTAACGTCATGGCATGCCCCGTATAAACCTAGCGTCTGTCGCAATAATTGTCATAAAAACTAAATTTTTCTAGCGATTTGCCTTAAACTTTCTACTGTAATCCTTCACGGATGGGGAATAAATATATGAAAGTTTGCTTGAAGTCGAATGAGAAATAAAGTTTTTATAGGAACTTTTGACGCGGCCAGCGTATACAGAAAACCCATTGGCAAATGACGTTAACGTCTTGGCGTGCTCCGGGTAGCGCTAACACGCATCAAACAAATTGCCATAGAAACGATGTTTATCAAGCGATTTGTTTGAAACTTTCTATGCTTGTTTGTATTAAATTGATCGCTAACATACAGTAATTTCAGAGAATTCGCATATATACTTTTGATTTTATTGACAAGGTCCACAAACTTTTTGCTTTCCCCTCGTACTAAATTTTAAAATTCTAGGTTAAGTAGTTCCTGAGAAATCTTTGACACAAAAAGGTGCAGATTTGTATAGGAGTGACAGATGGGAAATGAAACAAAGTAAAAAAAAAAAAAGAAGACAAAAGTAAACCACAGCATCATAATCGTTTTCAGTAATAGAGTTGGTCATTTTGAACATGCATGTAAAATTTGAAGTTTCTAACTCTTATACAGACTGAGCTGATATGATAGAAAATTTCTTGGATAGAGAGAAAAATGGATAAATAAAGGGAATGATATGCCGGAGAATGTTGATTCTCAAATACACAATACAACTTGACATACCCAAGCTTTGTACCAAATCTTAAAATTCTAGGTTAAGTAGTTCCTGAGAAATCTTTGACACAAAAAGGTGCAGATTTGTATAGGAGTGACAGATGGGAAAAGAAACAAAGTTAAAAAAGAAGACAAAAGTTTTTCAGTAAAAGAGTTGGTCATTCTGAACATGCATATAAAATTTGAAGTTTCTAACTCTTATACAGACTGAGCTGATATGATGGAAAAAATTATCGGATAGAGAGAAAAATGGATAAATAAAGGGAATGATAAGCCGGAGATTGTTGATTCTCAAATACACAATACAACTTGACATACCCAAGCTTTGTACCAAATTTTAAAATTCTAGATTAAGTAGTTCCTGAGAAATCTTTGACACAAAAAGTTTACAGACAGACAGACAAACAGACGGAAAAACCCCCTAATACTTCGTATGCCAAGGGTACTAGAAAAAGTGCCTTGAGAGGCACGTATACCCCCGGCTGGTAGCCACCAAGCCCCCTTCCCTACGCCCTACCTAAACAACCCGGCACATGCTCACCCCTGACATTGAACCTCACATCAACAATGAAAGACAGTACCCTTATCAAGTACATTTTAGAAACCACCAAGCCCCCTTCCCCACCCCCTACCTAAACAACCCGGCACATGCTCACCCCTGACATTGAACCTCACATCACCAATGAAAGACAGTACCCTTATCATGTACATTTTTTAGAAATAAGCAATGTAAAGTACTTTACATACAAACATGGGGAAGTGTAGTTTTAGAATGACATATCTATTTTAGAGTGGTATACAGAGCTGACGTGTATACCCAATCTAGGACATAAGCGCGGACATTTTGGGTCAGGTCCTCAGTCCTAGATTGAAATGAAAGTAGAATGTCATTCTTTAAAAAAAAAAAAAAAAAAAAAAATGTCCTAGATCTTGACCTCAGGTCCCACCCCCATCCCATGCATGGACCAGTGGGCCTAGCCCTTATGTGGTACCTATGTTGTGTTGTAAACATGAATTAACGCTTTCTAATACATGGTTGTCAAGATATAGATACACAGAATATTAATCTTGGTAACTTCTTCTGTATTTTATGTGTCCTAGATTTTGACCTCGAGCCCCACCCCAAGAGTTTGGTGCCATGGAATTTAATTCAACCCTAAAGGGTATCTGTGATCCAAACAGGAATACATTCCTATAAGTATTTGTTAAGATATGATCTTAGAGATGAAAAAACACTATGTAAATAGCACATTTTCAAGGTGACCTAGATTTTGACCTCTAGCCCCACCCCCGGGCATGGACCCAAAGTCCGAACTGGTGGAAACAAAACAAACCCTATAGGGTACCTATGGTTAAAATATGAATGGTTTCTGATCATTGGTTCATGAGATATACACCACCAGTGAAACTTAAATCAAAACTTTGACCCAAAGTAAAGGTGACCTAGATTTTGACCTCTAGCCCCACCCCCGGGCATGGACCCAGGGTCCAAACTCACAGAAACAAAGCAAACCCTATAAGGTACCTATGGTTAAAATATGAATGGGTTCTGATCATTAGTTCATGAGATATACACCACCAGAGAAACTTAAACAAAAACTTTGACATAAATTCCACGAACGTTCCGGAATAACGAACGAACTAACGAACGAACGAACGAACCACGAACGGAAAAGCGAAAACTATATACCCGTCGGCATAAATGCCGGGGGTATAATAATAAGAAAGTACATGTAGTCATGAGATTACATAAACTACAACATAGTGTTGAATTTTTGAAATTTGGCCAAGGGGAACATTTCATTACACTGCTCAAGCAGATAAGCATGCAATAAAAAACTTCATCTTCAGGATCAATATAGAGGTCCAATTTGTTGGAAGTTCTTTTAGTACGAGTGTGTATGTCAAGTATTAATTATTAAACAATACCTTGTACTTTTCATGGCTCCTCCCGTGTTAGGACAGAGTATACAGGCAGGTTTTACTCCCAGGGCACAGGTTCGACATAGCCAGCTTCCCTCAGGGACTGTGGCAATACCGTAACATGCCTGTAATTAGAAGCACAATTCAATACTGTGACAAATTGTCTCAGAAAAGATGTTGCACTGAGATTAAAGTTTCAGCTATTTCGACCAGGTCTGATATCAAAGGGCCTGTACAGTCACAGAAGCAGGCTAGAACATTGAAATTTCAGATTTAAGTAGAAGAGGAATTGTATTAAATCAGTGTAGCGAAAACAAAGGCGCTGATCAGCTGTGCAGTTACTGCACAGCTGATCTACATCTTTGTTTTCGCATATCCATAATTCCTGTTTTCTCACACACAGCTCATAATAATCAATACCTGGTGTACACAGATATCACAGCCATCACAGAACACCATCTCGTTACTGTCTTCACTGTCAGGTGACCTACATATCTCACAGACTATATCCTCATCATACTCTATGCCGAGACCTTCCTCTGTCTTCTTCTTAATCTCCATGTTCTCATGACACTTGGTTTCTAGGGCCTCAATCACTCTCTCTACAGTCCACTCATAGATCAAAATTTCACCTGAAATAGTCAAGCAAATTACAATTATCTTGTGCATTCCTTTTAGCATATGCAAAGATGTTTTCACTTCAATAATTAGTTGAACAATGCCTATATTTGAACTTAAGGATGTTCGCTGCCAATAAAAAAGTATTCAAACTTTTTTTCTAACCACTCTTTTTTGATTCCAAAATACAACATAAGACATTTGAAAGCAAAATAAATATAGGGTAGTGTGCATTTTTTCAAGCTACAGGCCTCTGAATGATATCTCTGAGCATCATATTTTAAATTTAGTAAAATCAATTTAATTTTTAATTCTTTGAAACAAACCTGTCTTGAACAAAAATACACCTAGAATGCTTTCAAAAGTCATAATATTTATGTAGCGCAGACTATTTTGGACCAAACGCATAGACAAAATTGCAACTGGAAGTGGATGACAAAATTTTACGAGTATTTTTCCAACCCTACCCCCATACTTGAATGGTCGGAAAAAATCAATATTTTGAAATGTGCCAAACCCATATTTGTTTATTCAAACTTTTTCTTGTATTTAAACACAACATAGAACTTTGTAATATTGTTCGAATAAAAGAAAGAAACATATAGGGTAGTGTGCATATAAGAGAGAACCAACAACTTGAAAATCACCATTTTCAGCCTTTTTTCAGCTGTTTTGTTTCTTTAAGCCCATTTCATAAAACCACCTAAAATTTTAAAACCAGCACACCAAAGACACAAAGACTGACTTAGAAGACCATGTACACATATACTGCAGCTAAAAAAAACAAAGAAATAGTGCAATAAATTTGAAAATGTGTAATATTCAAGTTTAATCTACCCTACCCCCTAAATTTCACTGACAACTAAATTTTTCTGAAAATTTGCAGAAAATAGGATGAAAAAATGAAGTTTCTTAGATTGACAATTTTCATGGCTCGTTCAATGCATATCATCATTATGTATCCAAATATAAAATATTGGGAAAATATCTGCAACCGTTTACGAGATATTCAACAAAAGAAAAAACGGAAGTTCCGAAATGTCAAATGTTAGCAGTGAACATCCTTAAGCTGATCTCATGAATAATCTCTAGCAACTGTGTCCTGGAGTTGACATTACAGCAACATGTGGTTACAACATTAGTTCTTCGACCAAGGTGTCCATAATTCAATCCCCAAGAGTTCAACCCACATTCTTAAGCAAACACTGTGCAGAAATATTGTATTCCTTAATCCTTTGTCATGACTTTCAAATTCAGATAGTTTCGTCACAAAATGGCTCAATGAGTTACCTATTTCCTCTCTCTCCTCATTGACCCTCTGTAACCAGGCAACATCAAGGTCATCGAGGTCGTAGCGGACGACCTGCTCCGCCAGCTGAGACATCCCCGTCAACTCGTGACAACCCTGTCGGAACGTCTCGTCCTTGCAGGAATGTAGCAGCTTCTTTGGCCTGTAGAAATAAACAGGGAAATATATTGTGTGTTTTCTTAATAAATCAATTCAAAACAGATAAACTAAGAGATGACTAGGACAAATAAATGTCCTAGGGAATGGAGTTCACTCTATTCCCTTTGTATTCTTGATTTCTTCTGGTGTTTATTCTTTCTAGTCTAAACACAGTATTGTTTCTGATCAGGTTGCTAACTCAGAGACATCCACGGTAAAAATACTTACTCACAAAAGGTCAATATCTGAGAAAACTGTTTTGTAAAAGTTGTAAATTTGTAATCATTTTTTTAAGACTTGTCAGAAACTTACATTTTGAAATCTCCTGTTGTTTTGTCAACTGCATTCACTTCCCTGAAAAAGATAAAATAATAAAACTTTTATGACAAAGTTCAGCTCACAGATGGACAGTAGCATTTGAGCCACGTTGTGAGAAAACCGGTCTTCGGGGTTTCCGACCAGATATGACACAAACCGGGCTGTGCAATAACAGAAGCAGGCTAGAGGCTTAAAATTTTGGCTATTAGTAGAAGAGGACTAGTACTATCCGTGTAGCAAAAACGAAGGCGCTGATCAGCTGTGCAGTTACTGCACAACTGATCTGCGCCTTTGTTTTCGCATATGCAAAAATCCGGTTTTCTCATGACGCGGCTCATTTTTCAGTACACCAAACAGCAATATTCTTCAGTAGAATAACTTTCAACAACTATAACAACTTGCTTACAAATGAAAGAAGTATAAAATACAGTTTGTTTATCCCTTAAGACTTGCCTTAGCTCAACAGCAGGCAGGCCATCTTCGTTCACTGGTACCTGTACACTTACCTTAGCTCAACAGCAGGCAGGCCATCTTCGTTGACTGGTACCTGTACACTTACCTAAGCTCAACAGCAGGCAGGCCATCTTCGTTGACTGGTACCTGTACACTTACCGAAGCTCAACAGCAGGCAGGCCATCTTCGTTGACTGGTACGTCATGTACACTTACCGAAGCTCAACATCAGGCAGGCCATCTTCGTTGACTGGTACCTGTACACTTACCTTAGCTCAACAGCAGGCAGGCCATCTTCATTGACTGGTACGTCATGTACACTTACCTTAGCTCAACAGCAGGCAGGCCATCTTCATTGACTGGTACCTGTACACTTACCTTAGCTCAACAGCAGGCAGGCCATCTTCATTGACTGGTACGTCATGTACACTTACCTTAGCTCAACAGCAGGCAGGCCATCTTCGTTGACTGGTACCTGTACACTTACCTAAGCTCAACAGCAGGCAGGCCATCTTAGTTCACTGGTACCTGTACACTTACCTAAGCTCAACAGCAGGCAGGCCATCTTCGTTGACTGGTACCTGTACACTTACCTTAGCTCAACAGCAGGCAGGCCATCTTCGTTGACTGGTACCTGTACACCCCTCTCCCACTCCTGTCTCCAGGAGTCGGCTATTAGGAGGTATTCCTCAGGGGCAAGGGATTCAGTGTCCGGCAGCTTCATTGCACTGATCAGGTCTTTACGGAACAACTAAAATGTAAACAATGGAATAAATTAATGTTCACCCAAACTAGAATAGTTAAGGCTTGTTGACAATCTTGTTTATTTTGTTCCTGACCTTACCATCCATGGAGAATTGGTCATGTCGGGACGGTCATTTATCCTAACCATAATATTGATGGGCAAGGCTTCCCCACTTTAACATTATCAAATTTCCTTCTTGAATCAATCAGGCAGAGATATTGGCTGTAGAAATATTTTCACAAAAAATCTGCATGCCTGTTGTGAGGATTGATAATGGGTCCACTTAAATTTGAATTAGACAGGCAGGGTTCATACAGAAATGATAAAGCAAAATTCCAGGAGTGAGGACTTTTCCAGGTATTTTTACATAATGTCACCGATTTTTCAACTTTTCTTAGCGGGTATGGCAAAACGGATGATAGTCACACTTGATTTTGCGGTCCCTTGTTTTAATTTTTCAGACTTGTAGTGATGTGGTACTACCGGATGTAATGAACTCAAATACGCATCACAACTCGCTCCACTATGAAAACAGCAATTTTTTTTTTTTTGATTTTTTAATGAGGTATATCACATTTTCTTGATATTTTCTCAATACAAGAAAATCTTTAAGTTTCAAGAAATTTGAGGATAAATCTTCATTTTCAAGGGTATTTTTTGAAATTCCAGGAAAAATGGCAGTTTTATGAAATTCCAGGAGTTTTCCAGAACAAATGTCAAATTCAAGGATTTTTCCAGGTCTGTGCGAACCCTGACAGGCCACATGGAAAACCCTTTTAACGCAGAAACAAGATTTTCTACATCTTTAATTTATTATTTGAAAAAATGTTTAAAATGAAATATTATTTATATCAATATTTTCAGTATTTGTGTTGATGTGAGTTTATTTCCAAAATTAAATTTTCTTCTTCAGATTCCTCTGTAACTCCACATCTGGAGTATTTTACACCAAATTCTTTATTTTAAACTTTTTCTAAATGAGCCTTCGCATGAGAAAACCAACAATTTGGATTCCGACCAGGTCCGACACAAACCGGTCTGTACCATCATTGATGATGGCTGGAGACTGGAAATTTTGGATTTAGAAAGTAGAGGAATTGTGCTATATGTGAAGCGAAAACAAAGGTGCTGATCAGCTTCGCAGTTACTCGAAGCTGATCTGTGCCTTTGTTTTCGCCTATGCAGATTGTTGGTTTTCCTATGTGGCAGCTCAAATATAGTAACACTAACAAAGTCGACAGGCTTCATTTTTAGTCCAATTTTCAAGATCCTAGTCTGCTCTTACCTCAGCTGGTTTCTGTGAGGAGCTACTCAGATGGGCTGGTATCTTCATCTTGCTCATAGAACCTAAAATAAAGAAGAAATAGCATCTAATAATTGTTCTATTTTTTTTTATTTTTATTGACAATGCACTTAACATAACAGGACAGAGTTCTCATTAAAATAAGTTCATGTTTTCGTAACTTGCAGCCTCAAAATAGTGATTTTTCTCCCTGTTTATCTCTAACTTAAGCAACACTCATGCAAGTTTTTATTTAATTTGTTGTTTAATGTCCTAGTCAACATTGTTTCAAGGTAATATTAGCCGGTAATGTGGGAAATTAATGTCTCTTGCTCAAGGACTCAATCTGGTTCTGGTGAGGTTCAAACCTAGGACCTTTTGAATCTGAGCCTGACCATTATGTCACCTATCTCCCACAATAATTTAAGATTCCTATATGAGCTGCGTCAGAACAAAAAACAGTCTTTGGAGTTTACAACAAGGTCCGGCTAAAACTGACCTGTCCAGTCACAGAAGAAGACCAGAACCCTGAAACTCTGGATATAAAAAGAACAGGGACTGTGCTATCATTGAAGTGATAACAAAGGCACTGATCAGCTGTGCAGTTACTGTGTTTTCGCATATATATCTGCACAATATGGTTTAATTGTGATGCCACTCATATTCTAGTGGTGTATCCCACAATACCTGGCGGTGCCTCTTTTTCCTCCTCTTCCTCATTATCTTCTGCCACTTTCTTCCTCTTGGACTTCCTCTCCTCTGCAAATGAAGAGGGTAATCATTTAATAAATAGGCCTAAGGGTTAATAATGACGACCTCAAAGTTTAAATTAGCCTATTTTTTACCAATTATCTTTCAAGTTTTAATTCAGATCTGAGACTATTTTTTTACCAAAATACAGCAAAGTCTGATGATAATATTAATTAAAGTTAAATCAATTCTAAATTGGCCAGAGACTGCTTTCAGTTAAGTGATGTTACTGTTTCTGAATTCATCACTCGAAAGCATTTGAATCAATGTCAAAAGTGATTTCAATCTTTTAATGAGCATATTAAAGTTTAGAGCATTTTATTACCCCCCTGGTGGCCATATGTCTCATACCTGGGCTGTCATCTGTACCTCTCTTGCTTTTATTAGGAGACATACTACTGAAAAACAAAAAGAACACAGGTGTAAATTTTTAGGGGCCTTATGAAATCTGGCTTGAATCCACAAGCATTATTTAGGCTAGGGGTTCAAGCTTGGGCGGCAAGACATGACCAACCTGCTAAACAAAGTTTAACAAACTCTCTTACTGACATAATAAGAGCCTTTCCGGATAGAAATCAACCTTATGACATACGACGTTGAACGTGAGAAAATGACGTCGAGAACGCGACGTTACGTCAGAGCAATTTTGCGCGCTAATTGTTCGTCGTCTGCCACAAATACGTCCCGACGTTTCTGGCTTTATTTAAGCTATGCATTCGCCGATTTGCGTAATGTTGCATTTATTTGGAAGTTTAGAAACTCTGCTACAATATTGTCAATGGATTTAGCGTTTCCATTGCCGTATTTGACTTCTCCCACGGTTAAATGAACACCTAATTGCGTTAATTGCTTTTGTCTTTATTAATTGAAATAAACATTGTCTCGTTTGTTTGTTTTTTTTTTGTTTTTTTTTTGGGGGGGGGGGGGAGGCCCTGCAGATATTAATGCATAGAAACTCATGTTTGATACCTATATTGAAGAGAGAGAGAGGAGAGAGAGAAAATACAAAATAATTTTAATTAGGGGTGGCAATCGGGATACTTATCGAAAAAAATGTGAGTATATATATCTGTCTTTGATAAAAATTAAAATAATTATGCTTGTGAATTTACATTTCTCTCTTAAACGTTATTTCTTCAAAAGTTATAAAAAGTGTACCTTTAGTGCGTGTAATTTCTATACCATAATACTGAATTTATTTTCAAAAATCATATAAACGAGTGGAATTAAGTAAATCTATCCCGATTTTGTCAAAATAAAGAATTAATGACTATATTTGATGAATTTTTTCCCTTGAAAAAAAAAACAAAACCTAACTTGTAGGGGAGATTGGGGATGAATAGGCCAGGGATCAGTATTTCAATGTTTGGTGTTTTTACGACCGATTTAACAGTTTTCGTCGTCTTCGATTTAATGTTTCGTCCAAAAGGCTAGCCAGGATCATGATCGAAGCCAAAACTTGGTTTCCAAGGCAAGTGGCTCATCTCAGTTTTATTTCTATTATCGTTACGAATTTACCTGCCTTTCTGGCACACGCCAGGATCAGCCGGTGAAGGCTGATCCGTGGTGGCAGTTTAGTTAGTGTCAACTTTATTCTGATGGTTACGCAAATTCATGATCTCGAGATACCCAAATCTCACCATATTAAGGTTATTGGTGACAGCCTATTGGGTCGCATTTTTTGCGAAAATTGAACCTCGCAAAAGTACAAGCATTGGCAGAAACGTTTAACCATTATGTCACGCTCATAGAGAACAGTTGATATCATGTCGGAAATCAATGTCCGTTTTCATAAGCATGTTTCAGACATATCACCAGACCTTTGCCAGTTGGGAAGGAAGACTACAGCTATGACTTAAGAAATATTTTAGAATGTATGTGACAAAATCATGTTTTAAATCGGCTGCTTAACTTCCGAAGCACTACCCGGTGGTAACTCAGAAGAAAGTACAAGTAGATGGTTCATGGGACATCCGATGATTCTTTTGGGGGATTCAAAATCTCCTAAAACTGCAAATAATTCTTATTGCGTGCGTCTTAATCTGCCGAGCGGACTGTCATGCAACAACGCCAACAACACGCTAAAATGCAACCCAGCTCGAAAACTTGTTCTCAGTTTCATCAAATATTATTATTAAAATCATCATTAAAAGTTAATTAGAAATCCCTAATCCTCGTGATGAAACGAACTTGGAACATTTTTGCTATTTTTCGGAGAGAAAATAAAATTTGACGCATGCAAACTTAAAAAATACTGGGTACCAAATTTATCGCATGATTGCATAGGCGGCACAATTAATTCACGTGCTGCACGTCGTTGCACGACATTTCCAAGTTTCAGATAATTTTAATACATCTAGCTGCAAAAGAGGAATACACACTTTTTTTTTTTTTTTTTTTTTTTTTTTGTCTGCGCTTCAAGACTGGGTAAGCGGTTGTATAAGTCCAAGTTGTTTTGGATTTGTATGGAGAGTTCCGTTTTTCGAGTAACTATGGGTCCATATGGCATCTCGAAAAATGAAAGACGTACACACAATAGACGGACACACCAAGTGTTTATATGCCGCGAAGTTTGCTTTGGAACTTTGGAATGGAAAATAAGCGATACAGAAAAAGGACCATCAATAACGTGGTCCAACTTGCCAGGTTGTTGACATATTGGCAAGGTGCAATAAGAGTGAGCGGTACAAAACTCTAGGTAAATGGCTTGTGTGGGTCAATGGGACGCATTCTTTTGTCTCTATTTTTCACCATGCGTGGCATTGGGAAGTTTCGCCACTTTTGATTCACGCCATGTGAAGAACGCTGAGTTATGTGTATGCTGTAGTCGGTTTGAATGATGCTGAGTGACGCATCCCAGTCCTTCGTTGAAAGGCGGCGTGGCCACGGTCGACGTCTTCGAGGGCTCCCGGATGTCATCCTTTCCGCTGGTCTCTCAGTAGATCGAATAGCTTATCCGCTCTCCGTTTCACTTCTTGTACTCGGTCCACTAATTCTGTGTTGAGAGGATTCACGGAACACCGACGGGAACATCAGCTGATCGTAAGAAGTTATCTTGACTCGGAAATGAGACTTTTTATCCAGGGGACTTAAGGGACTCGTTTAACTCGACGTTTTCAGAGGAGTAATATTTTGGTGATTTCCATTGACATGTAAATAAAAAGCAGAAATTTTGCTGAAATTAAACTCCGCGGTTCGATGAATTTGAATATTTTTAAACAATGTTTTGCAATGTTTTCTGTGTGTTCAAACGTTAAAAATTAACGCGACGTTACAACGCAACGTCATTAAAGAGTGTCTTTACGTTGACACCTCCTTGTTTCAAACCCCCATAAAATCTTTAATAATTACGTTAGAAAGGTAAGATAAATTGCAAAATGCTCATTAAGTATTCTACTTTCTTGATATATCAAAAACTGAAAATCGATTTTTTATGGCATAAGGTCGATTTCTATCCGGAAAGGCTCATAATATACATTAAGTTACAACCCAAATGTTTCCCTTGTTGCAAACTTTATACAATCATGTATATGTCTGACCAATGTAGCCGTTGGTCTGACAATGTCTGACAGACTTTTGTGAACATCTCAGAAAATTGCATCAAAATTGTCACTTAGCTTGGATGTGCGACAAGAAATTGCCTATGTCAACTTTGTCAAGAGAAAATCAAGGGATGTCAATCTTCAACATCGGCAATCTCATATATTTCCGGTGAGATGATCTGCCATTTCTCAAACCACCATCAATGGTGGCGTGGTCTCAAGAACTCTGTTCAAGTAATTCAAAGTCGATTACTACATGTACAACCTGCCAATACAATTACTTATAGATTCTTTATTATGACAAAAAATGTTAAAACATAAAATTAATAAGATGAAAAACTTTGTAACAGACAACAAAAATGGCGAGAAAAAATTTTGTAACAGACAATAAAAATGGCGACCAAAGAGCCCATTATGTGAGAACCTGGGTTGACAAAGCCAAACAAACAATTTCTTAGATCAGGGCCAGTGTTACCTTCCAGATTAATTGAGACTGTGTGAGTGACTCAGAGATAGGAAAAATGAGAGGGCAAAAAACAAACATAATTTTAACCCATTCAATTTGTACATGTACCATACCCCTTTTTATTTCAAGATTATATTGCTGAAGGGGTCTTAAATAAATTTGGAAAAACAATTTTGGTCGAGAAAGCATAAGGAAAATTGCATATTTTTTTCTGTTCAGACAGAAACTGGTTCGGTCAGACAGAAATTCCTACTCTGTCTGACCAAGTGTCCTGCAAAGTTTCACAAACTTTGGCGAACAATGACATTGAATTTACTAAAATTGTAATTCTTCTTTTTTTTTTTTTTGATTCAGTTTTACGTCCCTTTCAAGCTTTTTCACTCATATCGAGACGAATCAATCGGTAGGTGGGGCGAAAACCGGAGTACCCGGGGAAAAACCACCTGACACACCCGCAAGCAGAACTTGGCTTGTCCCACATGAGGCTCGTGCCCCGAGCGAGGCGCGAACCCACAGCGGTGAGATGATTGAATGATTAAGAGCACTGAGGCCGACCTTAAAAAAAATGTTGGTTTGCTGTGCTCCTATCTACCCCAAAAAATTGGCCCTACCCCAAAAATTTTATGGCAATGCTGTTTTTTTTTGTTTTTTTTTTTTTTTGTCTTGTCAAAAAACCTAAAATCAAAGATTCATTTTCTGGTAAATATTTAAATCAAAACTTCCAAATTTAGTTTCAAACAATGTTTCAACAGTGACTTCTCTTTAAATTATATAGCTTGTTAACCATATTCAAGTACTGATAAAGCAAATGAACTTTTTATTCTGGTTCAACAAAAAAAAAAAAAAAAAAAAATTACCCTACCTACCTACCCATTCTGAAATTGATGGGTAGGAGCACGGCAAACATAGAATTATTTAAGGATGGCCTGAAGTCAGCGACCTTAACCACTCTGCCACGGGGGCCGCCAAATTGTAATTCTTCCCAAAGTTTAGTGTATATGAATACTGTCATGAAAATGCCTCAAGGTGTTAAAGGATCAGTGTTTGCCATGTGTACAATAAAAACATGTTTAGGGGTATTCTAGTTTCTATGGCACCTGAGCTGGCCTGGGTCCAGGAACACTATTTTAACTTTATAAAGAAAACAGAAGTGCAGTTTCTATGCAGCTCATCGCTAACACCCCTGCTTTTGCTTAACTTCAATTATGCAAAATCCTTTAATATTTCAGTTTTTCATTCAACTTATCATACGAAATACGCACTTGCCCTTTTTCTACACTTCTAGAACCTCTCTTATAGAAATGAACCCAATAATAATAATTGGTAAATTAAACAATGCCAATGTCTTACTTCAGGGGTTTAGCAGTAAGACAAAATAAATCAACACTTCATTAATGCCGTGTTTGTTTTTAGCACACTGAGGAGCAGGCATCGTATTGATGATTAACCAACTAATCAAGGCTAATATAATCTTATTATCTTAACGCATCATTGGAAACTTTCATACTTCAAATTTGCTTTTAATACATACTTTAATGTCGGTCAAATAACTGTAGATAATGATATCGCACAAACACGCTCTCAAGTATAATTGAAAACTTTGTTCTATGTTAGAAATAAAATTGAAATCTTCCAGCTTTGTGTTTATTATTGTTTTGTTTTCTTGTTGCTCCTATCAATTCTTGTGAGGTGATTCAGGTAAACATTGTATATACTTCAAACTTATACATTCTATCTATCTATGTGGAGCAGACTGGCGCAGTTGCAAGCGCATCAGACTTTGGGCCGAGAGGTCCACGGTTCAAGCCTCGCCAGGGGCGTCGTCTGTTGTGGCCTTGAGCAAGTCACATTTCCACAGCTCAAAATGTAAATAATGTATTATATGTTCTTAGTTCAGTCAGGGACAAAACCTAAACAAGTTATAAAAAAAATAACTGAAACAAGTTATTTTTCATTTTCCCTGCATCAGTCAAAATCTGTGAAGTTTTTCTTTATTTTATTGAAATATGCAGGGTTTTACATAATTAAAATGTTAATGGGAGATGCAGCAAGATGAGAGCTTTATACTCACATGGCTGAAAGTTAGTATATACCATTAAGATTTTGAAAATTTCTGTTTTTTATGCAATTTTTGGGCATCAGAATGGCAAAATCCCTGATTTTAAAACATCTGTTCCCACCTTACCAGAATTTTGGCACATGTCTAGACAATTTTCCCAGGATGATGTAACTTTAATGTAGCTACTACAAAAGAATTTCTTGGTACGCATAGTCTAAAAAGTAGTACGCAGGTACTTCAAAGACAAGTGGGGTAATGATACTAATAACCTATTCAAGTTAATTTTGTCATAATTACTAATTAAAGCATAACTTATATAAGTGGTTTTTTGACCTGAAAAAAATATCCAAGAAAAGTTAACTCTAACATCTTGGAAAGGGAGATCATTTAAAGTGTATTAATAACTTGTTTCAGTTATTTTTTTTATCTATCTATCTATCTTCTGATACTGAGTCGATCAATTTCTGATCATCACCTCAGGTGTGGGGTGGGTGGCTAAATTTAGAATTTAGTCAAGGGAAAATTAAACATTTGGGGTGGACCATTAAAACTATTTACAAGATATAGATGAGAGGCATACTAAAACGCATGCCTCTGGGCCAATGATTTAAATAGAAGCCTTAAATTCCTCAATGGTCTTAGATAGGACCACTGAAGAAGGGAGACTATTCCAAACCGGAATAGTTCTGGGGAAAAAGGAATTTTTCAGGGCATCACTATAGGCAAATGGTCTTGTGTATTGTGATTCATGTGATGCCCGAGTATGCCTTAGATTGGGTGCCGGGGTCAGGTATTTGTCTTTATCAAGAGACACTGTACCGGAGTGTATCTTGTAGAAGAAGGTTAAGGAGGACCGCTCCCTGCGAGACTCCAGGGATGGCCACTCAAGTTCGTCTAGCATTTCACCGACGCTACTGGTGTTCCTCCATCGCCTGCAGGTCCACCGGGCAGCAGTCCTCTGCACCTTCTCCACCATCTCAATCTGAGTTTCATGATAGGGATGCCAAATAGGAGCTGCATACTCAAGTTGAGGCCGAACCAATGTTTTGTATGCAACTTCCTTAGTATGCCTAGGTGCCAGTGCCAAATTGCGCCGAAGAAAACCCAAAGTCTTAGTTGCCTTGCATGTAATTTCAGAAATGTGTTGACCCCAATCAAGATCATCTGTGATAGTTAAACCGAGGTATTTAGCGGACTGAACCTGTTCTAATGTTTGCTGATGCAGTGTGTAATTGAAATCTATATGCCTGCTTGGATGTAGCCGCGTCACCCTCATTGAATGACATTTGCTAACATTGAATTTCATTTGCCAATCCATTTCCCATTTGGCCAAGCTATTCAGGTCATCTTGTAAAATTTGACAATCCAATGGTGACTTGACATTTCTGTATAAAACACAATCATCAGCAAATAGCCGAACAGATGACCTGATGTTGTCAGGAAGATCATTAATGAAAATAAGAAATAGGACCGGTCCTAAGACCGATCCTTGTGGGACACCAGAAAGAACCGGGACTGGGTCTGAGGCACGGCCATCTAATACCACTTTTTGAGAGCGCTCAGAGAGCCACGAGTCGATCCACTTATGTGTAGATCCTCTAATCCCGTAGAAGTCAAGTTTGTATAATAACCTTTTATGTGGGACCTTGTCAAAGGCCTTAGCGAAATCCATGACAATCACATCCGTCTGCCTGTGGCCACGACCCACTGCTCGGTCCAGATTACTAACCAAATCATGATAAAACTGAACTAACTGGGTTTCGCAAGACCTTTGACTTCGGAACCCATGCTGACAGTCAGCAAGAATGTTTTCAAGAGCCAAGTGTTTGTTTATGTTGCTGACTATTATATGCTCTAGAGTTTTGCAACAGATACAAGTAAGCGACACCGGTCGATAATTAGCTGCATCGTATTTCTCACCTTTCTTAAATACCGGGGCTACATTTGCCTGTCGCCAATCGTCTGGTACAGCACCCTGAGCAAGCGACTCATTGAAGATATAGGTCAGTACAGGAGCAATTTCAGAACTACATTCCTTCAACACCCTAGCACTCAGGCCATCTGGCCCAGGCGCCTTATGTATATTCAAGTTATTCAACAGTTTAATGACCCCATTGGGGTCAACTGTAATTTCACCCATAGCGGTGAAAGGACTTGTGCCTTTGGAGGGGATTTCATCATCTGATTCGCGAGTGAAGGCTGACTGAAACTGCCTATTACAAATATTAGCCTTATCCAAAGTGTCAGTCTTCAAGATACCATTTTCTCTAAGAGTATTGATCCCAGACGCGTCTTTCTTTAGGGACTTGACAAATGACCAAAACTTTTTTGCCTTTTCATTTTTTCGGGGACAATCGGGATCAGGGTTATCATTTTCAAAGGAGAAGATATTGGTAATATGCTTCCAATATGCATCTCTAATGCTCTTTTGAACATGTGCTCTGAACCGTTTGTAATGGTTCTTAATGTCAGGGCTGCTTGACTTGCGAGCACGAAAGTAAAGTTTATCACGTTTCCTTATCAAGCGTTTGATCGAGCTATCGATCCATGGTAAGCTATATTTTGTCTTGGTCATTTTTGATGGAATAAACCTTTCAATAGCCGAGAGAACCTCCGACTTAAAACTGACCCACATGTCATTGACTGACACCTGACTATGGTCAGTTGAAAGGAACGAATCCCTATAGCGCGCTAGATGGTCATGGAGACCGTCCATATCCGCTCGTTTATATAGGAAAATCTTACGCGGGGCCTGCTGAATCCGTTTAGCCTTTATGTCATATTCAATATAGACAATGTCATGATCTGCTTTGCCGATCGGGGGCATCCCTTTAACACGGTTAATTGGGGATGGCGAGTTAGTGAAGAGTAAATCAAGGGTCTTGTCTTCTCGGGTGTGTATATTTACCATTTGGGAGAGGCAGTGATCCTGTATTATCTCCACAAGTTTAGTCTGAACTGGCCTCTTTGGGACCCCCTCGGGTACCTGCATTGTGCTCCACTCAATATCACCACAATTGAAGTCTCCGCCTACAAGAACATGGGCATTTTTATTTGACATAATCCGAGAAAGTGAAGTATTAAAATCCTCAAGATATTTCAGTTCGAGCTCCTGAGTTGGGAACCTAGGGGGACGATAGAATGATCCAAGGTACAAAGTCCTACATCCAATAATGTTCAACTTACACCAAATTATTTCGCACTTGGTGTCCAATTCCGGAGCTTCAGTACAGAGAAGATCACGCCTAAAAGCAATGAAGACACCACCATGCGCATCACTAGCTCTGTCTTTCCGGATAGCATCAAAGGAATCTGGAAAAATCTCTGAGTTTTTAATGTCTGGGGTTAACCATGACTCATTCCCCAATATGATGTCAGGTTTAGCCGATTCTATGACAGTGTGAATTTCAGCCTTTTTATTTTTAACTGACTGACAATTCATGATCAAAATTCTCAAGGGGTGGTTCAGGACCGCCCTTTTGGTCCTGGGTTTTGCTTCTTTTGTTTGCACAATAGGCGAAGAAGCTGCATTGGGGGGGCCAATATTGTCTGGTATCGGACTGTCAGGCTCGGACAGGGACGAAAGGGACTCAAATCTGTTGGATATCTCAAGAGAAGCTGTAGTGTCAAACAACGAAGTGGAAAAGTTTGGCATTCCACAACGTATGCATTCCCATGCTATACTTTTGCTAAGTGATTTATTGTAAATCCCATACATAGTTGAAGTCATGCCTTGACAGTCTATATGGTACCAGATGTTGCATGAGTCGCAACAAATCCCGCGGTCATCCCATCCAACACTGACATCACACAGTCCACACGGAAAGTGGGAATTGTCAATAAGGGATTCTGGACCAGGATTTGTTTCGGTGTCCCAGGAGTTACTTATCAGAAGAGTAAAAATGTATAAATGAATGAGCTTACCAGAGCGGTGATCTTTAAACCTGAGACTAGCCCTTAGAATAGAGACACTGCAAAAGTGTGGTACGTGAGCCATAAGTTGTTGGTCAATTGCTGTTCCGTGTATGCTGGAGTAAACTGGAAACAAGTTAACTGGAAGTCTCCCAATGTCATTGTCCTGAGAATTCAAAAAATGTGTCAATCTGATGGCCAACAGCAAGCCAGCAACAGAAAATAGCATGTCAAATAAGAAGTGCTTCATCTTCTTGCTATTTGTGACCTCTTGCGATATGAGGGGCAATTGACTGGTGTAGATTACTGGGAAATTCTCCTATCTTACTAAATCAACAATGAGTACAATCCTAATTTGGGAGGTTACCTACATTTATTTGGTTTTTTCAATGTTTGTGTTCAGGTTCAATCCTTCCGGAAGTGGTGGAACCGGTGAATGGGCCTAAATTATCCGGTGTAATTTATCCGGGACAATAAAAATTAGAAACTTCTAAATAAACAGCAAAAAATTGGGACAGACACTAAAGTTGGAAAGAGTTAACATTGAAAAGAAGGATAAATAATAAATAGTCCAATGACTCAGCCCAAATGCAGAGAAAAAAGCCAAAATAGGTTCCTGAAAACAGGAAGCGTCACGAACGTGCGCATGCGCACCCACCATCCTGCACCAACCTGTTTAGGTTTTGTCCCTGACTGTAGTTAGCCGCTATAAAAAGCTCTTTTCTAGCTAGGTAAGATTGGTTCCTTAAATTTCTGTAGTCTTCTGTACTTTTAGCCATTTCCCATATATAGGCTTAAGTTACGGGACCATAATTTTAGCAGCTAGGCTAAAGATATGGTACCGTATCTTAAGCCCACAGGCTAGAGGTAAGGTACCGTATCTCTAGCCACTGCCTAAATGATTCAGCAATATAGAAGAAAATAACAAAATTTTCAAAGTACCGACTGAATTTTTTTAGCAAACCAAATAACGTTTTACCTGACTCAGTCAGACGGTCCTATGAATCTGGGAAACACTGTGAACAAAAAGAAGAAACAAGAAAACTTACTTTTTCCGAACTTATGGCACAATCGAACACAAAATATTTTGTGTCAACAAACTATTTTGGAACGGCTTTTGTCGCATTTATATCTTGGATACATGATAAAAACGCATGTCTTGTGAAACATGAGTAGTCACATCGTCAGGCAGTGCTCGATCGATTACCATCAAACGTGTAAATGCCGAGTAACTTCAAATTTTATTACAATTGTTTGAAATTGTTGGCGCGAGGATCGCAAAATGGCGTTTTCAGAAAGTAGGTCAAATATTTTAGTGTAAAAACCATCGCCTAACTATTGATTCGATGGTAACGGGTCGTTTCGGCCGTGAGTCGTTTCGGCCTTGAGACGTTTCGGCCGTGGGTCGTTTCGGCCTGGGTCGTTTCGGCCTGAGTCGATTCGGCCCTGGGTCATTTCGGCCAATTTTGGTGAGTCATTTCGGCCTGATTTTTTATTCAATCCGTATATACTATATAATATACTTTATGCAAGATGTGTATGTTATACGAGGCTAGTAGTCCATTAGACCAAAGGCGAATAGATACCCGACTGATCATGCTGTACAAGATCACATATGATCTTGTAGCAATCCCCCTAACTGACTATCTCACACCAAATCGCAGGCAGTCCAAATTCATCCATCCGCTGGCATACAGACAAATCAGCACTACTACCAATTACTGCAAGTATAGCTTTTTTCCAAGAACTGCAGTACATTGGAACGCTTTACCCATCAGTATTGTCATGCTCCCCACCGTGGCACAGTTCAGTCATGCTGTTTGCCAGGTGGTGCATGTGTCTCCCTAATCACCAGATTCTGTTTTTTATCTTTTAAACTATACTAACACTCTTCTTTCACTGTACAAACTCATTTCACCCACTTCACTTTTCTTTTATTTCAGCTAACCCCCTTTAGCACTTGGTATACCGGAATTCCTTCTGAAGTCCTCTGATGAGGTTAAGAAGTAGTGGAAGATAGATAGATAGATAGTCTTGCAAGGGTACTTGGGTCTATTACAGGGTGAAAAATTGCATCTTTATTCAAATAAAAACGATAGAGAAAAAACAATTGTCATTTATATGGCGTCTTTGTTTTCGCTACAAAGATAGACAATCATTCTTTTCTTAAATCCGAAATTTCAAGACGCTGGCCTGCTTATGTGACTGTACAGGCTGGTTTGTGATGGACCTGGTCGGATTCCAAAACTGTTGTTTTTCTCATGCGTAGACTCAAATTAACTTGACAAGCACACGTTTTCACACCTTAATTGAGTACATTAATAATCAATCACCATGGATTAGCATTGCTGATTACAGACACGAGTTTTCACACCTTGTTAATCACCCTTATAATGAGATCACCAACAGCCGGTGCATCACTGAAAAGTTTTCCCTTGCAATTGCCGATCACTTCATAACTTCGTTTAGTTTAATTGTACAATGTATCTATCTATCTATCTACCTATCTATCTATCTATCTATCTATCTATCTATCTATCTATCTATCTATCTATTAAATGGCCGAAACGACCCACCTTCCAAGGCCGAAACGACCCACCCCCAAAATTGGCCGAAACGACCCAGGCCGAAACGACTCAGGCCGAAACGACCCAGGGCCGAAACGACCCGGATTCTATTTGATAACCGTGTCACTAATTCACGATCACGTTTTAGGACAGAGACACCTAATTATCTTTCCCGTACACTCCCATTATAAGTTCCCCTTCAACAAGAATCATTCATATGCTTCACAACTCTTAGAGGACAGATGAGAGAACACACAGGCCTTATTCAGAGCAGCAAAGAAATATGTTGCTAGCCAGCATCCGAGGACAGTGTTTACGCTGTTTTGAGACACTCCGGAGTTAGTAAGTTATTTGGCGCCCAGGGATCTCCATCGTCGGGCAGTTTACTCAATCTGTGAGTCCTCGTTTTTGATTCATCAAGATGTTTATATCATGATTTATTTGTTTGTTCTTGATGATTCATTGACTAGTTAGAGATTCACCACGAGCACCGAACAACTAACTAAATGTTGTGAACCACTGCAGAAGCTGAGGGTGAGGTTAGTTACCTGTATAATCGATTTAAGCCCGCCAGTAAAATTTTATATTACTGATCGTTCCAAGGCGATACTTCTGTGGTGGTTCTTTCTATTTTATGCCATGGTGTTTTAAATGTTTGTGCTGTTGGCGCCTAATGTATGTTTTCATATTTTTAGTTAAGTTTAGGTAACTGAGTGGCCACACATTGGGAAAATAGCTGCTCCATCGGCTAACGATATGTTTTCAAGGTATAAGTACCTGATTGTTTATTTGTTGTTGTTTTTTTTTTTTCATATAAGATTTACCTCCTTTGGAAGCAGCGAAAACGAAACGTCAAAGGCAGACAGTTTGGGCCATATTGCGCAATTTCGGGTAATGAAGACTTACTATCATGGTTGCAAAAATTCAGTAATTCTCTTTGGTTCCACGTTGCCAAATCAAAAGGGTCACTGACGAGACTTTAATAGTAGAAGGCCCATCCTCTTTCTCATTAATGTCTTCACTGCTCTTAAAGGATCTCAGTTTTAATTTTATTTGCTATTACTGCAGCTGGTGTTGTGCCGTGTGGCGGCCCTAAAAAGTCTCCCCGTACATCATCCATAGTGCAGGTTACATTTTATTTTTGGTTCTTTGAGATCAGCGAGAATATTCTGAGAAATCAGAAATATCGGTTAAGATTCATTTTCTTACCAATGTTTAACATATTTGGCCCCATTTAGATAATACGTCTTTGTATCGACTACCCTGTTGAAAGTTGCAAAAATTCAGTAATTCGCTTTGGCTCCATGTTGCCAAATCTAAAGGGTCACTGACGAGACTTTAGTAGTCGAAACCGCGGTATGGCCCATCTCCTTTCTCATTAATGTCTTCACTGCTCTTAAAGGATCTCAGTTTTAATTTTATTTACTATCATGGTTGATAGCCATGCTTCCTTCTTCAATTGCACGCTGATGGATCGGGTGTCAGACTCTATGATGGCCACGACTTAAAGCTATTCACTTTAGCTGGTTTGGTCTGTTGCTTGGTCCTTCGTCCGTGCAGGGTTCAACTGGTGTTTTTCTAAATGTTGTTTGGCGGCCAGGGATCTCCATAGCCACGCAGCTTATTAAATTTGTGAGTCCTCACTTTTGATTCATTATGATGGTTATCATAATTTATTTGTTTTCCTTGCTGAGGATGAGGTAAGCCCCGTCCGCCCCCCCCCCAGTAATTTTATATTTAATACATTACTGATCGTTCCAAGGCGATACGTCTGTAGTGGTTCTAATTGTTTTATGTTTTGGCGTTGAAGTTTTGTTTTGGTTGCACCTTATGTATGTTTTCATATTTTAGTTAGGGAGCGACCATTTGATTTTTATGGGGATTTTATATATAACTTTTGAAAAGTATATATAAAATGTTAGCTTAAAATTGGTAAAGGAGGAGAAACCCTTTAAAAATAGGTGACACATGAATACCAGAGCAATGACATACTATATCAGCTCAGTTGGGCTAAAATACCCTAGTGAGTATTTATAAAGAGGCATCTTTATAATATTAAATTTCTGTTTCAGTGATGATACTTGTTTCAAGTGAATCATGGAACTAGAAAACCAACATTCTTCTTATGCGAAATCAAAGACACTGATAAGCTGTGCAGTGACTTTACAGCTGATCAGCACCTTTGTTTTTCACTCTATAGACAATACATTAATTATTTATACATATTAATTTAATTTGTATTGTATTCATTTTGTTGTACCTTTCACCTTGGTTAATATGAAAATATGCATATCAGCAATTCCAGTTCAAAAGGAAAAAAAATACTTAAAATGTAGATTCATGTTGAAAGTATCTATATTAAAACCACTCTCCTGAAATTATATATTAATGTGTTCCCACAGTTGAGCAACAGTACTGAAACATCTTCCTGAATCTCAGTCATTTGATATAAAATGACCATTATCTGAGTGAAAATAAACATTTTACAAACAATTGATCAATTGATTATTTTGATGCAAATAAACATAATTGACATTTAAAATCCTTGTTCACAAGTTTCTGCTTATTTGCCATTAAAACACTCAATTTCTTTAAATATTGTCCTGGATATTTTTTTGTTTGTTCGATCATCCTGGATATTTTTTTTTTGTTAACATCATTGTCCTGGAATTTTTTTTTCAAAAAATCTTTCTGCCCCCCCCCCCCCCCCCCCCCCCATAAAAATCAAATGGTCGCTCCCTTAGTTTGGGTAACTGAGTGACCGCCTATTGAGAAATACCTGCTCACTCGGCTTACGAAAATGTTTTTCGAAGTTTATAGTTATACACTTCATTTGGAATGGGCATATGGATGGTTTACTGTACATGATACCATAGAAGTCATAATAGAAAGGCTTTGTGAGATTATGTTTTGGTATTTTTTTTTCTTTTTATGTAAAACTGACATGTCTTAATTTGTACTGGACAGGCTAAACCGCTCCAAGGTATTCCAGCAGCTGCGGCAATAGAAAATGATAACAAATTTAAGAGCAGTGACAATATAAGCGAGAAATTAAAACAACGATGGTCTACTGACACCGACCGATAATTAATTCATAAATATACATCCTACAAATATCCTGCTATTCAAAACAACTGTATTCCACGTATATTCATTCCATCATAAAACAATTCAACAGATAGGGACGACCAATGTCGTCAGGAGCAATTGTTAGAAAAAGGTACAAGTAGGTAACTAAAGATCAAGAAAAGGCGCAATCAGAAAGAGATTTCCACTCCAAAAACCAAGGTGGGAAAAACTAAATTAACAATCAGGTACTTATACCATCAAAAATTATCGTAAGCCGAATGAGCAGCTATTTTCCCAATAGGTGGCCACTCAATTACCTAAACTTAACTAAAAATACTAAAACATACATAAGGCGCCAACAGCACATTTTTTTTAAACACCAAGGCATAAAACAAAAAGAACCACCACAGAAGTATCGCATTGGAACGATCAGTAATATAAAATCACTGGCGAACTTAAATCGATTTTACATGGCCATAACCTCACCCTCAGCTTCTGAAGTGGTTCATAACATTTAGTTAGTTGTTCGGTGCTCGTGGTGAATCTCTAACTAATCAATGAATCATCAAGAACAAACAAATAAATCGTGATATAAACATCTTGATGAATTAAAAACGAGGCCTCACAGATAGTGTAAGCTGCCCGATGATGGAGATCCCTGGGCGCCGAATAACTTACTAACTCCGGAGCAAAAGCCAAACACCAGTTATGCCCCGGTGGGCCAAGCAACAGACAAGAAGCTCCGGGCCCAACCAACTAAAACAGATAGGGGCCATCATAGAGTCTGACGCCCGAGCCACCGGCGTGCAATTAAAGAAGGCAGCATAGCTATCAACCATGATTGGGTTAAGATTGTCGCATAACATTCAAGTTATAACCTGTGTAATGATTTTTCTGAACTGAAAAGAAAAATCATTCCTTCCTATAAGTTTCTTAAATACCATAAAATTCTGGTTCCGAAAGGCCTTCACTTAAAAGCGTCTTTAAGTTAATTGGCCCCTTTGAGCCCCTTTGGGAATTTGAGTCTTTGATTTAGACTACACATATGTAAATTCTTGAAATTGCAGCAAAATGTCTGGCTTTCGCTGCCAGTTTTATAGAGGGTCACTGATGAAGGTTCATTACCCGAAATTGTACAATATGGCCCATCTTCTAGCTTTGTATTTTTACTGCTTCCAAAGGATCTAAAAATTATTTTTATTTAACCCAACATTATATTTGGAAATCAATTCATAGTGTCTACGATAAAATTTATAAATATTTTCTACAATATATACATGCAATATAGTTATATATTGTAATTAAATGATTTCATGAGGCATTTTATCGCTGGATTGCCTGTTTAACAACGAGCATGTTGGGTAGGGCAGCGGTGCCACTATGGTTTTAGTCTATGTGTATATTAAAGCAATGCTGTCATCCCATGATAGACGATGGCTTGCATATCAGCCAATAAGCTATAGTACTTTAGTCATTACCGTTATACCGTCACATAGATGGGGTCGGTTAGAATTAGTTATATGAGCCTGTGCGTGAGAAAGCCAACATTTTGGGTTCCGACCAGGTCCGACACAAACCAACCTGTACAGTCACAGAAGCAGGCTAGAGGCTATAAGTAGAAGAGATATTGTACTATCCGAGTAGCGAAAACAAAGGCGCTGATCAGATCTGTGCCTTTGTTTTCGCATAGGCAATAATCCGGTTTTCTCACGATGCGGCTCAATTTTAAACCTTAACTGATATGTGATACTTTAAATAATCAAATTTCATACCTATGTACTACTGATTCAAAATATTATTATGACCCTAGCAATTGGCTCAGGTGAACGATGGTTGTCCTCTGGGTGACTCGTTTATTATCAAAATACATATGCGTTTCCTTCTTACATTAGTGTTTGATAAAGAAATAACAGTTGCGATAAATATTCGCGAGGCATTTCGTTGAGCATTTATTTTGTGATATGCATGGTAAATACTCGGTCAATGTAAATGGATAGACGGTAGAAGGTAAGGAATTTCTATACTAAATATAAGTACTATGCCACATTCTTTCGTTGGGATTTTTCTTTTGCTCAAAATTTTCAGTGATGATGTATGGCTTTTCAGTTTTCAGGGATCTTCAATCGCCGGGCAGCATGGCCGTTCGTCTCTAAGTATTGAGAATGACCATCATATTTCTTGAACATTGGATGTTCATGTGTGTTGGTCAGTTCTTTGATGGCTCTAAACTGTCGGTTGCAAGCAGAGCAAGTCAATGTCAAGGAATCTGCTGTGGCACAGTGGTCTTGGTTTTGCGTTCTCTGTGCTTTCTTTCAGCTTCACAGATAGAGAGTTGCTCCTTTGTTGATGAGACTCCGCCCGGGAGACTCCGCCACTTTGATCGCTCTTGTGCTGTCTGTTCCCAAGACCCTATAGGTATGTTGAAAACCCTTCAGAGAGGTTTTGAGGGTATCTTTATAGCTTTTCTTCTGGTCACATTGAGAGCGCTTCCCCTCCTGTAATTCTCCATTGAAAACTTTCTTTGAAAGTCGCTCATCAGGCATTCTTATAACATGGCCAGTCCATCTTAGCTGTGCTAGCTTTAGACTGTACGGATGCATTGCATCCCTGCTTTCTTCAGGACTGTGTCTGGAATCTTGTCTTGCCACTTTATTTTTAACAGCTTTCTCAAACAGCTTAATGGTTAAGACTCTTTGCACGCACGACGTTGGTGCACTGTCCAGGTCTCACATGCATACAAGAGGGTTGGCAGTACCACAGCCTTGTAGACTTTCAGCTTGGTGTCAAGCTTGATTCCATTTTGCTTCCAGACATTTGCACGGAGTCTTCCGAAACCCACACTGGCTTTTGCAATTCTGGCAGTGCCCTCATAATCAATGTGCACTACTCTGGAGAGGGTGCTTCCCAGGTGAATTTAATAGGGGCAGTTGGAAAATACGTAGCATGGCATCGTAATTTCTTAATGCGCTGTTAAATATATTAAAGGTACAAGTAGGCAAAGATCAGGAAAAGGCGCAATCAGAAAAAGATTCCCACTCCAAAAACCGAGGTGGGAAAAAACCAAAATAACAATCAGGTACTTATACCATGAAAACATTTCGTAAGCCGAATGAGCAGCTATTTTCCCAATAGGTGGCCACTCAGTTACCTTAAAGTTAACTAAAAATATGAAAACATACATAAGGCGTCAACAGCACAAAATATTTTAAACACCAAGACATAAAACAAAAAGAACCACCACAGAAGTATCGACTTGGAACGATCAGTAACGCAAAGTTACTGGCGGGTATAAATCGATTTTCTCACCCTCAGCTTCTGCAGTGGTTCATAACATTTAGTTAGTTCTTCGGTCCTCGTGGTGAATCTCTAACTAGTCAATGAATCATCAAGAACAAACAAATAAATCATCATAAACATCCTGATGAATCAGAAACCAGGACTAAAGTAATGCATGTATGGAAAGTAAAATTTCTCCACTTCAAGATGATGCATTAATTGTTTTGGAAAGACCAGGCGTGCACGTGCCTCGCATGCTCAAATCGAAGGCATGTTTATATACTGGCGGAAATTTTCGAAAACATATTGCGAAAAAAATGGAAGAAAATTCGATATCATAGTAAAACCAATATAAGTGATATCTCTCGGAACTCTTTTCTGTAGATGTCTTCTGCGATCATTGCTTGCACGGCTAGCATCATTAGATGTGAAAAATATTGATTAATACGTAAGTATAGAAAGGTACAAGTAGGCAAAGATCAGGAAAAGGCGCAGCCAGAAAAAGATTCCCAATAAAAAAAAAACCGAGGCAATCAGAAAGAAATTCCTACTCCAAAAACCGTTGAAAGAGGGGAAAAAACTAAATTGACAATTAGACACCTGTACTAAGAAAACATATTGTAAGCCGAGTGAGCAGCTACTCAGTTACCTAAACCTAACTATAATTTGAAAACGCACATAAGGTGCAAAAAGCACAAAAATTCAACACCAAGACATAAAACAAAAAGAACCATAACAGAAATATCGGCTTGGAACGACCAGTAATATAAAATTACTGGCGGGCTTAAACTAGTTTTACATGGCCATAACCTCACCCCAGCTTCTGCAGTGGTTCTATTATACACAACTATAAACAGGAAATAAGGAAAATCATGTTAAGAAAATATAATGCATAGGTACCAACATGTAACATGTATAACGGAAAGCGTTGCGATCAGCTAGGACAGAGCAAGTAAAATGCAGAGGGCTAAGTGAACAGCCAAATGATATTTGGGTGGCCACAAAGACATACAACAAGAAACATATAATTTGGATAAATTTGAACCACAACAGCAGTACCGCCTTGGAACGGTCAGTTATAAATAACCGGGGGGGGGGGGGGGGCTTAAACTAGTTTTACATGACCATAACCTCATCCTCAGCTTCTGCCGTGGTTCACAACATTTAGTTAGTTGTTCGGCTCTCTTGGTGAATCTCTTAACTAGTCAATGAATCATCACGGTCAAAAAATAAATCATGATAACCACCATGATGAATCAAAAACGAGGACTCCCAGATTCAGTATGCTGCCCGACGATGTAGATCCCTGGGCATGTATTGGTTTGCCGATCAGTTACTGAAATAATTGACGGCGCTACGTATTTTCCAACTGCCCCTCGTATCAACAACTTTCAGTTTTTGTCCATTCACAGTGATAGTTGGTTCATTGTACGGTTTTCCAGGTGCTGGTTGGTGTACAGCCTCCCTCTTTTTGTGTTGATTGTGAGATCATAGTTATCACATGACTGTGTGACATGATCCATGGTCCTTTGTAATTTTGCCTCTGAGCTGGCATTCTTATCCATATCATCTGCATAGAGGAGCTCATCTAGCACATCAGTCTGCACCTTAGTTTTGGCTTGCAACCTTCTTAGGTTGAAAACATAGCCAAAACGGCACCTGATTTGAAAACCAGTATCGCAGTCCTGAAAAGCATGGCAGCATATTGTATATGTGAGTCCTCGTTTTTGATTCATCATGGTTTTAATCATAATTTATTTGTTTGACCGTGATGTTTCTTTGACTTGTAGATTTGCCACGGGGACCGAACAACCAATTAAATGTTGTGAACCACTGCAGAAGCTAAGGGTGAGGTTAGGTGCCTGTAAAACCGATTTAAGACCCCAGTAATTTTATATTACTGATCGTTCCAAGGCGATACTTTTATTGTGGTTCTAATTAATTATGTTTTGTTGTTAAATTTTTGTGCTGTGCATCTGGTGTACGTTTGAATATATTTAGTTAAGTGCGGGTAACTGAGTGACCACATTAGGAAATAGCTGCTCACTCGGCTTACAATATATTCACTTTGTATTGATACCCGATTGCCATTTGTTTTTCCCACCTCGGTTTTTGGAGTGGGACTTTCGTTCTGATATCCTGATCGTTTCTTTAATTTACCTTTTCGATACCTTGGGAGCGAATTTACTACTCATTACAATACCTTCTGTTGCAAGTAGTACCCATTACAGTACCTTTTGAAGAATATATTGGATGTGGCATATATAGGAGTAACTTTAGTACCGATTGCCGTACCTTATATTAGCGACTGCAGTATTTAGAGGCGATTTTAGTACCCACTGCATTGAGCTGCGTGGCTTATACAGGAGCGACTTAAGGTCCAAAGCAGCAGATTGTATTTCTTTTGGCGATGATAACTTTCGAATTGATATGTAATGTATTCGTTTCTAGCTATTTATTGTTTTGTGCTTCAACTCATCTACGAATAATCTTAATTGTGCATGTACATGTATTCACTGTCACCAATCCTTAAATTATTGGGGTTTATTTTGGGTTTAAATTTCAAATACTAGGAATCCATTTAAATACTAGGAATCCATTTACATATATGGAATTCCAATGTTTACCACTGTTTTAAAATATATATTTGGCCCCCATTTGGCTTTACTAGTCTTTGTATTGACTACACTGTTGAAAAATGTAAAATTACAGTAATTCTCTTTGGCTCCATGTTGCCAAATCTATAGGGTCACTGAAGAGGCTTAAGTAGCCGAAGCCGCGGTATGGCCCATCCCATTTCTCACTAATATGTTCGCTGCTATTAAAGCATCTTTGTTTTTGTTTTTTTTTTTTATTTCATATTACTGCAGCTGGTGTTGTGCCGTGTGGCGGCCCTGAAAGGTCTTTCCGTACATCATCTTCCCGTACATCATCCATAGTGCAGATTATATTTTCCTTTCAGCGAGGGTATTCTGAGAAATCAGAACATTATTATCGGTTTCGATTCATTTTCTAACCACTGTTTAAATATATTTGACCCCCATTTGGTTTTTACTAGTCTTTGTATTGACTACGCTGTTGAAAAAATGTAAAATTGCAGTAATTCTCTTTGACTCCATGATCTATAGGGTCACTGAAGAGGCTTAAGTAGCCGAAACCGCGGTATGGCCCATCCCCTTTCTCACTAATATGTTCGCTGCTCTTAAAGTATCTCTGTTTTATTTTTATTCGGCATTATGCTAGACGAATGGAAAAGATCGAGCCAGTCATCTTGCTATTCATGCGAGTTGTAACATTTTGTGGTGTTTAGTGCTGTACTTTCTTTCCCACTTGGTATCTGGGATGGGATTTTAACTTTGATTGTACCATATCTGTAACTTCTATTCTTACTTAAGATGTATTTTATACAAATTTAATATGTTGTCAATTGCTAGACCTGAGTGTATAACAGGATATATGAAATAGAATGGTTTTTATGTAACGCTTTAAACTAGTAATATCGGCGTTATCAGATTCCTTCATTAACCAAACTGCCCAAAGAAAGTATAACTTAATGGGCAGTAATAGGTCTCGTCGCATGAAAACATTGTTTCATTGTTTCGGTGGGTTCAACCGGAGTAAACTTAAAACAGTTTTTCAGCTTCCGAAGTTACGGACATATAAGTCTGAATGTTCGCGAGTAACAAATGTTCAGCTCAGAGTGCACTGATGCTCATGCTGATGGTCGCATAGGTTTGTCAATATGCAGAAACCGCATGTCTCATGGCGAAGCTGAAATAAATTAAAGCTTAATATAAGATGGCGCAGATATCTTTCCGAATATTAAGTTAACCTTGCTGCATCGTTTAATCTTTAACAAGAAAATTATATCATGTCATTTGTAACATGATATAAGGGGCGGTTCATAGAAGTTTGAGGGCTCAAATAAGATATCATTGCCATTGAACCATCTTTTCATTTCAGTTCATGAACACATGTGGCAAGATAATTGAATATCCAAACTAAAACATTCTTGGCTGATCGGTACATGTGCATGCACGCCATGAGTTAACGAAAGCAGAAAACAATACACCCTGTATGACCGGGACGCAACCAAATTTCTTACTTTTCTGTCTAAGACCTCGTCTAATCTTGCTAAAATTCATATCCGAAATACCCAAATATCAGTTCTTTAAACATTTATAACAGTTACTGTTGTTTTACTGCGCTTTTCTTTTCGCATATGCAAAAATCCGGTTTTCTCATGATGCGACTCAATTGCATACAGTGTATCTTATAAAACCAGATGTCAAAACTCTGCTATAAACCATATAATAGTCGCATTAAAAGTTCACCATTTTACATTCTCTATACGACGATTGCTGTAGGTGTGTGGAATGTTTTGAGTACACGTGAAAGTACTCTGACACACATTCTCTCCCTCATTTATCTGTATGTTGTTCAAAGACGGGTTCTAGAGGCTTGGCATCTTATGTCATTTGACACCCTTTTCAAGAAAGGTTTAAGTAGGGAATGATCAGGCTTGAAAAGGCGCAATCTGAAAGAAACTACCACTCCAAAAAACCGAGGTGGGAAAAAAACACACTAAACAATTAGGTACATATCGTAAGCCGAGTGAGCAACTGTTTCCCAATAGGCGGCCATTCAGTTACCTGAACTTAAATAAAATACGAAAACGTACATAAGGTTCAAACAGTATTAAAATTCGACTCCAAAACATAAAACAAATGGAGCCACAACAGAAGTATCGCCTTGGAACGATCAGTAATACAAAGTTGCTGGGAGGCTTAAACCGGTTTTAGTGTCGCCTAACCTCACATCTTCTGCAGTGGTTCAAAGCATTTAGTTATTTGTTCGGTCCTCGTGGAGAATCTCTAACTAGTCAATGAATCATAAAGGACAAACAAATAAATCATGATAACCACATTGATGAAACAAAAATGAGGACTCGACAGATTCATAAAGTAAGTTGCGGTCATGGCTGATCAAATTGGAGTGTTTAAAGACAAACAACATTGGTTCAACTTCACAAGCTTCGCAAGACTGCAAGATTATGTTTATTACAGCATAAAAATTGACAAAAAAAACAACAAAAAACAAAAAAAAACAACAAAAAACAAAACAACAACAACAACAACAACAACAACAACAACAACAACAAACTACCAGAAACTTGAACTGACGGTATCGTTGAATAATCACATTCAAAACATGTTTGCCGGCTGCGTTAATGTCTTTTTTCTATAAACTTGTAAAGAATATATATTCCAGTACTCTGTACGTGTATTTTATCAAGATTCGCTTAGAAATATTTTGATTTCGCAATAAATGAAGACTTGAAGGAAAGATTTTCTTTTTCTTTTTATATTTTCGGGTATACTTACATGTATAATCTTTAGGGGGAAAATGATGAACGATACCTATGCGTTTCATATGTATATTGTATGGTATATTACTTCAACATGGTGAAAATAGAAACGATTATTTTTAATTGATTTAATTTTTCATACTACTGCCAAACCATATTCAGGTACGATTATCCTGCGTTATGCAACCAAATAGCGTAAACTGATCCAACATTACACGACTCGTTGAAAAAGGGGATTGCATTGATTGGAAGCCAGATCGACTGGACAACAATGTATTGAGGCATTATCGATCGTCAACACTCTGAAACGATGAGTTCATTGCCTCGCTGTATGTTGTTACCATATCGAGTTCGCTTCCAAACAACTCAATTTTATAAGTACATTTCGTCAGGTCTCTTGTGATGTTGTATAAGTCTGCGCTGTACGATATTTTTACATCACAGGTATTCTGGGTGCAAAATGTCTTCAAATTACAGCCAAACAAAATTCGGGTACGTTTTGCCTGCGTCCTACTGAGTAAATGACATTAAAGAGCGTAACACATTAGCGTATAAACCAAATGCGCATGAGTCTCCGTACACAATATTTATTGTCTTAAATGTAATGCTTGTAGACTATCCAAAACAAACTGCAACATTCATTGTTTACAATGCTAAGGAAAAGAATTGAATAGGCGTTTACGCTTTCGTTCTGAATTGTCGTTGATTGCATGTCTTTGTATTGTTTCTGTACAAAATTTGCAAAAAAATATGTTTGAACCGAACTAAACGCGCGCAGGTCGTATGAAAAATCTCATCACGCTAAAAAGTTTGAACGTAAAATAAAATCATTTGTTTCTTAAACTCGTTTTAACAGGACTGAGGCGTGTGCCGGACGCATAAACTATTTGAAAAAAATGAATAAAAAAAAAAAAAAAAAAAAAAAAAAAAAAATAAAAATAAAAATAAATAAAGAAAAACAGTTTTATCCAAAGTTTGTGTTAAGTCCCAGACATGCTTATAAGCACACGCTATCATGAGCCACATCAAACGTTAAACGCGCGTCTCATACACGCCTGGGACACATTTTTGAAGCAATATTCTCGTAAAATCGGAGTGCGCATGTAGCGCACATTGGCGTGCTTAAAACGTGTGCCAAAGGCGTTCAAAGCGTATTCAAAGCACCTGTAACGCGCGTGGAACTTATTCAAAACATACATGTACATGATACACGTCCGAGACACGTCGCGCCTGGAACGCGCCCCGACCTAATGCAGTATTCAAGATGATTTCTTCACGTTAACAAACGTTCATATATCAAAATCAGATATTTGTTGGCTCAGAAACCACTAGCTCACATCTTTAATCGTTAATATGAGATCATTACACATAATGCTAAACGAGCCGCTTGAATCTTTTTTAAAAGCTGTCCTTGTATTCATGAACCACGCTATTTTTAGCATGTATCGGGTTTTCCAGCTAAAAATATCGATACATCAGCACCAAGAACAAAGTTCTGGTTACCGCTTAACCAGACAAGTTATAATATCATGTCTTATCAAGGAATCGGGAACCAGTATAAAATGAGGCACTTTAAGGGGGTTACAGCTTAACATTCTTTGTTGTCTGGTCAAATATAATATAAAACACCTGTTGAAGAGCCCTACAGCTTTTAGGTTACTTTTAAACCGTGTCGCTTAACCTCTGACATAGATATGCATGTTGATCAGACTGCTTAAATAAACATGTTCTCAATAATGCGACTCTATGACGGTAAACAATATATGACCGACGAACTCTCACATGTCACTAGAAAATGTGTAAAACAAATAGGCGCCTCTTTAAAGCGTGTTTACAAAACTATATCACGTGGCACGGTCAATTTATTTTACCTATACATATTGAAACGAAAACAATAACAAACACATGATAAGTAGGTCAACGTACAATTTGAGCCATATTAGCAAAAAATAAGCATAATACCTCGCATCGAAAACGCATATTTCCTACATAGAAGAAAAAAATGTTAACTATAGCCTCCCACTGTTCCAAAAAACAGGTATATATAACACTAAGCAAACACAATACTTCAATCGACGCATGAAAAATGGCTGCTTCTTTCACTAGGACGAAAATTACAATGGACACGCCCACTCATTAACATTTTAACAACAAAGTCACAAAACGCTAAAAAAACTGAGAATTAAAATAAAAATAAACATATAAAGTGAAGCTGGCATAACTTTTGAACTATATCACTGGACAATCAGCATTTCCAAATAACTATCATCTATTAAAAATGTTAAATCTTGCCGTTCTGAATGACGTCACGAAATGATTGACAGAATACTGAAAACAATATGGCTTTGTACATCCTAAACGTTTCCAAACCCTACATTAAACGCTAAACATACATTCCAAATACGTTAATTTCACACTGTTAAACACTTTCGCCCCAGAAAATAGTCGTTTTGTTAAGAAATAATCATGCTTACGCGCCCGTGTAATTCGTGTCCTCTCAAATCTCACTAAACATATAATGTATTTTGTAAGTTTTTACTAATGAAATTGCAAAGGTAGTGAAATAACAATTAACACAGTGTGGATCATTTTATGTCGCCAAAAAGGAAGGTGAGTATATTTACCGTTTGCCTGAAATTAAACATTTCTCTTTGTGTTCTATTCCACTAAAATGACAAATGCACCATGTAAATTTATGACATATACATTTTTCGTGAAAGTGTATTTGTAATTAGCATGATTAACCAGTGCCAATCATACTCTACATAAAAACAGTTTCTGTCGCTTGAATATAAGGTAACTAAGCATCTGCGATGGTCACTTGGTTAGGCATCAAAACAATTCAATTTCAGAAACTGACAGGCAAAAACATCAGGAAAACATGTCCGTGAAAAGTATACCCCCTTGAACCCCACTTTTATATAGCAAAACTGGGGTATGCAGGGGTATACCTATTTTGCTTTTTTTTTGCTCCAAAACATAGATTGTGGGTACTCGTTAGAACCGCCTCGGCGAGGCGGTTCTAACGTGTACCCACAATCTATGTTTTGAGCAAAAATAAGAAAAAAAAAATCAAAATTTTCGTCTGAAAATTATCGATTTTTGATCTGAAAAAATTACTGTATATCATATGGGCATGTTTTCGTAATGGATGTTTTCTATGCTTTGTCGATGGTTATTGTTTGCTTCAGGAGTGGACACGGTGAACAGTGAGCGGTATTGAAACTAGACCTGACAATGGATCCTACAGGATTAACCCCCGGGCTAACTCACTGGGCGGATATTCTTATTGTGATCGTCTACTTTGTCATAGTGCTTGGTATAGGCTTGTTGGTAAGACTTGCTAACCTGTATATGCGTATGTATTTGATCACCTGCTGTTTCATTTATCTGTCTGTCTGTCTGTCTGTCTGTCTGTTTGTCTGACCGTGTATCACGAAAAATGAAATCAAAGCAAATTCAAATTCAAATTCAATTCAAATGTTTTATTGTTTAAACCTCAACAATGAGACATTCACAATAATAAATGCATATATGCATCAATCAATATACATGCAACGCATAAACATGACAAGAAAAACACACACAGACACACATAGTGCATTAATCAAATGAAGTAACATGAGCAAATGAAGAAGCAAAAATGTCAATTTACGCATTTTGTACTAAATGACAAGATTTTGCGACTGCTCTCACAATAGGGCCACTGGAATTCATTAAGTAATTGAACTGTTCCTTACTCTGTAACTTCTCAAAGTTACTACAGTTACTTTTTATGACCTAAAATAAATCAGCCCTAGGGACTTTATGCTTCAAGCATGTTAATAAAACATGGATTTCATCCTCAACTTGTAATATCTGATGCTTTTTGCATAATTCACAAGCATGTATTTGTATTTTAAAATGAGAATCAAATAGAGAATCAATATCCCACAGTCATAGTGTTGTGCACTACTCTCCACATCTTCATCGTTAAATCGCTAAATATAAAGGCTATAATGTTTGTTTTATTTCCAGACATTGTGTAATCCCAAAAGGAGTAATGTGCAAAGATACTTCCTAGCGGGACGAACCATGCCCTGGTTTGCGGTAATATTAGTTCACTACTCATGCCCATGGCACTATCTTTTTATTTATATTACATGATATAAATATTGTAGCATGGTGCTCTATGGTGAAACGAATCATTGCAATATAATATTTGATTATGGTATTATCATCATACATAGTGCATATTATATCTTCCTTTTTGTCTTTGAGATCAGCGAGGATATTCTGAGAAATAAGATAATCATTATCCATGTTTGCTATTCGAATGCAATGCTTTAATGTGGTTTTTGATACATCGTCTTACTAAACTTATTGAAGTTAAGAAAACTAAGAGCCAAAGTGCAGATACCATAGCAGATGTCATGAGAGTTTCCGACCAGATTTGACACAAATCGAGCTGTACAAGCGCAGAAGATGGCTAGAGACTGGAAATTTTTGGGAAAATAGAAAGTAGAGGAATTGTATTATCCGAGTAGCGAAAACAAAGGCGCTGATCAGCTGTGCAGTTATTGCACAGCTAATCTGCGCCTTTGTTTTCGCATAGACAAAAACAGATTTTCTCATGGCGCGGCTCATTTCATCTTCAGGTCGGTGCCTCATTATTTTCCAGCAACATTGGAAGTGAACATTTTGTGGGGTTAGCAGGTGCTGGGGCGGCGGCAGGAATAGCACTAGTGCTGTTTGAATGGTTTGTACGTGTTGTCATCAGGAAAACATGTCCATGCAATAATTTTATTAATACACCTTAGGACCCTACTTTTATATAGTAAAACTGGTACCCTGGAACCCGAAATTCTTGATCTCTAAAACATCTTCTGCTTGCTTCTTCACGATGAAGGATCTAGTGGGCTGCTCTGGACTTTTTAAATTTTCAACTGATAACTAAGGATATCACATGGGCGTGTTTTCATAATGACCACCGCAACCCGTGCATGAGTAAGTTGTCTATTGCCGGAGTGGAGAGCAAAGACAGATAACATCAGTATTAATTGTCTTTTCCTGGACGTTTTCTTACATTTTAGTTGTTTATGTAGAAAAAGCAAACATAAGAGAAGTAAAATAAATGCTTTCATAAATTTTCATCAATTGTGTTTTATTAACAAATTAAAAATGTTTTATTATAAGTGATTTATTAAAGAAATGCATTTTATTATCGCTGGCTTTATCACTGTTTTATCGAAAACCCGAAATTGCGCAATAAAGTCCACACTATTTGAATATTTTACTGCTTCCAAAGGATCCAACATTTTATATTTTATTTAATTCTTTTGAATTTCAAATTTTGAATAAACTTGCTTCTGATACTGCTGGCGATTTTCAAAGAAAATAAATCAAACGGGCTATGCAAACATTGATCCTTTTTTCCAGCCCATATTTCTCATTCTGATGCTTGGCTGGCTGTTTATTCCAGTATATATTTCGTCTGGGGTATGTATTGCTATAGGTTAGGCTCCATCATCATCAATCATACAGGAATAGCACGGTTATGCGAGCCGAAAGCGTTTTAAATAGATATGAGGAAAAAATCGCGACAAAAAAATGCATGCGCAGCCTAGGACATTTTAAAATTTAAAACGCGTAATCAATTTCAAATCAGACCACTAGCCACAAGCAGGATGTCACTGTAGACTGAACGTTAAAGAGAGAGCATATCCTAAGCAGAGTAAGCAGTTATTTCCAAATAGGTGGCCACTCAGCCACCCGGACTTAATTAATTATATGAAACGGTACAAAAAGTGCAAACAGGACAAAAATTCAATACCTAAACACAAACCAATTAGAACCAGAACAGAAGTATCGCCATGGAACGGTCAGTAATATCAAATAACTGGGGACAAAATCGATTTTACAGGTACCTAACCTCAGCTTCTGCAGTGATTCACAAAATTTAGTTAGTTGTTTGGTCCTCGTGGTGAATTGTTTGGTCCTCGTGTTGAATCTCTAATAATCAAGAATCATCAAGGGCAAACAAATAACGTATATGTAATGCAAATATTTGAATAGTCATGTATCACTAAGTACTGTATTTCTGTGTAGGTGTACACATTACCAGAATACATAGAACGACGTCATGGTGGTAAAAGACTGAGAATGTACCTTAGCTGTCTGGCTCTAGTTTTATACATAATCACAAAACTTGCGGTAAGAACTCGAGAAACTTTTTTCCCTGGGCGAGACCAGTACTATTAGGTTGTTTTTGTTGGTTTTGTTGTCCGGGAGCACCCGAAGGCTCAACCGAGAAGGAGGAGCCCGGGATCGAACCTGCGACCCCTGGTTTTATTTTTCTCGAACAAGCGTTTGAATATTTCACGAACAAAGAAATTCAAATGCATGCTTTAGTAAATAACTCTTAAGTGGGGCGTTTGGGTTTGTATAATTCAGATCCAGGTTCAGTAAATAACACCCACGTGTACATTTGACTTTTAATGTTAAACAGTTTTTTTTTTTCTAATTAATACACCGATCTAAAAGGTAACTCAGATTAAAAGTAAGCATTTGTTTTCTTTTTAATCACTAAAATATATTATTCTGTTTGGCATTTGTTTGTTCCCTTTCCACTTAGACGTTTACGTTTATAATTTAGGCTGCTATGTTTTCTGGGGCTCTGTTCATACAGCTGGCATTAAAATGGAATATGTACTTATCATTGGCTGTCTTACTGGTTGTGACAGGCATCTACACTATTTTAGGTATACAATTCCATACTGTTTTAGTCATCATTGTTTTTGTATTTCTGACGGATACATGCCATCCGAGCAAATATGAAAATTTAGAAATCAAAAACGTTAAATGATACTACCAGAACAGCATATTAACATACATGTATGAAGCGCTGATTTGCCAACGTTCATGTTATGTCTATTTTTCAGACTAAGTCTGTACATGACATATAATATTATGCTTGTAATATTGCTGCTCATGTTGTTATCATGTAAATGTATAACCTGAGCTATCATGAATAAGTTTGTTAAATTTGAGCCGTATGAAGCTGATGATTATCACCTCGTTTCATATTGAAAGTTACTTCTTTCAATATTTTTCCAATTGCCTTACAATTTTCTTTGAAGACTGCGAGATTTTTACATGGATTTACCCTTAGAGAACAACGACAGCACCAGCAGCACCAGCAGCAGCAGCAACAACAACAACAACAACAACAACAATATAATAATAATAATAATAATAATAATAATAATAATAATAATATAAAATCATTGTATACGTTGATAGGAGGCCTTACGGCGGTGATGTATACAGACACATTTCAAACTATCGTGATGGTAATAGGATCTGCTGTTGTCATGATTTCAAGTAAGACACAATAGTTTTATGATTATAGTTTTATTTATCAAAACAAAGTACAAGTATTTTATTTCCACATCATCATATTTAATTTTCTCAAAATATAGATAAATTTAGCTTCATTTATAATGCACAAAACAATAAGGCACTGTAGAAACTGTCAGCAACCTATTTCTTTGTAAAAATATCTAAATATTACGGATGTTCGCTGCCAATGAAAAATTATTTAAACTTTTTTTCTAACCACTCTTTTTTGATTCCAAAATACAACACAAGACATTTAAAAACAAAATAAGTATAGGGTAGTGTGCATTTTTTCAAGCTACAGGCCTGTGAATGAGACCTCTGAACACTATGTTTAAAATTTAGTAAAATTAATTTAATTTTCAATTCTTTGAAACATACCTGTCTTGAACAAAAATACACCTAGAATGCTTTCAGAAGTCATAATATTTACGTAATGCAAGCTATATGTTTGACCAAAAGCATCGAAAAATTTGCAACTTGAAGTGAATGACAAAATTTTACAAGTCGTTTTCCAGCCCTACCCCCATACTTGAAAAGTCGGAAAAATCAATATTTTGAAATGTGCCAAACCCATATTTGCAGATTCAAACTTTTCCTTGTATTTTCAAATAACATAGAACTTGGTAATATTGTTCCAATAAAAGAAAGAAATATATAGGGTAGTGTGCATACAAGAGAGAACCAACAAGTTAAAAATCGCCATTTTAAGCTTTTTTCGGCTATTTTGTATCTTAAAGCCCATTTCATAAAACCAACCAAAATTTTAAAACTGTAACACCAAAGACAGAAAGACTGACTTAGAAGACCATATACTGCTGCTAAAATAAACATCGAACTAGTGCAATTAATTTGAAGATGTATAATATTCAAGTTTAATCTACCCTACCCCCTAAATTTTACTGACAACAATTTTTCTGAAAAGTTTCAGAAAATGGGGTGAAAAAATGAAGTTCCTCAGATTGACAATTTTCATGGCTAATTTAATGCATATCATCAATATGTATCAAAGATCATCAAAATATATTTTAATATTAGGAAAATATCTACAACCGTTTTCGAGATATTCAACAAATGGAAAACCGGAAGTTCCGAAATGTCAAATGTTAGCAGCGAACATCCTTAATAACAAAGCCATAAAAATATTACAGATGGGAATAGTATTGTTATGTAATAATTGTAGGTTTTGTGCGGATAGGTGGCTACAATAATTTAGAGAGACTTTACTTCGAGGCTATACCTTCAGTTCGTAGCAATACAAGCAGCTGTGGTCTGCCTCGAGAAGATGCCTTCCACGTGTTTCAGGATCCCGTTACAGGTGACCAGCCGTGGCCTGGTCTGGTTCTACAGTCGTCACTGGGCTGTCTGTGGTATTGGTGCTGTGATCAGGTGATGCACTGAAAAATAAGCACATTATAACTTATCGGATCACGCCAAGTGGCGGCACCAGGAAAAGACTCGATTGCAGTCACATCATATGCTACAGCAGAGCATTTTCTCACTTCTTACTTATGTTCTAAAAAATTGATTTTAGATTTCACTTGTGGTTTTATTTCGGTTTTAGTCATCATTAGTCTACATCACCAATTTGAAATAAAAACCATACATTATAATTGAGCCGCGACGCGAGAAAACCGGTCTTCGGGGTTTCCGACCAGGTGCGACACAAATCGGTCTGTACAGTCACAGGAGCAGGCTAGATACTTGAAATTTTGGCTATGAGTAGAAGAGGAATTATACTATCCGAGTAGCGAAAACAAAGGCGCTGATCAGCTTCGCGGTTACCGCGAAGCTGATCTGCGCCTTTGTTTTCGCCTAGGCAAAAATCCGGTTTTCTCACGATGCGGCTCAATTTATGTTACTCAGGTAGATGCCATAAGGAGTTTTTTTTTTTTAATTTGACTGACCCATTCACCTCCTGGTTTCAGGTTATCGTGCAGCGCTCTCTTGCCGCCAGGTCTTTATCCCACGCTAAGGGTGGTTCTATTCTGGCTGGTCTACTCAAAGTGCTGCCTCTGTTTCTCCTGATATTTCCTGGAATGATAAGTAGGATACTATTTCCAGGTATAAACACACCAGGAAAACATGTCCATGCAATGAATACCCCCTTAAACCCCACTTTTATATGGTAAAATTAATTGAGGTATGCAGGAGTGTCATATCTTTCTTATTTTTGGTCCAAAACAAAGATTGTGGGTAATCGTTAGAACCGCCTAGGCGAGGGGGTTCTAACGTAATTTATGTTTTGAGCAAAAATAAGAAAATTATCAAAAATTATCTGATAAAATTTCAGTTTGTACAATAATGTGCTGATCGAAAATGGGTTTATTATATTCTGGTAATTTCATTGGTATTTATCTAGAAGTAGTGTGAATAGAGGCTAGAATCAGTAAAAATAGAGACACCTTTTGTCGAATGCCACTTCTAAAAATACTATATATAAACGAGTATTTCCCTCATCTATTAAACGTCAACTAACTTTTAAAAAGACTATTTTCATGTTTTTACAATGTAGAAAAGTGATTTTTCATACCAGGATTCTTTCTAATTTGATTTATCACACGCATATTGTGATTGCAATCTCTATTATAGACGAAGTTGCTTGTGCGGATCCAGAAATTTGTAAGAGAGTATGTGACAATTCTGTTGGTTGTTCAAACATCGCTTATCCTAAACTGGTACTAGAATTACTGCCTATAGGTTAGTATAAAAATAAGGCAGCTGTGTGTATGGTACAAATAACGACGGAAAAATGTCAAGTAGTGTGTTGAAAATAAAAAAAAAATACTTGAGGAAGACAATTATAGAAATAATCATCATCAGTGAAGATGTAATTCTTGGCATGTTCTTATAGCAATGTACATCTGGGCCCAGTTGTTCAAAACTAACGACGTCGTTAGTTAACGTTTCGTTAAATTTTCAAAAATTAATATTACAAATACACCGTTATTTTTTGTTGAAAAAATGTGAGAATCCTTTGCACTGCAAAGGATTCTCACATTTTTTCAAAAAAAAAAATAACAGTGTATTTGTTACTCTACCTGATATTTGCTTAACAAATTTAAGTCTTAACGATATCGTTAAGCTAACGATGCTTTGAACAACTGGGTCCTGGTACGCATATACAGAATTACTAAAGCAAAAGTCTACAAGACCAAATTGCTCTAAACGTTTTCTGCATCTGTTTTCGTATACGGTAACTTTATTTCTTTTGTTGGTCTCTGATTGAAGTTTGCTGAATTATCATATAACTGAGTACATACATTTCTGTGACGACTGGTGTTGTCTGTTTCTTTCACGCTTTGAGTTAAAAGTATTAATTCCTTGCGATTTCATTCTTACTTTAGTCAGTCAGGTGACATTGTTATTGTTTTATGTAGGTGCCAGAGGATTGTTGATAGCAGTAATGCTGTCGGCTATAATGAGTTCGTTGACGTCTATCTTCAACAGTGCTAGTACAGTGTTCACCATGGATGTATGGAGAAGAATTAGGCCGGGTGCTGAACAGCGAGAACTACTCATTGTTGGGAGGTAGGACTGATTACTTTGTCGGTGGATTTCCCTGCCAGTGTACCCATTTATGACGAATGGACTATCCCATTGTGGTCATTGGTTTGAATCCACTTTCATTTGCGGGTTCACCAATAGTGATTTTAAAGTTCTATTCATTTGTTGGTGATTTTTTCTATAATTGTGATTTTTGCACGAAATTAAAGAAACTTTATATTGTATGTTTGTTACCACATAATCATCTAACTGCTGTCTGCTTTCTCGCTGGTTTATTTATAGCCATTGTGTGTTTAGTGAATATCCTTTGGGTACCAAAGGAGAAGGTGATTCGGAGTGCGGCATTGCTAAAGTACGTGTATGATTGAATTATCAGCCCGTAATGGTGATTTTCCGTGAGAATTAAAACTCTTTGTACTGTATGTTTATTTTTAATGCATACTTCATCTTTCTCCCTAGATTATTCATAGTCCTTATGTGTATGTGTGTGGTGGCCTTCCTTCCTTAGGGTACCAATGGTAAAGGTGTTTCAGAGTGGAGCATTGTTCAAGTGTATGGTTGAATTACCGGCCAGTAATGGTGATTTTCCGTGAGAATTAAAACTCTTTGTACTGTATGTTTATTTTAGATGCATACTTCATCTTTCTCCCTAGATTATTCATAGTCCTTATGTGTGTGGTGGCCATCCTTTGGGTACCAATGGTAAAGGTGTTTCAGAGTGGACGATTGTTCAATTATATGGTTGCCGTGGAAGGATACATAGGCTCCCCGCTTGGTGTACTGTTTCTGATGTCAATATTTTCAACCAAAGTCACAGAAAAAGTATGCTCAATACCAATTTCAATACTTATTCTATAAATATGTCAGCCATATAGTCCTGATTGTGGTTATAACCACATTAAGGAAAATATAAACTCTTATTCAGATTTCAAATCTTACCTTGTCCTTATAACAGTAGCTGTTCAAAATATGACACATGTTTCAAAGTAAGATTAAAATGTTGAATACGAGCTGGTTAATATCTCTTGTGTTGCCATTTGAACTGTCATTCAATAAATTACTATAGATGCTATTTTAACACTGATGCTGTCAATGGTAGCATTCATTGTATATATCTAGATGTCTTTGCTGTTGATTTTCCAGGGTGCTTTTTATGGAATAATTCTCGGTCATATATGTGGGGCATGTCGATTCATTATTGAGCTGGTCCACCCAGCGCCACCCTGTGGTGAAGAGGATACTCGGCCACTGTTTCTGTCCAAGTTTCATTATACTTACTACGTGCAACTTCAGCTTCTCTTCACGGCGATATCTATAATGATAATAAGCATGTTTACTCGGGCTAGGACTGAGGAGGAGGTCAGTAGTTGGCATTTGAGCCACGTCGTGGGAAAACCAACAATGTGGTTTCCGAACAGGTCCGACACAAACCGAGCTGCACAAGCACAGAAGCAGGCTAGAAGCTTGAAATTTCGGATTTAAGTAGAAGAGGAATTGTACTATCCGAGTAGCGAAAACAAAGGCGCTGATCAGCTTCGCGGTTACCGCGAAGCTGATCTGCGTCTTTGTTTTCGCCTATGCAGATTGTTGGTTTTCTCACGAGGCGGCTCATTTATTCATACAGGCCATACTTCTTAAATTAAATTGTTTTGAACAATGTGGAGACTTTAAGATGTTAAAGAAAAACAGTCGAATATATTTCATAAAATTTATTTGGATTTCATTAATGTTACAGAAAATATGTTTCCAGTTGCTGAAAAATATCAGATTTAAATAATAAACTATATGTAATAAAAATTAACACTGGGGTCCTTTAAGAGCAGTGAACATATTCTGGTGAGCAGTATTATGGTTCCTTTCGGCTACAGTGACTCTTTAGATTTGACAAGATGGAGACAAAGAGAATTACTGTAATTTTGCACCTTTCAACAAGATAAAAGACTAGTATTATCCAAATGGGGCCAGATATTTAAATGTTGGTTAGAAAATGTATCTAAACCGATAATAATTTTCTGATTTCTCGCTGATCTCAAAGGACCTAAAAGGAATACATAATCTGCACTATGGATGATGTACGGGGAGACTTTTAGGGCCGCCACACGGCACAACACCCGCGCACTCGTGAAAATTCTGTTTTCAACTCGCTCGATGAAATATATCTGGTATTCACCTCAAAAAACAAATATCCTCTATAAGTGTTACTAATTAACTAATCATTTTAATTACTGTACGTGTTTATCCTACCGTTTTCTTGCTGGCAGGTGGTGAAATAATGGGCTGCAAATATTATTGTCATTTTTGGAAAACCAGTCGAAATGGAGACAGTATTTCGTTTCGAGAAGCCCTCTTTTGGGCATGGTTTGTGTCGTGTGGCGGCTTTAAAAAGTCTCCCCGTATATCATCCATGGTGCAGATATATTTTCTTTTTGGTCATTTGAGATCAGCGAGAATATTCTGAGAAATCAGGAAATTATTATCGATTAAGATACATTTTCTAACCAAGAATTAACATATTTGGCCCCGCTTGGATAATACTAGTCTTTGTATCGACAACCCTGATAAAAGTTGCAAAATTACAGTAACGCTCTTTGGCTCCATTTGCCAAATTTCACGGGTCACTGACGAGGGTTAAGTAGCCGAAATCATGGTATGACCCATCACCCTTTCTCATTAATATAATCTGTTTTATTTTTTATTTAATACACTTAAAAGAAATAAACTTCCTTTTTCATCGTAGCTGGTTGGCGTCACGTGGTGGACAAAACACAAAGGTGCCAAAGTTGCCAAGCAAGAAGTCATTCCTGAAGAAGAGTCATCAATCTACATGATTAGAGGTAAAGCCTGCATAAAAGTTTATGGAAGATAATGAGCCGCCTCGTGGGAAAACCAACAATGTGGTTTCCGAACATGTCCGACACAAACCGGCCTGTACAAGCACAGAAAAGAGCTAGAAGCTTGAAATTTCGGATTTAAGAAGAAGAGAAATTGTACTATCCGTGTAGCGAAAACAATGGCGCTGATCAGCTTCGCGGTTACCGCGAAGCTGATCTGCGCTTTTGTTTTCGCCTATGCAGATTGTTGATTTTCCCATGAGGCGGCTCATGTGATTTAGTTTGTCCATTTTAAGGTAAATAGTTGTACAAAATCTTTTGAAATATCTGCAGGTCTTAGCTACATGTACTGTTGAACAGCCATATACATTAATATCCTTAAATTCCATCAAAGTTCATTGACTGTCAAATTGTGATTCAGCATAACTGTTTGAGCCTTAAAGACCCAAGAATACATTTCAGATCATGACGAGATGACGTCAGATAACACGGCTACTAAGACAACGGGTTGTAAACGCTGGATAGAACTCCTCTGTGCGATACGGAGTACAGACAAAACTACGACTGAAGTGAAAGATCAGATACAAGACATCAAGTCGTTCCTGAAACAAGGGAGGACGGCGGCGACGGTTTTAAATTTTGCTGCGGTGCTACTGATCATCATTGTCGTATTTATAACGGCATTTTATCATTGAGCTCGGCGTTTTATTATTATCATACACGAGACACATTTATTGACTGTTTAGATCATAGAAAAGTATTTTCTGTCTTTGCAGTGTCTTTAGTACCTCATGTTATAAAATTCGGCTATTCCAAACAATGTGCAATTGGTAAATTGTGAAAGAAAAAGTTCTAAAATGATTAGCCCTTTAATATGTAAGTCAATGTGAAACTTGTTGGCATGGCGTTTTAACGGGGTCTCTGCAGGCCTGCATATGGATTCCCAAGCTGTCTCTCTCTACATAAGTTAGAAAACACTGTATTGAATTTACCAATAGCCAGAAACTCCTATATGCCAAGTACCATATGTACGGACGGTGCTGGAAGCGGTTTAGTTATATGATTTAAGAAAGCGTTTCATAATAAAAATTGAGAGAACCCATTTAAGAATATGAGATACTTTTTAGTATACAATGTATTATTATTGAAGATACTCGTATTAAGGTAACGGTTCTTACCCTGCGTATAGAAAGACATTGATATCAGTAGTGTGTTGGTCACTTTGCTTTCAAGACATTGTTCTGGCACCAAAGTGACCCGGGCACTACTGATATCCTGCACAGCTTGGCGCTATGTCAAGTACCGGTATATGGCTACATGTATATTTACCTGTCGCACATGTTGTAATGATGACATGGATAACGTTTCTGTTTGTTCAATTCAATATCACTTGCAGAAACCAGTAAATTATCATCTATATATTTTATGTGTATAGTTAATATTTGATTTTGATATAAACGTATAATTTTTCTTAAGAGTGATTGTTCCTCTTTATTATCCCATTTGTGACATTTCGAAACTTATAAATCAACATATAAACAAACATGCATCTAGTTGTATACATAATAGATGAAAAAAATGTTGATCAGATAAGAATAGTCTAGGCAAGCGAAACGTCAAACTGGCAAAGCCACACCAGAGATGGGAATTTATTGGAGGGGATTAGTCTGTAGCTCTAAGATGACCAGTGTGAATTTTACCACGGATATGTGGTGAGCCGGCAATGTACCTGCGGCCACATCCTTAGCGCAGCCTATCTCTATATATACTGCCACTCCCTCACAAACATTTAAGGTAGGTTAGCGCATCGTCTGTTCGTATCAGACAGAAAAAAGGTGAAGAAAGGATAAAAAGCATTAAAGTGAAGGGTAATAACATGTGATATGTTAAATAAAAATAGTTAAGAATAGCTAAAATCATATAACAACAGACAAGTATGGATCTAAGGGCGAAAATATTCCAGCTTGCAGACTGCGACCTTGAAGACCTCAAGGCTCTGTGAGCATACAACAGACTGTGGGAGGGCATTCCATTGGACTATGGCAAGGGGGAAGAAAGAGTATTTTAGTAGTCAGTCGAAGTGGAGACCTGCCTAAAGGCCACTGAGTGGTAGTACCTAGAGACTCTATTGCTTCTGAAAAAGGTACGTCAACTAAACCGTCAGCCTTTCTTTGATCCAATGTGCGCCATCCAAGGTTTTGAACAATCCGAATTACACTTGCCCTTTGATCAAACTTGCTGACTCGGGTAATGATTCTTGGAATTGTTCAAACTGCAAAGCTGATTGCAGCCTATGCAGTGGTGCTGTTTTGAATTCCCATAAGGCTGTCCAGTGTGACAAATGTGAAATGTGGGTGCACAATAACTGTTCTTTTATGATGCAAAACTCAAACTGTACATGGATCTGCCACAAATGTGACTTTTTCAATTTCTCAGACTTTTTTTCAATGAACAGTTTAACTTGGAAAGTGAAAATATTGCAAAAGGTCATGAAACCAAGTCCACTGAAACCTTGACTGGCAAAAACAGTTTTATTAGTGGTCTGAAATTTTCAAGTATCAACATAAACAATTTAAGAGGCAAAAAACTTGAGTTGTTGGCCTTCATTGATTTTAATCAATCTCAGATTGTGGCGATTCAGGAGACAAAAATTGACAACTCCATATTAACGTCTGAACTATTTCCGGAATCTTTTCCATACAGCGTGTACAGAAAAGATAGAACCTTAAATGCTACTTGTGCACAAGGACATCCCACACATGCCCCTCACAGAATTGGACAATGACTCAGAGTCAGATTGGGTCAAACTTTTTGTAAATAAGAAAACTCACTTTGTGGCTAGCCTGTCGATGGTCACTTACCAGTATCGGACAATGGAAATGAAGTATTGAACTCCCTGGAAAAGTTTGACAATTTATTTAGAGAACAGCTTGACAAAATCAAGAAATATTAATAAAGCCAACAAACTCCCCTTAATTCACGTTTTAGGTGATCTTAACTTTAGATATATTGTATGGCCGGACAGACTCAACAAATCTGGGTCATCATTGAGTCAGACGGAGGGTCAGATTTTGATAGATATCATGAATGACCATGGTTTGGACCAATTAGTCAATTTCCCCACCAGAGAAAGAAATACTTTGGACTTAATTTTGACCTCTCTTCCTAGTCAGTTTGTAGACATTCATCCCCCGGATAAGCTCAGTGATCATGACATTGTTTCTGGCACATTGAAAATTGCTATCCCCCATATAAAGAAACCTAGGAGAAAAGTGTATCGTTATCAGAAAGGTGATTATGAATCTATGAGAGCAGAAATACTCAAATTTGCAAAGGAAAGATACTTCAACGGTTACTCAGATACTCGGTCGGTCCAGGAAAATTTCAATCTCATTACTTCGTTTATTCAGGAATCGGCAGATAAACATATCCCCTCAAAAACTAGTCGTTCAGTTTCCTCTGTCCCTTGGATAACACCTGAAATAAGAAGGAAGATTCGCAGAAAAAATGCAACTCATGCAAAAGCTAAAAAGACTGGTAGTGCAAAATTTAGATCTAAATTTGAATCTCTACGGAGAGAAATCAAAGCTGATATCAGGAAGCAGCATGATCTTTACGTGAACAACTTGGTGAGAGATGTTAAGGCTAATCCTAGAGATTTTATAGGTACATAAACAGTCAGAAAAAAGATACCCAAGGTATTCCCCCGTTGGAAAAGAGAAATGGAAGTGGAATTGCACAATCCGAATTTGAGAAGGCGGAAGAATTTAATGGTCAGTTCTCGGATGTTTTCACTAAAAGTGAATACAAACAGGTCCCTCTTATGGATAGATCTGCCCCATTCATGCATGATATTGTGGTTACAAAGGAAGGGGTGACCAAACTTCTCAAAGGTCTAAACCCGTCTAAAGCCTTAGGGCCTGATGAGCTTCATCCCAGAGTCCTAAAGGAACTGGCTATGGAATTAGGTCCGGTATTCGCCCATCTCTTACAGCAGTCAATTGATACAGGTGAAATTCCTAAAGAATGGTCTCTTGCTAATATTTGCCCCCTGTTTAAGAAGGGCGACAGGTCACTTGCCCGCAGTTACCGCCCTGTTTCTTTGACATGCATTCCTTGTAAGCTTCTTGAACATATTGTATGCTCAAATATTATGGCCCATCTTGATGAATATGAACTCTTGTCGGACAGGCAACACGCATTTAGGAAATGGCATAGCTGTGAAACTCAGTTGACTACAGTGATAAATGATTGGGCAAAAATCTTAGACAAAAAAGGCCAGGTTGACACTTTTATACTCGATTTTGAAAAGGCTTTCGATACACCTCCCCATGAACTCCTTAAAAGCAAATTGTTTAGCTATGGAATAGGTGGAACAACACTGAATTGGATAAATGCTTTCCTTTGTTTCAGACAACAACGGGTAGTGGTAAATGGTATTAAATCGGACTGGGCCCCAATTGTGTCGGGTGTCCCTCAGGGCACCGTTCTCGGCCCCTTGCTGTTTTCCTTGTATATAAATGACATCTAAGCAGACATTGAGTCTGAAATAAGACTCTTTGCTGATGATTGTGTTTGCTATCGTGAAATCAAGAATGAAGAGGATACATTGAAACTTCAGAGAGACATTGATCGTTTAGGCAGTTGGGCTAGGAAATGGGGAATGAGATTTCAACCCGTCAAATGCCACATGATGCAGCTGACAAATAAACGGTCTAGTAAGTTACAGGCTAACTACACCCTTGAGGGCACTGTACTGGAAAACGTTGAAAGCATAAAATACCTGGGTGTAACTATCACAAATGATTTGAAATGGAATACTCATATTTCCAATGTTTGTACAAAGGCTAACAGAACTCTCGGATTCTTGAGGGGAAATGTGTATTCTTGTCCCCCAGATGTGAAAGAAGCAGCTTGTAAAGGACTGGTGCGGCCGGTCTTGGAATATGGAAGCTCAGTTTGGGACCCTCACACTCATGGCCTCCAGGAAGAACTGGAAAAGGTCCAAAATCGTGCGGCAAGGTTTGTGACTGGAAATTATGTTTTTGAAACTGGGAGCATGACTGGTATTTTAGGTCAACTGAAATGGGAATCTCTTAAGAAAAGGAGGAAGGATAGCAGACTTATATTGCTATACAAAGGTCTAAAGGGTAAAGCCAGAATACCCACAGATGACCTTATCCCGAAGAATAGGCGTTGTAGAAATCAACACTCTTTGGCTTTTCAGATACCTTCAGCTAGCAAAGAAGCGTACAAAAGTAGTTTCTTTCCGCAGACTATCAGAGACTGTCCAGAATGACCTCCCTGATTCTCTTATCTCCTCTGCTGAAATGTCTGATGACTGTGTGTCCAAGTTCGCATCTCTTGTGAGAGCCAGGGACTAATTTACCTCTTGGCGCACCCCCTGGTGAGGTATTGTCAATTTGGCGTGTCACCAGTAAACCATTCAGATCAGATTCAGATTCAGACTGTCCAGCCGGCAACTCTTCGCTGGACTTGTTCGATTTGAGAAATACGCTTCTTGTCGTTTGGATCCAAGTCAGCTGAGGCATAATCAAGCTGTTGTCGCACTAGGGAGTTGTAGACCGTTTCATGCACCTTTGGTATTTTGGTTTTTATATTTCGCCAAACAAAATTGAGTGTGTGGCTAGCGCTATTGACAATCCGGTTGATGTGAGAATTCCAGGATAGGGAACTGGAAATATCAACCCCAAGATATGTTGCACACGAAACAGACTCCAATGCCTGTATGTACGGTATATAGTCTTTTTAATGGGAATTTTAGAGCCTGAAACGTGTACAACCTGGCATTTCGAGGGGTTTAGTTCCATGTCCCATCTGGTTTCCCACCTCGAAAGTGTGTCCATGTCATTTTGGAGTGTTGAACCGACGTCTTCACTTTCTATAGTGAGAAACAGGTCTGTATCATCAGCAAACAGACGCACTTAGGAACAGACCTCATCAGGCAGATAATTGATATAGATAAGGAACAGAATAGGCCCCAAGACTGAGCCCTGTGGTATCCCTGATGTTACTGGTACTGATTCTGACTCCTCTCCCTCATTGACTACCCGCTGGGGTCTGCACCCAAGGAAAGCTCGGACCCAGTTCAACACATGTCCTCGTATGCCATATTGATGCAGCTTCCAGAGGAGTTTACTGTGGTTAACCTTACCAGAAGCCCAGTTAGATGATGCCCGTCTGTTTATCCAAACTAGCACTCCTTGCAATGTCCTCTATGAGCATGATGAGCTGGGTCTCGCATGACCGATCTTCTCGGAGCTTGCCTGTCTGTAAGGATCTAACGAAAATGATTTTGATGATCGGAGCAATCTCTTCTCCAAATTCTCTCATCAGAAGGGGTTTGAGCCTAACTGGTCCAGCAGCCTTACCAGGTTTTAGGGGTTTGTTTGGTTTTAATAGTTTGAGCAATCCGTTTTGTGCGATGTCAATCTCTGGCGTGGTAGAGTCCTGTATCGGGTCCATTGGTGATGTCAGATTGAGAAGGCAAACCACCCATAAGGTTCAGGTCCTGCACGCGCATCTGGGCGAGGTGAGAAAGTGATAAAGGTTCTTTAGGAATGAAGGCCGAACTGAACTAGGCGTCAGAATGGAGAATGCCATTATGTTTCAAGGGTGGAATGCCTTGCTGATCACGTCTGGAGTTTTTCAGGAAAGAAAAAAAAAAACTTTTTACTGTCACGTGTGTTGTCATCGTCAATGAGTCCCAAGAGATATTCGAGAGAGGCTTGGTATGAGCCTTCAATCTTCTTCTGGATTTCCTGTCTTAGAGTCTGAAATTTAGTCCGGATGTCATGGTCATTGGATTTTTTTTAACCTTACATATAGTCTAACTCTTTAAGGATAAGTCGTTCAATCTCTTGGGTTATCCATGACAGAGATGACTTGCCACGGATAAGCTGGGAGGGTATGCATTTTTCAGATAGTTTGTACAAAGTGTTTGTGAAGTCTGTCCAAAGTTTAGATGATTTGTTAAAATAACAGTTGGGAAATGTTTCATTTTGGCTTTGAGAGTCGGCCAGTCTGCTTTATTGAGTAGCAAGACTTTGCGGGGTTTCTGTTGGGTAGGTTTTAGTGATGCTTCAGTACAAACAATATCGTGATCACCAAGGCCAGGGGAGCAATGTATGCTGTTGATTCATCAAGGTTAGATTGATTGTGAGGAACAGGTCTAGAATGTTATATCCTGTCTGGTAGGTTCAGAGACTACTTGAATGAACTTGTAGTCCTCTACTGTGGTAAGGAAGACATTTTATACCTTACTGAGGGAGCAATCAGATGTGTGAAAGCCAAGTTGTTGTTGTTGTAGGCTGAGGCTATCCGCACGACGGTCGTGCCGATAACGCCGCTTATCCGCACGACGGTCGTGCCGATAAGCGGCGTTATCGGCCCGACCGTCGTGCGGATAGCCAATGCTACAGGTATTGGCTATCGGCACGACGGGAGTATGAGACAATGAAGCTTTCTGATGCATTAAATTATTTATTTGCAATTAAATGAATTAATTTGAAGTTTATTCGAAAAACATCTTATGCTACAAAAATAAATACGAAATAATAATAAAAAAAAAAATAATGAAAATAAAAAAAAAATGAATAGGCTTATTAAAAAGTGGAAAACTATCACCATTGTACATTATATGCAAGATCTAATCTTTGTCTTAATGAAATGTTTCATGCTAATCGATCAATTGCTATTAAATTAAAAGGTTGTTTATTATTTTGGATTATCATATTTTTTATTAGTTTACCTTCGATAATTTCTTATTTACGCATTCGCATGGCTGATTTTTCACAGGTAAGTTCACAGGTAAGCCAATTTCAGCAAAATAATAATTGTGTTAATTAAAAAGTAAAATTTCTTGCATGGGTAAATTCTGTTTCAGTTTGAAACAAATGGATAATATATACCAACTTAAAATGTTACCAATTCTCTAAACATTTAACATTCACAAATCTATTTTCCTGTCGTGCGGATAACGCCGCTTATCCGCACGACGGTCGTGCCGATAAGCGGCATTATCGGCACGACCGTCGTGCGGATAGCCAGTGTCGTTGTTGTATGAGGGCTCCAGCCTGGTTAGGCTCAACAGCTCGAGAGCTGACTTGTAGAAGAGAAGTGGCGGCTGGATACGAAACGACCCAGATCATCCAGGCATGACACGGAAATTAAACAACTAGAACACGTCAACACCCTTGATGGATTTTATTCCTAAATTTGCAATGGCCGACTACGATGAAAACTTCTGTTTTCACACATAATTCCAAAGCAATGACTCCTTGAATGCTGGGTAATTAACTAGTGCATCAAATTTTGTCTAGATGATGGCAAAGTATTTCTTTTTCCGCAATTCGACGGTCATTCTGCGATCAGAATCACACGCATGCACACTGAGCCCGACACACAGGCTAGCCTTGGTTTTCTCCTGTTCTGTTAATTCCATGTGGAATCCGGGACGTTTCGCCCCCAAACCATTTCGCCCCCTAGTCGTTTCGCCCCCAAGACGTTTCCCCCCTCAGTGTTAGAAATAAGACTCACTGTTTTTACTTTCACATCTGCTAGAATCTAGCTTTTATTCTTGCACTGACAGCGCGACTGCACATAATACTCGTGAGAGGGTGCTGCAGTATGAAAAGATAGATAGATAGATAGCAACTTGCCCGGGGGGCAACCTGAGGTCAAGTTCAACTTGCCCCCCAGGATTTTAACTTGCCCCCCAAAACTTGCGATTTTTTTTACCAAAAAAAATTAAACATGTGTCAATAATTTGATGTGCAATTCATGTTTCAGACAGTGTTATCACGTTATTAAAGCAACTTTGGTTCCACTCTATTCCTGCAGTTGAAAATTTGACTAAACAGATTTTAGCATCATCAGCAAAATTATGTGCATACAATGACAACCATGCGGAATGCATTTGTAAAATCTAAGAAGAATATTTGTTCTACAACACTCGGACTCACCTGGGGAATTCCACTTGTGACTGTTTACTGTTTTTGAAGTTTTGCCATTGATTATAACTTTTTGCTTTCTACCAGATAAAAATCTTTAATCCACTTATAAATGTACTTGCACAGATATACCATACCCCTACTTTTTCAACCTTATATTTGGTACTTTTCAAAGCATTTATAACCATCAAAGATACATGACAGCCAGTTTCAAAATAAAATAAAAGAAAGTTTCAAAAATTCTTCTGTCCAAGTGTTTACATCCACTTCAAGCTCAAAAGGTTGATGTACCGATCAGCTGATGTTTTGGGTTTTTTTTTCATTAAGCTATTTTGTGCAACTAAAACATTATTTGCATGAAACCTTTGCTTGCCCCTTTTTTAAAAAGTCAAACTTGTATTTAGAAAACTGTGGTTCTATAAATAGAAAATCTGCTTTGACCCAAAATACTTAATCACTTGCAAATTATTTAGATTGCAATTTTCTTGTGTGAAATACTTAATAATTTTATTTACTCAAAATTATATTGTCGATAATAACCGACAAAGAACTGAAACTGTTTTCCTTCGCATTGTTAACTTAGTGCAGAGTGGGTGGGGTACAGTGACTGTCAAAAAAGATCGTGAATTCTGAACTTGAAAAACATGATTATGCCTAAAAAAGAAAGTTAAAATCGAGTTAAAATCCACTGGTTTTTGGTATTACAAACAAAATGAAACAAAACTGGGTTGAAAGCAAGTGTCTCTGCCCGAAATAATTGCTGGAAATGGTAAACTTTTCTACTTTCGTTTTTACAGATGCGTCAGTTTGAGGTGTTGCTGTCAAATTTTAGTGCCATGCCATATTTTTTTTGCGTAAAATATGCATGGCTCAAGGATAGATGGATCACTGAGACTGTTTTTTTTTACTTCAGAGTGCTCCATTCAGGTTTGTTTAGCGGCTGGTTCATCTTTTTGAGGCCCGAATATCGGTTAAACAAGTACTGATTCCATACTTTTTTCTTCCCAAAAGAAACGAAAAAAGGAGGCTACTGATTGGTCAATATAATCACATCTACCCAATCAGAATGTTCGTTACATTGAATACATTCAATAACCGCATTTAACTGCACTGGATAAAAAGTGAACGAAATGACCAAAAACGACCGGAATTGAAGGAAAACGGACCAAAATTTCAGGTTGTCCGGCGGGCAAGCGCAAGGCAAACGTAGGTTGTCCGACAGGATTTCAACCCGTGTCGGGCAATCGGGCAATTGCTTATTTCTAACACTGCCCCCTAGTCGTTTCCCCCCTAGTCGTTTCCCCCCTAGTCGTTTCGCCCCCCTAGTCGTTTCGCCCCCTAGTGTATAGATATAGGGCATGTTGGGATGACGTCATACAGGTAAGTTTGTTCATTTGGCGGAGGTACATGACTCGGTGTTTATCGCTATGCCATACCAAATTTGGAGCGCAAAATATGGACTCAAAATGAAATTTTTCCATCAAAGCATTGCATATTCTATTAGATTTCCGGATATAATTTATTCCAATGTAAGGAATGCGTAATATTTTGGTCAAATTATGGTTTTATTAGCGTCTGAAAGTAGTAAACGCATAGCGATAATGACCGAGGTTACCACCTCCACCGAATGAAGATAATAGCGGGAAAGGTGACCGATATTGATTTTTTTTCACGGAAGAGTACCTTGCCGACATGCCCTATAGTATAATTACCTTATGTACATCATTTTGCTTCAGGTAAATAATTATGCTAGGCAATAAAAAATTCAAACTTGTAAAGTCTTACTAAGTTAATCACTTGGGCAATCAATGCTGTAAAAGAGTTCGTTTGCAAAAGACATGTCATTTCGCTGGCTTTTGTAAATTTATACAGTTGAGTCTCCTGGAGTTGCGCGGCACATGGACTTGCGCATGTCATATTTTATTGTCTCGGAACTAATGCATGAAAGTTTACAATCGTTTGTTAGTAACATTTTATCAATTAACATCATTATAGAAGCCAAAGATGCAAAATATCATAGATTGAGCATCCATGAACAGAACAGACGGTGAAAGTTTAAGTAAAACATACATGTCAGTCATTTTGTTTACCTGGTGTATTGCATTGTCCTAATTATCTATTCATTGGGCTGCTGTAATCCATATTTTTCTTACCAATCAGCTAGAAACAAGACTAGCTTCAACAATTATCTATTCAAATACAATATTTCTTATGGAAAGCCCTCTGCTAATGTCAAATAAATGAAGTGCGCAACTCCATGTGACCTTTGACGTCAGGGATAAACATGGGGGTACCTTTACTTATGTTGGAATTCCAAGAAATCATTTGAATATTTTCACGATTTCTTTTGGTAATTTTATGCATCAAATTTTCATGCAAATAGAGGATTATTTATTTCATCGAGACTGAGCTTCTTTTCATGTCTAAACGGTCAAACAATGCTTAGGTGCGCAACTCCAGGGGACAGCATCGTATCTGAAAAGAAATTTATGATAGAGCATCGTCGCCCTGTCACGTCAGCCTAAGGGTAAGGTTTATGGGTACCTTACCCTTAGTTACCGGCCAGTACCAGGCCATTAATAAATATTGGCCACTCTGGGAGGTGTGACTAGGACTTGTTACACTATAATATTGTTTTATTCTGTTTACCAATATTATACTGTAACTATAACGTAAATTAAGCAATTGTTACATATATACAAAATATACAAAAACATGATATTACGAATATTTTATTATTAAATATTTATTACCTGTATCACATATGCGATGCTGCCATCGGTCACAGACGTCGCAGGTAACGCCGTGCTGGCGTTTTCCGACAACCTTATTACATGCAATGCACAGATCAGACATTATAGAGAATTCAATGATGAATGATGCTTAATGAATTTGAACATCTAATATACCCGATAATCGGTCTATTAAAAGAAATCGCTGAATAAAAGATAATTAGATTTAAAATTCCACCGAGTCATTAAGTTCTTTTAAAGACAAAGCCTGCCGCATGCCAACAAAACCATAGGATTCGGAAAGCAATCCTTGATTAAAGACTCTATTTTTCACACTTTAGTTAATCATCCTTCAGAAGTCCGTGTTAATAATTAATGACTTTAATTCTGCACATTATTATACCGTAAGTTTTTCACACCTTCACTTTATTACCACACCAAACCTGATATCTATCTATCTATCTATCTATCTATCTATCTATCTATCTATCTATCTATCTATCTATCTATCTATCTATCTATCTATCTATCTATCTATCTATCTATCTATCTATCTATCTATCTATCTATCTATCTATCTATCTATCTATCTATCTATCTATCTATCTATCTATCTATCTATCTATCTATCTATCTATCTATCTATCTATCTATCTATCTATCTATCTATCTATCTATCTATCTATCTATCTATCTATCTATCTATCTATCTATCTATCTATCTATCTATCTATCTATCTATCTATCTATCTATCTATCTATCTATCTATCTATCTATCTATCTATCTATCTATCTATCTATCTATCTATCTATCTATCTATCTATCTATCTATCTATCTATCTATCTATCTATCTATCTATCTATCTATCTATCTATCTATCTATCTATCTATCTATCTATCTATCTATCTATCTATCTATCTATCTATCTATCTATCTATCTATCTATCTATCTATCTATCTATCTATCTATCTATCTATCTATCTATCTATCTATCTATCTATCTATCTATCTATCTATCTATCTATCTATCTATCTATCTATCTATCTATCTATCTATCTATCTATCTATCTATCTATCTATCTATCTATCTATCTATCTATCTATCTATCTATCTATCTATCTATCTATCTATCTATCTATCTATCTATCTATCTATCTATCTATCTATCTATCTATCTATCTATCTATCTATCTATCTATCTATCTATCTATCTATCTATCTATCTATCTATCTATCTATCTATCTATCTATCTATCTATCTATCTATCTATCTATCTATCTATCTATCTATCTATCTATCTATCTATCTATCTATCTATCTATCTATCTATCTATCTATCTATCTATCTATCTATCTATCTATCTATCTATCTATCTATCTATCTATCTATCTATCTATCTATCTATCTATCTATCTATCTATCTATCTATCTATCTATCTATCTATCTATCTATCTATCTATCTATCTATCTATCTATCTATCTATCTATCTATCTATCTATCTATCTATCTATCTATCTATCTATCTATCTATCTATCTATCTATCTATCTATCTATCTATCTATCTATCTATCTATCTATCTATCTATCTATCTATCTATCTATCTATCTATCTATCTATCTATCTATCTATCTATCTATCTATCTATCTATCTATCTATCTATCTATCTATCTATCTCTATCTATCTATCGATCGATCGATCGATCGATCGATCGATCGATCGATCGATCGATCGATCTATCTATCCTAATAAACTTTGACCTTAATAAATAAATAAATAAATAAATAAATAAATAAATAATGGAGGCGAAACGACTAGGGGGGAAATGGTATTGGGGGCGAAACATCTAGGGTATTGGGGGCGAAACGACTAGGGTGGAAAATAGAGGCGAAACGACTAGGGGGGAAACGACTAGGGGGGAAACGTCTTGGGGGCGAAACGTCTTGTGACCTTCCATGTGTTGATGTAGATGATATGTATTAACATTTAAAATAACCGGTTCAGAGTTTTTCTGCTCTGACAGATTGTCTGCAGCATTCCTGTTTAAACTGAGGGTAACCTGGAACTGATGGTGTTTGGTCTTCAAATGTTTCAAGCTTCTGACAACATTCTGTGGTCCATTTTGTATCAGACCTGGTTGGAAGCTCAGAAGACGGGTTATGGCACATGATAATAGATTCTGATTCTGATGAAGTACGTTGCAGGGCCTTTCAGCGTTGATGCAACGGGGAGAGAGCTGGGAAGAAAAGTTAGTCCCAATGGTGGACAGCCTTCCTGAAGCTGTCAACCGTCTTTGCGCGCACAGGATCTTCGTCCAAATGATTCCAGTCTATAATAGTCCTTGAAAAGAATGAGTTCCTGTAGTTATCTGAATTGCACCGCACAGGTCTAAAACATTTACTGTTGTTGGTAACTTGATTGTCTATGATATTTTTAGAGATACAGTCAGTATATTGTTTTGCTTTTATAAGGCGTTTCCCCCGAACAGGAGTCAGTGTTGTATGCTCACGCTCCATCACGTGATGTCCCCTCTCACATCGCCATAGCCAAGATCTGCCTAGACCCACTAGAACCTCCTATGCAAAGGAACCAGCGGTCAACTGCATGGTCTGTTTCATCTTCAAGCAACAGCTGGATAGCAACCCCCATGTACTCATCACCAGAGAAAATGTTCCTCTAGTTTGAGCATCGATGTGACGGCCATCTTGGATGTCATCCTGGATTATACTGAATTTGATGTCGGGCAAACCATCCTAAATGCCATTGAATCTCTATTATGGTCAGACATACAGAATGCCGTCAAAAATTAAGATGATTTCAATGCATCTATATAATTACAGCTCCTTTTCATCGTCAAATTCAGCAAACCCCTGTCAACCGATGGACACATCCAAATACTCCTTTCTTCCCCCCTCCCTTGTAAACAGGATTTCGACAAAAAATCAATGAATTTCGGAATTTCAATATTTAATAATCTCAAGTCTGATAAATATCATTTTTAGCTCGACTGCACGAAGTGCATAGAGCTATTGCAGTCACCCCGGTCGTCCACGTTCCCGTTCCCGTGTGCGTTCCCGTTCCCGTTCCCGTTCCCGTGCGCGTCACACTTGCGTTAAAGTTTTCTAGAAGTCCATATCTTGACAACCACTCATCAGAAAGCATTCATACTTGGACCATAGATACCCTGTAGGGTTAGCTTTCATTCCATGGCATCGGGCCCCTGGGTCCAGGTCAGGGGGTGGGGCTGGAGGTTAAAATCTAGAACACCTTCAAAAATGGCAATTCTTGTGTTAAAGTTTTCTAGAAGTCCATATCTTGACAACCACTCATCAGAAAGCATTGATACTTGGGCCATTGGCACCCTGTAGGGTCGGCTTTCATTCCATGGCATCAGATCCCTGGTTCCATGCCAGGGGGTGGGGCTAGAGGTTAAAATCTAGAACACCATTAATAATAATGGCTTTTCTGTGATATAGTATTCTAGAAGTCTATATCTTGAAAACTTTTTATCAGAGAGCTTTCATACTCGGACCATAGGTACCCTGTAGGGTTGAGTTTCATTCCATGGCATCGGGCCCCTGGGTCCATGCCTGGGGGGTGGGGCTGGAGGTTAAAAACTAGAACACAAAAAAATAGATGTACTGCTGTGTAACTATTACAAGGAGGCATATCTTGACAACAACTTATCATAAAGCATTCATACTTCATACACTTTAGGTTCCATGACATCGGACCTCTGCGTCGGAGTCAGGGGGCGGGGCTAGAGGTCAAAATCTAGAACTCCCCGAATTTTTTTCTTTCTTTTTATTTCTTAATAGAAACAACTTAGGAGGATGGTTGGTCATTCATCTTTTGACTTTGTGACACTGACTTGTGTGTCATGACGGTAAGGGTCGGTTGACCTACTTTCCATGGTTCAGTGATTTTGCCTTATATCTTGACACTCAATTAGTATATTTTCTTACTTCTTTCAGATTATGAGTTAGTACAACCAGGCCTTTGACCCCAACTTACTTATAGGTCACTGTGACCTAATTTCACGGTTCAGTGATTTTGCCTTATATCTTGACACTCAATTAGTATATTTTCATACTTTTTTCAGATTATGAGTGAGTATGACCAGACCTTTGACCCCAATATACTTATAGGTCACTGTGACCTAATTTCACGGTTCAGTGATTTTGCCTTATATCTTGACACTCGATTAGTATATTTTCATACTTTTTTCAGATTATGAGTGAGTATGACCAGACCTTTGACCCCAATATACTTATAGGTCACTGTGACCTAATTTCATGGTTCAGTGATTTTTGCCTTATATCTTGGTACTCGAATGGTTTTTGGACAAACTTCTTTCAAAGTTTGTTTGCGTATGACAAGACCTTTGACCCTGAAGTAGTCCTAGGTCACTGTGACCTAATTTCATGGTTCAGTGATTTTGCCTTATATCTTGACACTCAATTAGTATATTTTCATACTTTTTTCAGATTATGAGTGAGTATGACCAGACCTTTGACCCCAATATACTTATAGGTCACTGTGACCTAATTTCACGGTTCAGTGACTTTGCCTTATATCTCGGCACTCAAGTGGTTTATGAACAAACTTCTTTCACACTATGTTTGCGTATGACAAGACCTTAGACCCTAGTAGTCCTAGGCCAATATGACCTAATTTCACGCTTCAGTGATTTTCCTTTATATCTCGGCACTCAATTGGTATATGAACATACTTCTTTCACGATATGTATGAGTATGACAAGACCTTTGACCGTAAAGTATTCCTGGGTCACTGTGACCTAATTTCATGGTTCAGTGATTTTGCCTTATATCTCGACCCTCATTTGGTATTTTTTCATACTTCTTTCTGATTATGAATGAGTATGACCACACCTTTAACCCAAACATACTTATAGGTCACTATGACCTAATTTCATGGTTCAGTGATTTTGCTTTATATCTCAACACTGAATGGGTATATTATCATTTTTCTTTCACATTATGAGTAAGTATCACTAGACCTTTGACCCTGCAATACTTATAGGTCAGTGTGACCTTTTTTCACGGTTCAGTGATTTTGCCTTGTGTCTTGGCACTCAGTTGGTATATGAACACACTTCTTTCACAATATGAGTGAGACCTTTAAATCTTAGGTAGTTATAGTTAACTTTCATGGTTCAGTGATTTTGCCTTATTGCATCAAGACAAAAAGATGTATGAGCATAATGCTTTGGGTTACTGGTTGGGTTTGACCTTATGTTTGACAAAGGTCAGAAGCAGTCGAGCACGCTGTCCTGCGACAGCTCTTATTATTTTCTTATTGCCAATTTTAGCGTGTACGCGGTACTATCATTCACCTATTACCAATATACCAAACCGAGCAACTGATTTTCGTAATCACAACAGGCAGTCTGATTGCCAATTTTCATTCCAAGTTTAGCATGTGTCGACTGGCATGCCTTGCCAAGAAATTAAAACGCAACTCAGCTCCTGCAAAAATTATCAAAACTACACCGGTTACTGGTATACCACAGTAAAAGGGTGTCGGTCATCATAAACCATTTGATTCTGTCTCAAAAATGTTCCACTGTTTACAAGGGAAAAGGTGCTTGCTGGACAGCGTGGGCCTAATGCTAGGCATTCTGTTATCTGTGACATCTTAAATTCTATTTCATTTATTCTCTATTTTGTTTTTTATAAATCCAAATAAATCTGACCACCCACAAATGCGACAGGTATGCTAGCTTTTTAATAAATAAATAAATAAATAAATAACCACTGGCTATATCTTCCAAATTCAATTTACCATTCTCCCCCTTCTTTTATTAGGACGGACTAATAATTGTACGTTTTGATGAACATTTACGTTCATTTTGATGAAAAGAGAAGCGTAGGGAAAACACAAAAATTGTTGTTAATTTTTCTGCGACAATATAAATGAATACTGAAAAATATACCTGTCCTTTTTTATGTCCAACTAGTCATGTATAATTCTGTACTGGCTCTAAAATACCTGTTCTTTCTGTCGAGCACGGCGCTTCATTTCTGACAAACTTTCATAGGCTATGTTCATCGGCTATGTTCTTCGTGAGTCGTCTCAGAAAGGTAGGACAATGTATGCAAAATGTGGGTGTGTACAGGTCAAATGAAAATATTCAAATCGCTCAATGTATTTTATAGTGGACCGGACATTTGCATTGCCGACGAAAAAAAAAAGGGCAGATGGCCGCGGCGAAAAAATAAACAGAATTTACAAAATTCAAAATTTCATAGCGCGGATTCGAATTACGCTGCCACCAAGTGTAGTATTTTCAGGGACTGGGACAACTTACCAAAACGTCCCAAGGTAGCGTTGGTCCCATAATATGTCACATTTCTCCAGTATTTAGCAACCACACCACTTCACAGCAAGCTCTTCACACGTCCACGTCTCATCGCTCACACACCGTTATCAACTTAGGCACATGAGAAGTCCGTGCAGCTATATCTTTTGTCAGCCGGATTAACATTGGTGCAGGATTCTAGTCATTTCGACCCCAAATCCCACAGTCATGAGACTGCATTTCCGGCACCAGGCCCTCCACCACCTTGAAGAAGAAGATCAGTCTGTTGGACTTCCTTCTTTCTTGGAGTGGCGGTAGATTAAGTCTGGCTAGCATCTGGGAGACACAACCCTCATCCCTTGAAATGTAGTCCCCTGTGATAAATCTGGCGGCCCGTCGTTGTACCTTTTCCAGTTTATCAATGTCCTTTTGAAGGTAGGGATCCCAAACAATGGAGCTGTACTCGAGGGTAGACCTGACGAGTGACAGGTAAGCAGTTCTTCTAGAATCCTGTGGACAATGTTTCAGGTTCCTCTTCAAGAATCCTAGGGTAGAATTTGCTTTGTTTGAGATCTTGTTGATGTTTTATTTTGACAGAACGATGGATGAGTCGGTGTTGACGGAACTACTGGAGTGTTCCGTATGTCTAGAACAACTAGACCACACCAGTAAAGTGTTACCATGCCAACACACATTCTGTCGCAGATGTCTAGATGAGATACACAGCACCAAACATGAGCTACGATGTCCAGAGTGTAGATTTCTGGTATGCTGAATCACAAAGTAGCAAATTACTAGTATTACATTATGCCCCAATTATATTTATAAACATGCCTTCTTTCTCATTATGGAATTCCATGCAAATATCATTTCCTACTATTGCCATTTTCCAACAGTGTTTGGGAAAAACAGGGGCGGGGTAGAGAGTTCACATATGGCTAATTGAAAACTGGCATGCTAGCCTTTGATGCTGTAAACTGTAATAGGACAGAGGCTTGCATGGCAAAAACTCTCTGCTATTCGTAAGGTGTGAGATGGAAACGCTGTTGCAAAAAAGACAGTGCATTTCACGGTGATTTTTTTTTAGACAAAATGTATTGTTGTGGAAACATGATCAAAATCTGTATTTGGTTCTCTCATATTATGTCACACCGCCTGATCGGAATCCTTGAATGTAGGCAGGTTTATTGTGTTGCTGTTGCCACCTGCTTCACAAGTTAACTCATTTAAGCCTGGCGTCCTTTTTATGGGACATAGGCAAACAGTATAACCCCAGATGTGACGCCGCAGAACATGGCGTCCCATCTGGGGCTATTCTGTTTGCTCAGAGGAATGAATAAAAATTCAAAATCACTCCTGATGTGCCTAATAATGAAAGTGGACTGACCCAAATAATGATGGGAAAATCCATTCGTCAAATATGGGTTCAAGTTGAAGTGCTAACATACTTCACTGTTTTATTTGTTAGGTTGAGATAGCAGTTGAGGACCTGCCCAGCAACATTCTGTTGATCCGGCTCCTAGAGGGTATCAAGTCTCAGAGCAGGGGCCAGCCGGGGACCAGGAGGAGCAGGGGACAAGACCAGGGGGTGGGGCTCAGGGCAGATAACTCTGTCGGGGCTGCAGCGTTTGCCAGACAACAACAGTTGAACAGACAGGTAGGTTTTTGTGAAGAAATATCAACACCTTTGCCTGAGAATATTAGTGCTTGCTTTATTGACAATAAACTGAAGTTAAGTTGACTTTCAACAGTTTCAGTTTTATTTGAAGTTTTTCTGTTCCTTAAGGTATACTTGTCTGAAAACTTTGAGAAGCCATATGAATAAATTAGGTTGACTTTCAACAGTTTCTGTTTTATTTGAAGTTTTTCTGTATACTTGTCTGAAAACTTTGTCAGAGAAGCCATATGAATAATGATACGATCAGTGTGTACACTTTTCATCGTTCTGTCTACATCTTTTAATGAACTTTTTCTCTTGAAAGAACCATTTGTTTGAATATTGAATTCTAACTGTATGCATCTATTACCATACATTTGACTAAAAATCTTGTTTCTTCTGTTACTTTAGATCAAGAATCGATTAAACATTTTCTCTATGTTTTCTGTAGGGAGCTACAACCAGTAGGCCCTGTGCTGAAGCAGTGTTTAGTTATGAAGGCAAAGATCCCGGGTAATAATTATTTTAAAATCAAAATGTTGCTCTTACTTGCCATTGCCTAGTTGTGGGCGAGTAATGGCTTTCTTCAATTCAAAAGATCAAGAAAATTTAGTTATTTTCTTTAAAGAAATAAAAAAGTTTACTTTCCAATTTCTTAGTAATCTTCAGTCCTTTATTTACAGCATATTGAGCCATTGAATGATTGTAGACTGACTTGTTGGTACATCCTGCCCTTGGCAAGTTTGAAAAGTTTTTTTTCAAGAAGTACTTTTTTATGGAAATTTTTTATTTTTGCATTGGTTTGAAGTCTAAGTGTTAATTTGTTTTATTCACTTGGTTTCCAGTGTCAGAGTTGTCATTCAAGAAAGGTGAACTAGTTTTCATGTTGTTTACTGTAAATCTGGGGTCAGTTGTTCAAAACTTTGTTAGCTTAACGTCATCGTTAAGACCTCAACTCGTTAAGTAAATGCCGACTACATAAGCAAATACACTGTTATTTTTTGTTGATAAAATGTGAGAATCCTTTGCATTGCATCAACAAAAAATAATAGTTTATTTGTAATATTCATGTTTTTTTTGTTTTTTGTTTTTTTTTTTTTTTTTTTTTTTGTGTGTGTGTGTGTGTGTGTGTAATGATTTTATAGGAATAACTGTATCATTTTCAATCCAATAGTTTTGTCATTATAATACTTCTAATATTCGCTTAGTTGCTACGTTCACAATTACAGGGCTTTCTTCTATGCCCCTGTCACATTGTATTTTTTCCGTTAGTTTCTCATAACGTATCTGACGTTGCGCGCTGTCACACATTGCGTTTTACGGTGCGCGACGTCATATACTTGTTTATTTATATCCCTGAAGAAGCCAAGATGGCGAGACGTTGGATTTAATAAATCTGAACAGTTATTCATGTTGGTGTTGTATATTAATGAACTGTTAATATTCATGTTTGAAATTGTAAAGAATCGTTAACTAACGACATTGTTAATTTTGAACAACTGGCCCCATGATAATTTTTGCTTGGCTTTTATTTGGCAACTTTTCCATTTCCCAATTATTAGCAAGTTTTTGAATTTGCCATGCAGTCAATGTGCTTATAGTTAGTCTATATTGGCGAGAACTTTAAATTTGCGAAACAATTATCGCAAAAATTAAGTTATCGCGAGTATTTTAGAACTTATTGTATCTGTTTTCAGCAACTTGTTGTTCAAGAAAGGTGACCTAGTTTTCACATTGTTTATCTGTTTCCAGCGACTTGTCGTTCAAGAAAGGTGACCTAGTTTACCTGAGAAAGCAGGTGGATGAGAACTGGTATCATGGGGAGATGAATGGACAACATGGCTTCTTCCCCGCCTCATATGTCAAAGTTAAACTGCCCCTACCGGCTACATTACCTCAGTGTGTAGGGCTGTATGATTTTGAAGTTGACGAAACTAAAGAGAAAGATTGTCTACCTTTTAAAAAGGTACTAGGTATTTTCTGGCAAGATACATTGGGCTGCCGTATCAGAAATCCAACAATCTGCATATGCGAAAGCAAAGATGCAGATCAACTGTGCAGTAACTGCACAGCTGATCAGTGCCTTTGTTTTCGCTCCATAGATAGTACAATGTCTCTTCTTCTTAATCCGAAAACTCAAGCTTCTAGCCTTTTTCAGATACTGTACAGGCCGGTTTTCTGGTGACGGGGCTCATTACATATATCAAATGTTTACTTTTCAAATTGAGCTAGTAGACGAAATATAACAGTGCATACTTGTATCAGACTGTCAATTTGATCATTGTCTTTATGTTTTCTTATTTGGACTTTGCAAATGTATGAAACATTTGAGCCGCCTCGTGGGAAAACCAACAATGTGGTTTCCAAACAGGTCTGACGCAAACCAGGCTGTACAGTCACAGAAAAGAGCTAGAAGCTTGAAATTTTGGATATAAGTAGAAGAGGGAGTGTACTATCTGTTTAGCGAAAACAAAGGTGCTGATCAGCTTCTCGGTTACCGCGAAGCTGATCTGCGTCTTTGTTTTCGCCTATGCAGATTGTTGGTTTTCCCATCAGGCGGCTCATTTCTGTATTGGTAGAAATTCTGTTCTGATTAGAGCATGAACTAAAAAAAAACATGCAAAGACACCATCAGACTCTGCAGATGCCCATATCTATATAACGATACTCTATATCCCCAGGAAGAGACTGTTACTGTGATACGACAAGTTGATGAGAACTGGCTGGAAGGCAAGAAAGGAGACAAAATAGGAATATTTCCCATCTCCTTTGTCAAGGTAAGGTGTAAAACACAACAGTAGAAATCGATATCCGAGTAGGGCAATCAGTAGAAAGGATTTTGACATTTTTCTTGCACAGTAAGAATAGAGGGACCAGGAATCGATGCGATTAAATTTAGAGTCCCAACATAGACACCAGAGGGACAGAAAACACATAAAACATAACCAAACATTTTTCTGACAACAAACTCGAAGGTCAGAATGACTAGCTCATTCCCAACAAAGTAGCCATCTGGCTAGTCACATACCTGTCCTCCTGTATTGTTAGGCTGTTTAAAAAAAACCCTGGAATATCTATAGTAAATGTAAAAGTATCAAGTTCTTTTTGAACATTGAATCAAAAACTCTTGCTGTTCTATGCTTTCGCTCAGGACCTTGCCAGAGTCAAAACAAGACAATTGCATGTAGGTCCTACATATCTTGGGTCCCAAGGTGTACAAGTCAGGTGCATAAATGTGAACTCTAAACGCAATGGTAAATTCCATACATGTAGTTTTGTTTGTAAATCTGAAATCAAGTTTCCGAAGATTTTATGTTTTATTCTATCCCATTTCTGAAGCCATTTCTTTTCTAATACTGCTTTCTGTTAACAGCTGAATGAGCCAGCTAGGAAACTACTCAGTCTGTTTGGCAATGGGTGAGTATATATATCATTAAACTGAATGATGTTTGAAATATGAGCCTTCGCATGAGAAAAACCAACAATTTGCATATGCAAAAACAAAGGCGCAGATCAGCTTCGCAGTAACCGCGAAGCTGATCAGCGCCTTTGTTTTCGCTACACGGATAGCACAATCCTTCTTCTTCTTAAATCCGAAATTTCAAGTTTCTAGCCTGCTTCTGCGACTGTACAGGCCGGTTTGTGTCGAACCTTGTCAGAACCCAAATTGTTGGTTTTGTCATGCACAGGCTCATATAATTTATGGCAAGTGTCTTTGGCATGTATTATGAAGGGGCTGTAGGGTGAAGCTATTATTGGCCAGTGACCTGACCTCGAGGTTATAAAACTTTTTTCATGCTCAACTTAGCTGAGACTAAAATTTATCCTGCTCATAAATTTTAAAATGCCAACAATTGTTGGCATTTAAACATTCACAAGCGGGATAAATTTAAGGCTTTCAGTATATTTGGGATATTTCAATAATTATGAGCAATTGAGTTGAGCATGAAATAAGTTAAATAATCTCGGGACTGAATAGCTTCTAAAAAATGATATCTTAGCTTCTAGATAGCTAAAACTAGTTAAAACAACATTGTCATTGTAAGAATGCTGTGACAAAGAAATTTATTGTTTGGTGGTTTTGTGTTCCAGTCACCAACTGTTCAGTCATATTGGGACGAAGCCTCTGCTTCTCAGATATGAACCAGTACTTTATGGAGCTTATGCTTTCTCTTGATCTGTAGACCGACATTTTACCACTAGGCCTCTACCCTTCCTATGGTAATTTAAATATGAGCTGCATCGTGAGAAAACAGGATTTTTGCCTGGGTGAAAACAAAGGCGCAGATCAGCTTCGCAGGAATTGCGAAGCTGATCAGCGCCTTTATTTTCGCTACACGGATAGTACAATTCTTCTTCTTTCTAAATCCAAAATTTCAAGCCTCTAGCCTTCTTCTGCGACTGTACATGCTGGTTTGTGTCAGACCTGGTCGAAAACCCCGAAGACCGGTTTTAACATCGCGGCTCATATGTACTTGTACGTCTTTTAGTGAAGTCCTAGTTATCTCCACCTATTCTGTATAGGGTTTTACATTTCTTTGCCTTTTCTTTTCTGTAGAATCCAGGAATTCCCTGAACAAGATTTACCACCAGAACACCCTGCCCACCCTGTGAGAACCCCTAAGGAGGGGTCCCCAGTCACACTGGACATAGCACCACACACAAAACCTCAGAACAAACGCCATTCCCTCACCAGTATAACTGGGCTACCAACCACTAACCCCGCTAGTGTTCAGCAGAGACACTCCTTGGAGATTACCAGCGATACAGACCTTTTAGGTGCCGGGGCTCCTATACCTGCAGGGGCAGCTGCTAGACCTCTGATACCACTGCCGGTTGTCTCTGGGGAAGAGAGGCATGATGAAGGGGCTGTTGCTAGTGGGCAGGGGCTCACTGAAGGGGCAAATGTTGCTGACTCACAAGGTGCAGTGGCTGAAGAAAGGGAAACAACTCCTAAAACCTCAGATATAACTGCTACTGCTGATACGACACAAGATTCTAAACTAAAGGTATGGCATTAATTATCTATTTTGCAATAAGATAAGAGCCCCTATTCATATAGCTGTGTCTTATATAATATTATTCAGGTAATGTTTGGAACAAAACAAAACAAATGCATTTACCAATGCAAAAGCTTAAGAGATCCCCATAAAATGCATACTGTGTTTATTGCATAGACATGCTAATTAAATTAAAAAAATGATGGCTACAGAGTACAGACAGATTGGCTTAAAACATGAAAATGCCAAATTTAGATGTTCATGCCTTTCAGAAACTGACAGGTGCCCATAATTAACTTATAACTGAGCCTGTGCGTGAGAAAACCAACAGTTTGGGTTCCGACCAGGTCTGGTACAGTCACAGAAGATGGTTAGAGGTTTGAAATTTTGTACTTAAGTTGAAGAGGGATTGTACTATCCGTGTAGCGAAAACAAAGGCGCTGATCAGCTGTGCAGTTACTGCCCAGCTGATCTGTGGCTTTGTTTTTGCCTATGCAAATTGTTGGTTTTCTCATGCGGTGGCTCAACTAATAGGTTTCTTGAAAATGCTTGACATATTTCTTTTTAGAACATAATTTTTCTCTAATTTTCCTCAACCCTGTGGTCAAGAATTTTAACTTTTTCAGTGTAATTGTGTTATTATTATTTTTTTACCCAGGATGCTGAAACTGCAGGACCAGTTGATGTTCGTCCTAACATACCACCTCCATCTGATATTACTACACCACAACTGTAAGTCACTGTTGATTAGATCAACGAAAGATAATTGTGCTGTGTGTGTGCAAAACTCAAGCATGAATCCACTACATATTGTTATTTTTGAATATTTAAGTAATAAGTTGATCTGATCAATCTGTTTTTACAAATGAGCCTGTATGTGAGAAAACCAGAAATTTTGGTTCCGATCAGGTCCGAGACAAACCAGGCTGTGCAGTCACAGAAGATGGTTAGAAGCTTGAAATTTCGGATTTAAGAAGAATAATTGCACTATCCATGCAGCGAAAACAAAGGCGCTGATCAGCTGTGCAGTTACTGCACAGCTGATCTGCGGCTTTGTTTTCGCATATGCAAATTGTTGGTTTTCTCATGCAGTGGCTCAAATTTAACACAGACCAAGTTGATCCAGAACAAGTTGGGACAGATCAAAGTGACGTTAGGTTTAGAGCAAACCTTTGTTCTTTGAATAACTTGTGTGATGATGACACTTAAAACCCCACTAGAGCCATGTTTTGATTTTGAGCAACAAACCTTAAACATACGTTCGGACATGTTTTGCAGTGCCCCTGTCCGCTATATTGCCATGTACAACTACAAACCTCAGAAAGCTGATGAACTAGAGCTTCACAAGGGAGACTACTACACAGTTGTGGAGAAATGTCAGGATGGATGGTATAAAGGGCAGTGCCTGAAGTCGGGCATTGCTGGGGTTTTCCCAGGAAACTATGTCAACCTTTGTAGGTAAGAGGCTTTCCAAAGGGCAGTGCCCGAAGTCAAAGGTTGCTGAGGTTTCCAAGGCATGTATCAGAAATTATGAATTATCTCTCTTATTTTTTTATAAAGAGTTGCATGCTTGATTTAGTGAACATAAAGCTAATTTGCTATTTTATTTAGAAAAAAAATAATATAGAAAAACAGCTGGAAAAAAATTCTCGAAGGTTAATGATTTAAAACAGTCAGGAAGATTTTATTCTGAAAGTAAAAGATGCTTCACTTTGCATTTGATCTTAATAATATTTCTCTTTATTCAGTCCTAGGTCTAGTGTTGTCAAGGTCACAGGAAGGAGCACTGACAAGGTCAAAGGTTCACCAGAAACTGGGTCATGTCAAGGTCATACGAACATGCCATCTCCTGCCTCCTCTCCCAGTCTGACTACAGGTTTACCACTCCCTCCAAGACCTAAAACCTCCCCGGGGCGGGCAAGTAGTGCAGACAGGGAGAGTATTCCTCCGCCTATAGTTCCGAGAAGTGCTAAAATGCCGTCACCTCATCACCACCTCAGTTCTCCCTCCGCATCAAGAAGTAGTCCTACTTCATCTTCTGGTTCAAGACAAAATAGTCCATTGTTAGGAGCTCAAGGTTCAAAACTATCAAGTTCAAAACTACCAAAACCAGCCAGCCCAAGAGACACAAGAGGAAGCAGGCATGATGCTTCACCGCAGACTGGTTTGGAAAGACCCAGTGGGGATGTGCCAACCCCACCACCTCAAGGGGCTGGTTCAGGGTCAGGAAGTTCTGTGAGTCCAGTGTGGAAACATTCCATGTCAGTAAATGCTAACATAACCCCTCCTAATGTGGCCCTGGGGACGAAGGGCAGGAGCCCCCCTGGATTGTCGGGAAGCGAGGTTGGAGCAGTGTCACACCCTCATACGATAGTGTACACAAAAGAAAAAGATAAGGTATATTTTGCTTATGCTCCAATTCGTCATGAAATTTTAATTGTGCCTAGGTATGTGATTTCATGAAAATATGTTAAAAGTGGGTAACCATTTATGATAATTTTCTGCAATTTCATGAAGCCATTTTGGTCTGAATAGATTATGCATCTTCATAAATGACCTTTAATTGTTGATTTCATTTCTCTGAATAGAACTTGTTTTGCCGGAATTTTACTATGTACCAAGTGAAGTCAATTGGATCACTACACAGTTTATTAGACGGGTGGTCAGGTGGGAATATAGGCCCCCGCCCATTGGGGCCTAAAGAAGTAGTTTGTGCCTCCAGGCAAAGCTTATACACTACCAATTGACCATCTGATTACTGGTTTACCGCTCAGGCCTGAGCCTGCCCAGGAAAAGTGGTTCAAGTCAAACCATTCATATGTATAAGCCTTTTGTGGCGTGGTTGGATGGTTATATTCCAAGCACTTGTTGGATGTCATGACATCCTCATTTTGGGTAAAAGTCCAATAAAATGGAGGGACCGTCCCGACATGATCTTAGCTGTTGACTGGGACGTAAAGCATCAAATCAAATCAAACAGTTTATTAGCTAAAGTTGTTTTCCCTACTTGCAACAGTCATATTGGAGCATGTTATAGTGTTGTTGATTGTATTTTTTTTTTTCAGAAGGAGAAGAAAGACATAAAGGACAGGTTGATACAGATGAAGCGACTGGCAACGGGAAAGGGGAAAAAATCTAAACATTCTCCATCTGACACTTATGCTGATGGACACGTTTCTCATAGCAGGTGACTACTTAGCCTTTGCATGAGAAAACCAACAATCTGCATATGCGAAAACAAAGGCGCACGCCAGCTTTGTGGTAACCGTGAAGCTGATCAGCCTTTGTTTTCCCTACACAGATAGTACAACCCCTCCTTCTTAAATCCGAAATTTCAAGCTTCTAATCAGCTCCTTAGATTGTACAGGCTGGTTTGTGTCAGACCTGGTCGGAAACCCTAATTGTTGGTTTTCTCATGCACAGGCTCATTTAGAGTCTATGCAGTTGAGATTGTGCTGAATCGATGACCACATACAGTAACATTGGTGTCATTGTTGGTCATGCAAAAGATGCTTTTTCAAATGAACTAACATTTTACCACTTTGGAGTTTGCAATATGAATGTTTATTATGGTTAATGTCGAAGTGGAGATAATGCACTGGGGCCAGTAGTTCAAAATTAGAGACATCATTAGTTTAAAATGATTTGTCAAAATTTCAAACATGAATGTTACAAATACACTGTTATTTTTTGTTGATAAAATGTGAGAATCCTATGCCATGCAAAGGATTCTCACATTTTATTAACAAAAAATAACAGAGTATTTGCTTACATAGTCAGCATTTACTTAATGAGTTGAGGTCTTAACGATGACGTTAAGCTAACGAAGTTTTGAACAACTGGGTCCTGATTGTAACTTTGCTGTAAACAACATTAACTGCTAATTTGTGTAGCTTTATCTGGGAATGATGCTATATAAGCTGCAGACCTAAGATCATCCTGTCGTTCTCTCATCTTTTGAAAGAGACAGAGTAAAATGTATTATTTTATCGTCAGGTCGGGTTCGTACCCCAGTGATGGTAGCTCATCTGACAGTGGACCGCATAGGAAGACAGTTTCATATGACACATCTACACCACCAAAACCTTCACGACCAAAACCATTGGTTAGAGAAAGGTATGTTAGCAAAATTATTTATGATATAGAGGATCTTTAACGAGTGTTCATTTCATATGAAATTTATTAAATAAGCCTTTGGCAAGTTTAATAAATTTCATATGAAAAGACCACGAGTGCAAGATTTGTTTTATCCTATGACTTTTAAAATATGATTTTATCACCCTCAAAGTAAACATATTTTTCAGTGAAAATTTACACTGTTTTTACGGACATCATCAATGACTGTACGTATTCCCGCAAAAAATGTGGATGTGGTCAGAACACTATTTCCCGATGTTATTCACTGGAAAACAGCGACTTCTAAAATAAATACTGCCATGCAAACTGATACTACATTCATTTCATACAATGAATGTCATGTAAACTGTATCTTGGGAAGGAAAAAAGGGGGAAAAGTGAGTGCAAAATCTTTAAAAGTGAACGTGGAAAGCAAGTAATTTCTTGTTGATGTTTGTTATAAATTGTTGTCATGTAAACTTGTGGATTGGGATGAATTTAATTATAACCTGTAGGCTCTAGCTAGTAAAACCTTTTGATGTTTAATAAACCTGAGGACAAGCATTTTTATGTTCCAAGAAGTGGACCATTTCAAAGAATGTTATGAGCCGCCTCGTGGAAAAACCAGCAATTTGGTTTCCGAACAGGTCTGACACAAACCGGCCTGTAAAGCTACAGAAGCAGGCTAGAAGCTTGAAATTTCGGAGTTAAGTAGAGGAGGAATTGTACTATCCGAGTAGCGAAAACAAAGGCGCTGATCAGCTTCGCGGTTACCGCGATGCTGATCTGCGTCTTTGTTTTCGCCTATGCAGATCGTTGGTTTTCCCATGAGGCGGCTCATATATAAAATCCAATTTCAATCAATGAGATTTTGATATATTGGTATCAGGGGAAAACGACTTTTCTTGTCAAAGATGCAGTTATGCTGTAAGTAATCAGTGCTAGTCAGGTAGCACAGGTTCTCTTCTTTTCCAAATCAGAAATTATAAGCATCTAAAGTGTGTTTCGTAGTGTGTGATAATGATTTTTTGCAGATATTTTACAACTGTTCAAATGTAGAAGAAATATTTTCTTGGCTTAATTGAGCATCTAGTTTGTCGCAAAATGTGCAGCAAAAATTTTGAAAATCGGTTGACAAATAAAAAAGTTCTGGTAAAAAAAAATTGAATAGGGATTTCCTGTACAAAAATCTAATGGAAGGGAGGTGCATATTTTCCCGCCAAAATTTTAAATTGTTACTTTTTAATCATGATTGCTCAAAATCATTATAAAATGACACAAATGACATACCTGAGACAAAATCTTCATGATCAAGTAAAAATTCAAGAAAAAATACGCATTTTCATGATCATCGATTATCTCCCTTGCCAATGCAAAATCCCTTTGGCCATAAACACTTTATTTGTTCATGTTTTTCAAAATTTTTGCAGGTCCTATTAGGACAAACTAAAATCAAGATTTTGACATGGAAACATTTTTTCTGTCGTTCCCCGTACAAAAATTTTCTGCGAAAAACCATTATCAGAGGCAAGTTTTTAGACTTTAGTTGTCTGCTGCAGCAGTACAAAATTTGTGCTGCACCTGGTCACTAAAATCCAGATACAGATGTGCCAATGATGCATCTCATTTAAGGATTGAAATTCAGATTTTAGCTTTCACTGGATGATGAAAAACATTAGGCTGTTTTAATGTCTGTGAAGCCTGAAGGGCCTCGGGTTTCCCGCAGACATTAAAACAACTAATGTTTTTTCATCATCCAGTGAAAGCTAAAAATCTAAATTTCAATACTCATTTTTACATTTTATTATACCCCGCCACTTAAAAAGTGTGGGGTATTATGTTATACCCTCCAAAAAAAATTTGCGTTCCAGTGTCCGTCCGTCCGTCTGTCCGTCCGTCCGTCTGTCTGTCCGTCCGTCAGCGTTTCGTTTCCGGGCTCTATCTTGAGCAGTTATTGACCGATTTTCTTCAAACTTTGTATAGGAGTTCATATCAGGAAGGAGTGGTTTGGGATTGAAGATGGGTAAATTTCGTCAAATAAGTACAGAGTTATGGCCCTTGATGTATGTTAAAATTTCGTTTCCGGGCTCTATCTTGAGTATTTATTGACCGATTTTCTTCAAACTTTGTATAGGAGTTCATACCATGAAGGAGTGGTCTGGGATTGAAGATGGGTAAATTTCGTCAAATAAGTACAGAGTTATGGCCCTTGATTTACGTTAAAATTTTGTTTCCGGGCTCTATCTTGAGCATTTATTGACCGATTTTCTTCAAACTTTGTGCAGGAGTTCATACCAGGAAGGAGTGGTCTGGGATTGAAGATGGGTAAATTTCGTCAAATATGTACAGAATTATGTCCCTTGATTTACGTTAAAATTTTGTTTCCGGGCTCTATCTTGAGCATTTATTGACCGATTTTCTTCAAACTTTGAATAGGAGTTCATACTAAGAAGGAGGATTGAAGATGGGTAAATTTCGTCAAACAAGTACAGAGTTATGGCCCTTGATTTACGTTAAAATTTCGTTTCCGGGCTCTATCTTGAGTATTTATTGACCGATTTTCTTCAAACTTTGTATAGGAGTTCATACCATGAAGGAGTGGTCTGGGATTGAAGATGGGTAAATTTCGTCAAATAAGTACAGAGTTATGGCCCTTGATTTACGTTAAAATTTTGTTTCCGGGCTCTATCTTGAGCATTTATTGACCGATTTTCTTCAAACTTTGTGTAGGAGTTCATACCAGGAAGGAGTGGTCTGGGATTGAAGATGGGTAAATTTCGTCAAATATGTACAGAGTTATGACCCTTGATTTACGTTAAAATTTTGTTTACGGGCTCTATCTTGAGCATTTATCGACCGATTTTCTATTTTGTTTCCGGGCTCTATCTTGAGCATTTATTGACCGATTTTCTTCAAACTTTGTATAGGAGTTCATACTAAGAAGGAGTGGTCTGGGATTGAAGATGGGTAAATTTCGTCAAACAAGTACAGAGTTATGGCCCTTGATTTACGTTAAAATTTCGTTTCCGGGCTCTATCTTGAGTATTTATTGACCGATTTTCTTCAAACTTTGTATAGGAGTTCATACCATGAAGGAGTGGTCTGGGATTGAAGATGGGTAAATTTCGTCAAATAAGTACAGAGTTATGGCCCTTGATTTACGTTAAAATTTTGTTTCCGGGCTCTATCTTGAGCATTTATTGACCGATTTTCTTCAAACTTTGTGTAGGAGTTCATACCAGGAAGGAGTGGTCTGGGATTGAAGATGGGTAAATTTCGTCAAATATGTACAGAGTTATGACCCTTGATTTACGTTAAAATTTTGTTTCCGGGCTCTATCTTGAGCATTTATCGACCGATTTTCTTCAAACTTTGTATAGGAGTTCTATACTAAGAAGGAGTGGTCTGGGATTGAAGATGGGTAAATTTCGTCAAACAAGTACAGAGTTATGGCCCTTGCTTTACGTTAAAATTCTGTTTCTGGGCTCTATCTTGAGCATTTATTGACCGATTTTCTTCAAACTTTGTATAGGAGTTCATACTAGGAAAGAATGATTTGGGATTGAAGATGGGTAAATTTTGTCAAATAAGTACAGAGTTATGGCCCTTGATTTACGTTAAAATTTTGTTTCCGGACTCTGTCTTGAGCATTTATTGACCGACTTTCTTCAAACTTTGTATAGGAGTTCATATCAGGTAGGAGTGGTTTGGGATTGAAAATGAATAAATTACGTTAAATAAGTACAGAGTTTTGGCCCATGATTTACATTAAAATTTCATTTCCTGCCTCTGTTTTGTGCATTTATCAACCAATTTTTAAAAGTTCAAATCAGGAAGTAGTGGTTTGGGATTGAAGATGGGTAAATTTTATCAAAGTATACAGAGTTATGGTCCTTCATTTGTGACAAAATTTTGTTCTGCTCTTTATCTTGAGAATTTATTGACAAACATTTTTGCTAAATTAAATTTGTGTGGCGGGGTATCATGCATGCCTGCAGCGCTTTTATATTATCAATCAAGTACCAACTTTTTATTTCCACATAGCATCACTAATTTTCCAGTTATTTGACATTTAATCCTACTTTACCAAATTTTGGAACAGCTGAAAGATCAAATTTTTGCGCTTAATGTCATTGCGATATGTGACCAACGTCACACCAACAAGAGTAAACAAACTATGTCACTGGCTGTTTTTAACATGGCTCTGCTTATCGGCATGGTCTCCAGATCACGAAACTTAATGTTTTTCATCGGAAAATGAAGAACATCAAGAAAAACACTTTCATCAATGGGAATTGCAGTGAAAATGTTTAAATGTTTCAGATACCGTTGTGTTGAGACTTACCCACCCCAGAGTGAAATGGAGCTGGACCTGAAGATTGGTGACATTATTTATGTACATAAGAAACGGGATGATGGATGGTACAAAGGAACATTACAAAGGTCGGGGAAAACTGGACTATTTCCTGGAATCTTTGTAGAAAAGTGTGATTAAAATGTGATAGAAGATATTTCCTCTTTTGAAAAGAGATATGAGCCGCCTCGTGGGAAAACCAACAATGTGGTTTCCGAACAGGTCCGACACAAACCAGCCTGTACAAGCACAGGAAAGAACTAGAAGCTTGAAATTTCGGATTTAAGTAGAAGAGGAACTGTACTGTCCGAGTAGCGAAAACAAAGGCGCTGATCAGCTTCGCGGTTACCGCGAAGCTGATCTGCGTCTTTGTTTTCGCCTATGCAGATTGTTGGTTTTCTCATGAGGCGGCTCATATGATGTAAATCATGTGATGTACTGATGGACAGTTATTTGTGCCATGAGGCAAGAAAACAGGGTTTCCGATCAGGTCTGACTCAAACCGGCCTGTGTACCTACAGGAGATGGCTAGAAGCTTGAAATTTGGTGTAGGCAAAGATCCGGTTTTCTTATGACGCAGCTCATATGGTGTGATATGAGCAACAATGCACGAGAACCTGGATTCTTACCGAATCCTAAACAAACCAGTTTGTACACTGCAACAGCCACAGAATATTGCTAGAGCCTTGGTGAAGGGAATTTGGAAGTAGACGAATTGTGCTATTGATGACTTAAACACAATTGTTACTGTGTAACTGATCTGTGTCTTTGTTCTGACAATTTCAGTAGGCTGATTTTCTAATGTCATGGCTCATATTAAAAGACCTCAATAAGATATGATTCAGTGCTTGTAAAACATGTCTAATATCAATAAACATAGCATAATAAAATTAAATTTATTGTGAGAGTAGTCTTTAAATCTTTATAAAATATGCAACTTGAACTGATGCTACGAGAAATAATGCCTCCTTACAGAGCTGCTAACTGAACAAAAACCAAAGTGGTTAGCTGCTTAGATCTAAGCCTGCCCAAGAAAAGTATCAAGTCAAACCATCCATACATCCACCAATCGTATAAGCCTTAGTTGTTTAGTTGTGTGGTGCTCATAAGGGTGCCTGATCAGAATGTTGCCAATCAGGTAGAACTTCACTAGGAAAACATCTCCTTGTATAGCTCCTTAAACCCCACTTTTATAAAGTAAAACTGGGGTATACAGGGGTATACAAATTTCCTTGTTTTTTTGGGGTTTTTTTTATCCAAAACAGATTGTGGATACTCGTAAGAATGGACGCGCCAAGGCTGTTCTAACATGTACCCATAATCAATGTTTTGAACAAAAATATCATTTTTTTTCCAAATGAAATTTTATGTTTTTACAGCCGAAAAAAATTCAGTATATTTTCATGGGCACATTTTCGTAACGAGTCGCAATCCACAAAATTGGAGGCGACATTCTGGCGCGACCATAGCTGTTGACTGGGATGTTATGCAACAACAAGAAAAAAAACAAAATTGATGTTATGGCATTTTATGATTGTAAATGATTTGTCATTGTTCAACAAAGTTTTGAAAAAAAGCTGGACTTAAACCTGGGTGCGGTGCATGGAATGAAATGTAACCTTGTTGTGCCTAACATACACAGTGAAGACTGACCACAAAGTGTGCTCAACCTTTGCCATGCATCAGCAAATATAATAAATTTAGCAATTTTGTTTACATCCGCCAGTCTCTGTACATAATGAATAAAGTTTAATTTTTTAAATAAAAACGTAAGTGGCAGCCTTTCACCAGCAACTTGCAAGCAAAAAATTAAAAAAAAAAATCGAATATTGTGGCGATGCTGACTTGAGGCCAGAATTTCAGACCCTTTATCAAAACTGACAGGTCTGCTTTAAGTGGGATACCAAAATTATGCTTAAGCAACTGTTTAGTCATCAGAACAAAGAAAAAACAAACCAACAATTGGATATAAAGTTTTTATCATCGTGAAATAAAGATCTAAAGTTTTGTAATTTGACGTGTTTCGTTGCCTCCTGAATTATCGCCTTACAGTCAGGTTCCAAAGTGGTGCAAAATAAAGAGGTTTTGCAAAATTCCCTTGCGACTTTAAATAATGAATTACGTCAGCATTATGTCACTAGAATGATGCTTTATGGCTCAGAAACTTTGAAGTTCTACTCGCCATGGTATTTGCTACATTCTGTTTCGTTTGTCTGGTTTTGTTTTTTAGCTCACCCGAGCTGTTAGGCTGACAAGTTGAGCTTATTGTATACCCATGGTCCGTCGTCATCATCGTTCACAATGTTCAAACATCTACTCCTCTGAAACCCCAAGGCCAATCAAAGCAGAACTTCATATGGGGCATCCTTCGGTCACATAGGCTTTTCAATGGAAAAAAGTGAAAAAATTGGATTTTTCAGTCAGTTTTGTAGCCTATGACCTGAAAGTTGGTAGATACAAACAGTTTACAGTGTTAAAATAAATATGTGAGTATTCGAGGTCAAGTTTACTTTTTACCTTGACACAATGTGACCCTTGCCAAAGGTCATTTAACAAAAACTAAATCTCAGGTGAGCGATATCAGGACCATTGGTCCTCTGGTTTAAAATCTTTGACCAAAAATAACATTAATTATCATCTTTTCTTAAGAATGCTTAAGAAAGGGTTTTGACTATGCAAAGAAGCTTAATTCTATGTTCTGTTTAGAATTCTGTAGACAATGCATCTTTTTAAATAAAATTATCAACTGGCCAGAAGAAAAGGCTCAAAATCGGTCTTAAAACACCTTCATTTTAGCTCACCTGAACCAAAGGCAGACAGGTGAGCTTAAAAGATAGGTAGGCATCTGTCGTCCGTCCACAATTTCAAAGAAGAATATTTCTAAGCTAAAGTGCCAATGTTGTTCAAATTTAATGTGAATCATCATTTGGTTGGGGGATTGATTGCATTAGGTTTTGGAGCAGATTGTATCAAAATTATGGTTTCCATGGCAACAGATAGCCCCTATAGACTTACAGTGGAAAAAAATCTTCTTCTCTGAAACCACAAGGCCCAGAGCTTCTATATTTTGTATGGTAGTCCGCTTCATAAATCCTGACAACCATGCCCCTAGGTCCAAACTGACCATACCCTGGGGGTGTCATAGGCTTATAATATGAAATAATCTCATCTAAACCCATAAGAGCCAGAGCTTGTGTATTTAGCATGTAACAATGTTTAGTGGTACCCTACATAAATTCTGCCAATCATGCCTGTGGGGTCAAAAATCTCCCTGCCCTGGGGGTCATTAGCCCTACATAGACTTACAATAGGAAACAAAAATCTTTCTCTCTGAAACCCCATAGCCTAGAGCTTTTATATTTTGTGTATAGCAATGTCTAGTGATTCCCTTCACAAATCCTGCCAACCATGTCTCTGGGGTCCAAAATGGCCTCGCCCCAGGGTGGTGAATATCTGCCATAGGCTTACAATAGGAGAAATATGAAAAAAATCTTCTCCTCGAAACCACATAGCCTAGAGCTTTTATATTTTGTGCATAGCAATGTCTAGTTGTTCCCTATATAAATCCTGCCAACCATGCCCCTGGTGTCCAAAATGGCCACGCTTTGGGGACATGAATATTTGCCATAGGCTTATAATAGGAGAAACATGATAAAATCTTCTCTGAAACTACAAGACCCACGTTATGTGGTGCTCGGCATAAATACTGTCAATCATTCCCCTTGGGTCAAAAATGGCCCCACCTGGAGGTCATAATCATATACTTACAATGGGAAAAGCACACAAATCTTTTCTCAGAGTCCTAGAGCTTTTATATTTTGTATGTAGTAATGTTAAGTAATCCTCTTTATAAAATCAGCAACAGTGCCCCTGTGGTCCATAAGGGCCACACCCCAGGAACGTCATTATCTCCCATAGGCATATAATAGGAATCTTCTCTGAAACTGCGAGACCCAAAGCTTGTATATTTAGAATGCAACAATGTTATTTGGTGCTTTATATAGATCCTGCCAGTGATGACCCTGGGGTTCAAAATGGCCCCATCTAATGGACATTAGCTCCCATATGCATGTACTTCCAATGGGAAAATCATACAAAAATCTTAGAAACCAGGAGTCTAAGAGCTTTTTATGTTTTGTATGTAGCAATGTTCAGTAATCCTTTTTATAAATCCTGTCTCCTGTGCTCCTGGGATGCATACAGGCCATGCACCAGGGCAGGGGTCATTAGAGGTCATTAGCTCCCCTACAAGTAAAGCTGTCAAGAACAGGTGAGCGTTTACAGGACCATTGATCCTCTGGTTATGTGATCTTGACTGTATTACAACAGGGTTCCCACGATCAGTGAAAACTAAGGAAAAAAATGAAAACATTCAAGGTCAAGTTAGTCAGGGAATTTTGAATATGGTTAGGGAAATTTGAAATTTTGGCAAAAGTCAGGCAATTTTAAAATTGCAAGTTAAGCTTAAATCTTTTTAAAGTTGATAATAAATGTAAGAAGATTCATTTGTCTTTAAATTACGAGGATGTACTTAAATTATAAGGATGTACAAACTTGAAGATTAGCTATGATGTATATTGTGTCATTATTGCATAAATACCCATGTCATGCAACATTAACAGCCCCATATTAATGAAGACAAAAGCCATGTATTAATGTGACAATGCATGTGGGCACATGTGGTCAATTAACCGCATTTATTTATGCTCGTTACCGGGCACCTTGCAAAGCATATGCTAATGAATAAGTAACTGAAGTCCACCCGGAACGAGCATAAGAATGAAAACTTTCATCCATATGAAACTACAAAGAGGCTGTAAAATAAAGTACATCATTATTGCTTTCGTTTGTGCAGAATTTATGCAACAATAGCGGTCAAAAATGATTTTGTCATTCATTAACATTAACTAGGTCCCTAGGGGAGTGTTGTAAACCGAGGCTACGCCCTCGGTTTTCAACACTCCCCTCGGGACCTAGAGAATGTTAATGAATGGAAAATCATTTTTGGTCCCTAAATTCATGATTCATGTCCTGGGTTGTTTCACTAGTCCTGTTTCTATATGATGACCTTTTCGGCTGACAGTAAATGCCGATGAATCGCAATGATCAGGGAATTTTGGACTTTTGTCAGTGAAAAGTCAGGCAATTTTACATTCCTTAAACAGCAGTCACACAGTAGCGTATAACCCAAACGCGCGCCGGGCGTATGAAAAATCTCAACACGCTGAAGATTTTGGACGTATAAAATTAATTTGTTCCTTTAACTCGCTTTTGCAGTCACACATTAGCGCGTGACTGAGGCGTGTGCCGGACGTATAAAAAATCTCAAAGTTTTGGAGTACGTTTGTCGTACGTCCCAGACACACTAGGCACGCGCTACAAACGCGCTTCATGCGTTTCAAGCACGCTTGGCACATGTTACAGGCGCGTTCCACACTCGCCCAAACCAGCATCCGGTTAAAATCGAAACGCGCATGTAGCGTATACGACATGCTTGAAACGTGTGCTCGGCGTGTGCTGGGCATGTTCGAAACGTATTCAACGCGCCTGTAACGCACGTGGAACGTACTTGTAGCGTGTAGGTCACACGCCCGACACACGCCCAACTTCTAGAAAAATTTTAAGCATGTTTAAAATTTTATTTAGCCCAAACGCGCACGAAACGCGCGCCGACTTTTAGCGACGCGCGCCAGACGTACACCAAGCGTACCCAGCGCGCGCTTAACGCGCCTTGGACGTGTCTCCGACATGCGTCTGGCGTATGTGGAAATTTGTATTTTTTCAACACGCCCGGCGCGCGTTTCACTTATACGCTATGTGTGACTGCTGTTTTAATTTCTGGTAACTCTGTACAAAATAATATGTAGCAAAATTTTGCTAGTGAAATGAAAACATGATTTTCTCAGAATGTTTTGTAGCCTTTGACCTGAAAATAGGTAGATACAGACAACTTAAGAGTTGATTAAGTTATGCTAGTATTCAAGGTCAAGGTCATTTTGATCAAAGGTCATTGATCTCAGGTGAGCATTATCAGGACCAATGGTCCTCTAGTTCCTTGTAAGTTTGCTTTTGACAAGTCTTATTTGGAAATTAAGTTCCTTTGCCAAAGACTGAGGGTGAAAAGCTTAGGTCTTCAAGAAAATGGATTGGTAGGAGAGGGGGAGAGATCTAGATTCTATTAAATGTAAAAAACAAACAAACTGGTTATTATTTGTGTAAGGGTGGGATGGCCTTATCAAGTTCATTCAACCTTTTGAAATAATTCTTGCAGGAAAATGAGTTTTACATAATGCATAAATATCCATAAATATTTACATTTTTATTGCAATCGCCCAAGATGAAAGTATCTTTCTTGATGTTCTTCATTTCCCAATGAAAAACATTAAGTCACGTGATCTAGAGGCCACGCCTATAGGCGGGGCGACGTCAAAACCCATCCTGTGACGTTGTTTGTTTACTCTTGTTGTCGAGACGTTGGTCACGTATCGCCATGACGTTAGGCGCGAAAATTTGACGTTTTGGCTGTTCCAAAATTACGTTAAGTTGGATTTAATGTCAAATAACATGAAACTGAACGGTGATATGCGCAATTAAAAATCTGATACTTGATTGATGATATAAAATGTAAATATAAGTATTGAAATTCAGATTTTAGCTTTCACTGGATGATGAAAAACATTAGCTGTTTTAATGTCTCCGAGAAGCCCTTCGGGCTTCACAGACATTAAAACAGCATAATGTTTTTCATCATCCAGTGAAAGCTAAAATCTGAATTTCAATCCTTAAGTGGTAATAAGTTTATCTCAAAGGCTTAATGCTTGTTTAGTCATAATTTCATGTCCACTTTCGGAAATGAGCACTTAATATACCAAGGTGAAAAATAAAGATTAACAAGCTACAAAGCTGTTTCCCTACAAGTGTTTTATGTTGTATTTCCATAATGTACATGAATGTCATATGAATGCAACACCATGCAAAAGTTATGTTTCAAAATGAAGTGAATTCCTTCATTTTAATAGTTAATCAAGTCTAATTCAATGCAATTCAATGCAATTGTTACTTAAAAATATACTTTTTTAATAGTCATTTGAAATCAAATATTAACCCCTCCCCACCTTCAGGGTATACATGTATGTAGCGACTAGTGAGGCTATGCATTTGGTTTTGATTTTTAAAAGGCTTTGAATTAGCCCTTTTTAGCTCACCTGAGCCAAAGGCTCACAAGGTGAGCTTATAGGATGGCCATGCTCCGCCGTCCGTCCATCGTCGTCTTCCGTCTGTCCGTCCGTCCACAATTTCAAAGATCTTCTCCTCTGAAACCTCTTGGCCAATCAAAGCCAAACTTCATGTGGAGCATCCTTAGGAAGGGGGAACGAAAGTTTATATAAATGGTCCAGGACACATGACCAAGATGACCACCATGGCTATAAATAGCAAAAACCTTCTCCAGAAAAAGACAGCCTATGAATTTGGAACGTGGCATGAAGCATCAGGGAGAAGAGTTCTACAAAGTTTATATAAATGATCACCCTGGGATGACCTTGACCTATTTTATGGCAAGGTCAACTTAGGTCGCCCATGTATTCGAATGGGGAAAATTGTCAAAATGTCATTTGAAGGGAAAAACTTGAAGGAAATGGGCAAATGGACTGAAAAAAATTTTTTTTTTTTTGAAAAAAAATTGGACCCCAGGGGCTGGTCTGCCCCTGGCCTGGGGCAATACGAGGGGCGTTCGGAAAGTTCGAAAAATTGTTTGATCATTCAATTAATATTCATAGTAATACAAAAAGAAACGTACCTAATTTAACTTCAACATGTCCTCTATAAATGCTGTGAAAACCAAGATGATTCACAAAGACATAATAAAAATATGTTCATTACAAAAAGGTGAGGTATGGGTACCCGGAGCACGCCAACGTCAAAATGACCTTGCGAAAACGTCAAATTTTATTTTAATCCAGTTGGCGATGATCACACTTTCTCAGCATAAACACCAACCATATCTACGCATTTAATGTGTCTGTCCATTCTTTTGTTATAAGTTTTCGTAACCAGTATCAGTATGTGGTGATACAGCTCCCTGAGTCTATTTTGCTAATATTCTCCGCTGAATCATCCAATTTTTCGCAATTCTGAATGGAACACAATTCCACTGCCGGATGGTTGCTTCTAAAATCGCCGCCAGTTTCTTTTATTCCACTCTTAAAACATGCGATCCATTTGTACATAAATGTTGAACTATTGTTCATAGTTTTCCAGTTTATTTTACCATCTAATTTAACTTTAAAAGTGTTTCTGTGTGTGTTTTATGAAGAAAATACAGAAGTTCATAATCTTTTGCAACTCAACGACACAGTTCGAAGTCATGGTTCCCCCATACAACCCTCGTAATAAAGGACCATAACTTCTTTGTGGAACATCAAATTGACTTTAAATTTTCAGGAAACAATGCTATGTCGTTAAAATATTACAAGACGATTCCGTGCTTTTCTAGCAATGAGCAAACAGTCAGAAATTAAGTTGATTTCTTTAAGACTTTGTTTAAAAAAGTGATATTTTTCGGACTGCTCCGGGTACTGATGATGACGTTGCCACGACAACCTGTATTTTCGGTTTCTATGGTCACTTTTCTTTCTTTTTCCTATCAACAGTTTAGAATAAGTGCAGGCTGCCCAGTGCTCCTATTTTTCCTATTTTTTCCTATATTTTCAGGGCTTCCTATTTTTTCCTATATTTTGATCCCAAATCCTATATTTTTCCATCAAATTCCTATATTTTTCAAAATGCTGCAGATAATAATGAAATATCAAGGAAAAATCATGGAATTTTGGTTTGAAATGCCAGTTTTGATGTCTTTGGCATTCATTTTTTTCCTCGCTCGCTTCGCTCGCTCGTAACTTGATAAATAAAGTATTTTTTCTTCATCAGAAAACAAGATAATCCTGTGAAGTAAGTTACTTCTACAACTTGAGTAGGTTTTAAAATAATGGATCACACACCTATACCAAAATTACACCAGTAAGATTTGCCTTCTTGCTGCTATATGTTAATATTTATGGTTTTCAATGCTATAAAAAAGCCATTTTTGGCCGATAATTTCCTATTTTTCTCCTATTTTTTGGACATAAATTTCCTATTTTTTGAAGCCCAAAATATATATTTTGTACCAAACTGCACTGGGCAGCCTGTAAGTGGAAGTTCACGCACAACAACTCTCCGGTACAATGGATGAAAATTATGAGAGATATGGCACAATTACACGAACTTTCCGAACAACCTACGTATATATGTCTATTACTATTATATTCAAAGATCTTCATCTCTGAAACCGCTTGGCCAATGAAAGTCAAACTTCATGTCGAGCATCCGTAGGAGGGAGGAACAAAAGTATATATAAATGGTCCATGTCACATGACCAAGATGGCTGCCATGGCTATATATAGCAAAAACCTTTAAAAAAATCTTCTTCTCCAGAACCAGTAGGCCTATGATTTTGAAACTTGGCATGAAGCATCATGGAGAGGAGCTCTACAAAGTCTACATAAATTATGACCCTGGGATCACGCTGACCTATTTTACGACAAGGTCAACATAGGTGGCCCATGCATTCTAATGGGGAAAATTGTCAAAATGTCATTTGAAGAGAAAAATTTGAAGGAAATGGGCAAATGGACTAAAGATTTATGATTCTGAAAAAATTGGACCCCAGGGGCTGGTCTGCCCCCACCCTGGGGCAATATATATGTATATCACCATAATAGTCAAAGAGCTTTTTCTCTGAAACGGCATGGCCAATCAAAGCCAAATTTGATATGAAGCATCTATAGGGAGGGGGAACCAATGTGTACATAAATAATCTCGGTCACATGACCAAGATGGCCGCCATATCCATATATGGTAAAAACCATTCAAAAATCTTCTCCGGAACTGGTGGACCAAAAAAAAACTTGGCATGTAGCATTGTGGACTAGAGTACTACAATGTATACATAAATTATGACATTGTGATGACCTTGACCTATTTTACGGCAAGGTTAATATAGGTTGCCCATGACCATACTAGCTAGTCAAACTAGATTATTGGTATATATCCCAGATGTAAGGTGAGCATTTACAGGCATTTGTCCTCTAGTTAAGAATATGCTGACATAGTTTATGCTTATTTGAAGTTATCCAATATATTGTCTCAAAACATAGCAATTAAAACTTTTCAATGGGGTTAGGATTTAGCCTGGAAATAAAATAAAACATGTTTTCATATAAGCCTAGCATCCTTTTTATGGGATCTAAGCGAACAGCATAGCCCCAGATAGGATGACGCATTGTGCGGCGTCCCACAATGCGGCGTCCCACCTGGGGTTATTCTGTTTGTAGACTAGCCACTAGTCTCCATATCAATTACTTTTATATTTATTTTAATGCAATTTTAAAATTCATTGAAATTCATTATTTGCCTTGCCAGTCTAAGATAGAAATATTTCTGACTGGCTGAAGATATGGACAAGACAAGGGATAGCACTAGCAGAATGGTATCAAAATGAAGAAACCAATATATAATGCAAGGATTTACAAATACATGTACATCAAGGTCTAGGAGCTAGACTATTCTGTTTGCTAAAAGTTATTTCATTGAAAAATTATATAAAAATTTAAAAACACACCTGATGTCCCTAAAAATGAAAGTGGACACCCAAATGTTAACAATGGGTAAATCTACTTAACATTAATGGGTTAACATAAGAAACCCAGTGCCCAGCAGGCACATGACGTCATATCGACGTCGATGCGATGTCATGACGTCGCATCGACGTCATTATGACGTCATGTGCCCGCTGGGTGCAGACCTCATGTTTTTGGAAGGTGGGTGCTACTACTACTGAGCCACTGGCTGTGCTACCCAGATTTCAAGATGAAGGTGACACTTTGCTGCATCCTACTCTTGACTGCCTGGCCAAGTCAGAAAACCAAGTTACAGTTATTAAACTGAGTATAATGTACAGAGCCCCACTTTGACAAACATAAGGAGGTCCATAGTTCATTAACAAACATCTTAATTGAGATAATGGGATGCAGCTTTAAATGTAATTCTCACAGGTAAGTGTATGTAAAGCAAGGAATTAATCTTTAAACAAACATGTGAGCCTTTGCATGAGAAAAACAAAAATTTGGATTTTCAACCAGGTATGACACAAACCGGCCTGTACAGTTACAGAAGATGGTTAGAGGCTTGAAATTTTGTATTTTTAAAAGTAGAAGAGGGATTGCACTATTCATGTAGCGAAAACAAAGGCGCTGATCAGCTTCGCAGTTACTGCGAAGCTGATCTGCGCCTTTGTTTTCGCCCAAGCATTTTGTTGGTTTTCCCATGCGGCGACTCGTCATACTGAGCTACTAGGAAGTAAACCTAAGAGAACTACATGTGTATTTGAAATCAATGTAATCCAAATCCTGCTTCTCAAGAAATAGATCATTCATTATGAATGATCATGAATGATCTGTTTCTTGAGAAGCAGGATATAGACTTTATATGTAGTTTTATTAAATTTTTCTTGTTTTACTGTTTTTGGACGATTTTATTGTAAATATGTTAATAAAGTGACGTGCCCATTCTAAACTGCGTTCTAGTGACTAAGACAGCTTTTATATAGCTGTTGACTGGGACATAAAGCATCAAATCAAAAAAACATTTTTATGTGTCAACTGAAACTTATAAATTGTGCCACCTCATGAGAAAACAAACAATCTGCATATGCGAAAACAAAGGCACAGATCAGCTTCGCGGTAACCGCGAAGCTGATCAGCGCCTTTGTTTTCGCTAAACGGATAGTACAATCCTTCTTCTACTTATATCCAAAATTTCAAGCATCTAGCATTTTTCTGTGCTTGTGCAGCTTGGTTTGTGTTGGACCTGTTCAAAAACCACATTCAATTTGTTGGTTTTCCCCCCGTTTTCCCACGAGGTGGCTCAATTGTTGTTTGCTTAGTTTTAGATACATGTACCAGTTAGTGGAACAGTGGGATGCTACAATTGTTAACTTTATTTCTATTAGATAATATGTGTTTTGGATGCTAAGAATTTCACTTATTTGTGCTTCGGGTATGCTAATTTAGGCTTAGTTGTTATGGTGACCTACTTTTAACCATCTGAAGATAGAAAAAATTTAAATTGGTAGTTATGGTGTACTACAAGGGTCAAAACGACCAAAGTGGTTAAATGATTGGTTAACTGATTGGTCCACACCTATTTCAAAATAGGCATGCACCTGCAAATATAGGAGTGCATATTTAGAAGTCCACCCCTATTTTCAAATACGGGTTTACCTGCATTTTAGGGGTTAACATGCAATTTATTTTAGAGGTGATGCCTATTTTAGAAGTGAACCCCCAAAAATGTAGGTGCACCCCTATTTTTCTTGGGCTCTACCATCAGTTTATATAAATCCTGACCTTGGGCTGACCATGACCTATTTTTGGGTAATGTCAATTTAGGGTGTCTAAACATGCCATGTGAAGAGAAAAATGAGCAGATGATTGATGTTAATGGATGCATGATGAAAAAAATTACCCCAGGTGATTATCTGCCCCTGCCTCAGGCTGCCATGGTCCTCTGGTTACTACTTCTTTGTGAAACTTTATCATGGATTGTTTCTACATAACCAAAGTTACAGAGAGAGAAAATCAAAACTGTGATCTGTTTGTTTGTTTGAGCACTTTTAGTTTGGAAACAGATAACTGCCAAGCCTGAATTGAACATCTTTTGTTTACTATTTATTTTGTTTTTGAAAACCCAGATAAATATCCCTTAAAAAATTTGAACTGTCCATGTAGTATATCACAATACTGTGGCATGCTGAGGTTATAATTGTTGACATACTCTATATTTTCCAGAATGGCTGAAAGCCTGGATGGAGAGCGTGCTGCTAGTGATCAGAGGCTGCAGGGCTCCAGGCCAGACAGTCTCAGTATGGGAAGCGACTACCATTACGACCTATTCTGTGAGGTCTGCTTTGCATCCAAGAATCGAAACATTCAACATGATGCATTTTGCAAAGACTGTGTCCAGTTTTTATGTGAAGATTGCTTAAGAGTTCACAGAACACTACAGGGAACACAAGGTCATGTGATAAAAAGAGGTGATGACATGCCAAAGTCAATGGCTGACAAGCCGCCAAAGTTTGATTACTGCGATGATCACCAACAGACTCGGAAAGATCAGTTTTGTGGTGCACACAGAGTTCTTCTCTGCAGCAAGTGTATACCATTACACCACAAAGATTGTCCTGTAAAGAGTGTGGGTGATGCATGTAAAGGTGTACTGACGTCTGAGATAGATACCTTGTATGACAAAGTCAGCAACTTCCAGATCAATCTGTCATCAGTTGTAGCTCAGATAGACCATAACATTGCCGATTTGGAAATACAGCAGATGGGCTTGTTGAAAGACGTTCAAGATCTCAAGGATAAAGTCATTGCCAAAATTGAAAAACTGTGTCAAGAAACGACGTCAGAAATAAAATCAACATACAAAGCCAAAACATCAGATCTAGGTCTGCGTCAAAACGAACTGAATGGTGTTATTACAGATCTTAAAGGTACTCTAGATGATATCCACAAACTGAAGGGAAGCACTGTCGACACTAAAGTGTTCCTGAAAATACAGGACATCTTGAAAAACGTTGAGCAATGTAAATCCACCACAGAAAAGCTCAAACCATCTGCTATGACCATAAAAATGTCCTTCAACCCAGACAAAAGAATACTAGAGTTCTTGTCCAATTCATTCGAAATGGGCTTATTTTCACTTGAAACATCCGAACCTCAAGTTCCCATATCAGTACCAGAGATATCATTTCCAGTGTGTCGTGCAAGAAAACTTTGCAGCTATAACATACAGCTACGCAATGACGAGAGTAACTGCTGGATCATTGGTATGGCGATTACCAATGATGGCAGACGACTACTGGCTGACTATCGTAATGACAAGATCAAACTGTTCTCCAGAGACATGAAGCTACTGAGTTCTCTGTCTCTGTCCTCTAGTCCCTGGGATATAGCCGTCACTGGAGACAGAGAGGCCATTGTCAGTTATGATGATGATAAAACGTTACTAATCCTTGATATATCTGATAGGAAGATGAGCATCAAAGAAACTGTAAAACTACCTTTTACTGTAAGAGACATAGCCACCTACAAGGACAAACTTGTCGTGACAACACCATCCAGTGTAAAACTGATAGATCTGACCGGTAGAGTTTATTGGACCACTAACACTGATCAGCATGGACAGGAGCTGTTCTACAGTCCCAACTACGTGACCTGTTATGATGATGGAGGATCAGCAGCTGTGATTGTATCAGACAGAGGTGACGACAGACTGACGGTGTTGAATGCTGATACTGGCGACGTCATCACTAGACACCAGGTTGACGGGAAATGTCCTACTGGTGTAACTACAGACACTGCTGGGAACATGTATGTTTGTTACCTTTGCACAGATGAGGTAGCAATGTTGACTAAAGGCTTGTCACAGGAAAGGGTTCTACTGTCTGAGACAGATGGACTGAGGCAAATTCCTCGAGCGATAGCATATATTGCTGTAGATCACCAGCTTCTCGTGTCATATCATGACAACAATAAAATTGATTGCTTTCAATTACAGTGACTGTTAGTAAAGGTGCAACTGTTTTGGGAACATCTCAGTGTTTTGTTGCTGATTTTGACCTCAGACGCATCAAAAGATCAACAAGTCTATGAAGTAGCATGTGAAAGGTAAATCAGTATGAAATGCCTCAAGTTTTCCGTTACACTTCACTCAGTAAGTTTTTGTAGTGTTACGATCTGAAAATCCTTTCACATGCTAATTAGTACACTCGTCGATCTTTTGACACATCTAACGTTAAAATCAAGCTATATATCATGACAATCGAAGTGACAATACTGAAAATGTTAGAGAGATATGGACTGGGTAGCTGTCACCAAGCGATAGTCTACAGTTCTGTTGATCATCAGTTCTGTGTATTAGTCTGTAATTCTATTGATCATCAGCTCTGTGTATTAGTCAATGTTGATCACCAGCTCTGTGTATTAGTCTATAATTCTGTTGATCATTAGCTCTGTGTATAAGTCTATAATTCTGTTGATCATCAGCTCTGTGTATTAGTCTATAATTCTGTTTATCATCAGCTCTGTGTATTAGTCTATAATTCTGTTGATCATCAGCTCTGTGTATTAGTTTATTATTCTGTTGATCATCAGCTCTGTGTATTAGTCTATTATTCTGTTGATCATCAGCTCTGTGTATTAGTTTATTATTCTGTCGATAATCAGCTCTGTGTATTAGTGTATAATTCTGTTGATCATCAGCTCTGTGTATTAGGGTATAATTCTGTTGATCATCAGCTCTGTGTATTAGTGTATAATTCTGTTGATCATCAGCTCTGTGTATTAGTCTATGTTGATCACCAGCTCTGTGTATTAGTCTGTAATTCTGTTGATCATCAGCTCTGTGTATTAGTGTATAATTCTATTGATCATCAGCTCTATGTATCAGTCTGTAATTCTGATGATCATCAGCTCTGTCTGTTAGTCTATAATTTTGTTGATCATCAGCTCTGAGTATTAGTCTGTAATTCTGTTGATCTATAACTATAATTCTGTTGATCTGAAACTGTAAACCCAGCTCTGTGTATTAGTCTATAAATCTGATCAACTCTGGGTATTAATCTATAATTATGTTGATCATCAGTTCTGTGTGTTAGTCTATAATTCTGTTTATCATCAGCTCTGTGTATTAATCTATAATTCTGTTGATCATCAGTTCAGTGTATTAGTGTATAATTCTGTTGATCATCAGCTTTGTGTATTAATCTATAATTCTGTTGATCATCAGCAAAGTGTATTAGTGTATAATTCTTTTGATCATCAGCTCTGTGTATTAATCTATAATTCTGTTGATCATCAGTTTTGTGTATTAGTCTATAATTCTGTTGATCATTAGCTCTGTGTATTAGTCTATAATTCTGTTGATCATCAGTTTTGTGTATTAGTCTATAATTCTGTTGATCATCAGCTTTGTGTATTAGTCTATAATTCTGTTGATCATCAGCGTTGTGTATTAGTCTATAATTCTGTTAATATTCAGCTTTGTGTATTAGTCTATAATTCTGTTGATCATCAGCTTTGTGTATTAGTCTATAATTCTGTTGATCATTAGCTCTGTGTATTAGTCTATAATTCTGTTGATCATCAGTTTTGTGTATTAGTCTATAATTCTGTTGATCATCAGCTTTGTGTATTAGTCTATAATTCTGTTGATCATCAGTTTTGTGTATTAGTCTGTAATTCTGTTGATCATCAGCTCTGTGTATTAGTCTGTAATTCTGTAGATCGTCAGCTCTGTGTATTAGTCTATAATTCCGTAGATTGTCAGCTCTGTGTATTAGTCTGTAATTCTGTTGATCATCAGCTCTGTGTATTAGTCTGTAATTCTGTAGATCATCAGCTCTGTGTATTAGTCTATAATTCTGTTGATCATCAGCTCTGTGTATTAGTCTATAATTCTGTTGATCATCAGCTCTGTGTATTAGTCTGTAATTCTGTTGATCATCAGCTCTGTGTATTAGTCTGTAATTCTGTAGATCGTCAGCTCTGTGTATTAGTCTATAATTCTGTTGATCATCAGCTCTGTGTATTAGTCTATAATTCTGTTGATCATCAGCTCTGTGTATTAGTCTGTAATTCTGTAGATCGTCAGCTCTGTGTATTAGTCTATAATTCTGTTGATCATCAGCTCTGTGTATTAGTCTGTAATTCTGTTGATAATCAGTTCTGTGTATTATTCTATAATTCTGTTGATCATCAGCTCTGTGTATTAGTCTGTAATTCTGTTGATCATCAGCTCTGTGTATTAGTCTGTAATTCTGTAGATCGTCAGCTCTGTGTATTAGTCTATAATTCTGTAGATCGTCAGCTCTGTGTATTAGTCTGTAATTCTGTAGATCGTCAGCTCTGTGTATTAGTCTATAATTCTGTAGATCGTCAGCTCTGTGTATTAGTCTGTAATTCTGTAGATCGTCAGCTCTGTGTATTAGTCTGTAATTCTGTAGATCATCAGCTCTGTGTATTAGTCTGTAATTCTGTAGATCATCAGCTCTGTGTATTATTCTATAATTCTGTAGATCATCAGCTCTGTGTATTAGTCTGTAATTCTGTTGATAATCAGCTCTGTGTATTAGTCTGTAATTCTGTTGATCATCAGCTCTGTGTATTAGTCTATAATTCTGTTGATAATCAGCTCTGTGTATTAGTCTGTAATTCTGTAGATCATCAGCTCTGTGTATTAGTCTATAATTCTGTTGATCATCAGCTCTGTGTATTAGTCTGTAATTCTGTTGATAATCAGTTCTGTGTATTATTCTATAATTCTGTTGATCATCGGCTCTGTGTATTAGTCTGTAATTCTGTAGATCATCAGTGTGTATTGTGTCAGGTTAGTGGTAAAAAGCACTTCTTTCAAAATTACAATATCATTTATTGAACACTCTTTAGGAGTATTTGAGCCGCGTCATGAGAAAACCAACACTGGTTTCTGAACAGGTCTGACACAAACCGAGCTGTACAAACACCATCAATGGCTAGAGGCTGGAAATTTTGGATTTAGAGAGGAATTGTACTAATCTACTATACATGTAGCAAAAACAAAGATGTTGATCAGTGCTGCGAAGCTTTGTTTTCGCTTATGCAAAATGTTGGTTTTCTCATGATGCGGCTCATTCAATTATATTACATTGTAAGAAAAAGCTTAAAACAATTGTTTGAAAAAAAAAATAAGTTCTTCTGTTGAAGTGATATAATCTGAGTGTGATGAGTTTCCCTGACTGAGTGGCTAAGGTCATTTGGAGACGGGATGTGATTTTAAAGTCTCATCCAATAGACTGTTGAGACTATTGGGAATGTCTAAATGTTATTCTGGGATAAGAGCGCCGATGAAAAAAACTTGTCACAAGAAAAGATTCTTATATGTGAACGGGATGGATTCTGTCTTTTGATGATTCTGGTAACACTTTGGTGATTACTAATTGAAATTTTACATTTGCGGCGGTATATTGTCAGATATACCGTAAAATATTTTGTTTTACAGCATCAGCGGAGCCGTAAAACATGATTTCCAACCTTGTTGCTACTGGATAGTGATGTATAGCAGTGCTGACTTGAGACTATTTAATCAAGGTTTTTCTAGAGAGATGGATTTTGTAGATGAACTGCCGCACCAGAAAACCAACGGTCTGCACATGCGAAAAAAGATGCAGAACTGTACTGCTGATCAGCGACTTTGTTTTCACTACAAGGATATTACAATTGCTCTTCTACTTAAATTCAAAATTTCAAGCTTCTAGCCTGCTTCTGTGACTGTACAGGCCAGTCTGTGTCAGACCCTGGTCCAAAACAAAGATTGTTGGTTTTTCATGCAAAGGCTCACATTGCAAGTATTAGCCTGAATGTTGTAGACAATGTTTATCAATGTTGTTATTTTATTCTTCATATTTAGTAAATCAATTTCAAACTACGTACATGTAAATATTTTGTTATGAGCCACAGGCTTTAGAATTTCTGGGTCAATGACAGGGAATCCTTTTAAACTGTTTGAATAGCCAGTTAAATGGGGATTTTCTGACTTTGGAAAAGCCCGTTGAATGAGTCTAGAGGAGAAACCCTACAGCCTTACATACCTGGGCCCAGTTGTTCAAAACTTTGCTTGCTTAACGCTGTCATTAAGCCCTCAATTTGTAAACTATATATCAACTTCAAAGGCAAATACACTGTTATTTTTTGTTGAAACCAGAGGACCAATGGTCCTGTAAACGCTCACCTGACATCTGCTGCATATACCAATAAACATGCTTGAATATTATGGTATTTAACTCCAGTGCAGGGGCAGATAAAGCCCTGGGGCCATTTTCTTTTTTCAGAATCTTCAATATTCCGTCCATTTGCCAATTTCCTGCTGGCTTTTCCCTTCAAATGACATTTTAACAGTTTTCCCAATTCAAATGCAAAGGCAACCCATGTTGACCTTGCCATATTATATAAACTTGGTCCAGGTCATCACAGGGTCATGATTTATATATACATTGGAGTACTTTAGCCATCGATGCTTCATACCAAGTTTCTTTGAAATCAATCTATCAGAGAAGAAGATTTTTGATGGGTTTTTATCATATATGGACATGGCGGCCATCTTGGTCATGTGACCTAAATTATTAATATACACATTGGTTCCCCCATCCTATGGATCCCCCGTCCTATGGATGCTTCACATAAAATTTGGCTTTAATTGGCCAAGAAGATGTTTGAATATTTTGGTAATATACATGTATATTGCCCGGGGTGCGGCCATATAAGCCCTTGGGTCCAACTTTTTAAGAATCATTAATATTCAGTCCTACTACCCATTTCCTGCATGATTTTAACCTCAAATGACTTTTTAAATTTTTTCCCAATTCAAATGCATAGGCCACCTATGTTGACCTTGTCATAAAATAGGTCAAGGTCACCACAGGGTTATGATTTATATACACATTGTAGTACTTTAGCCATCGATGCTTCATGCGAAATTTCTTTGTAATCGGTCCACCAGTTCCAGAGAAAGATTTTTTAAGGGTTTTTACCATATATGGGCATGGTGGCCATCTTGGTTATGTGACCTAGATTATTTATATACACATTGATTCCCCCATTTTATAGATGCTTCACATAAAATTTGGCTTTGATTTACCAAGTGGTTTCAGAGGAGAAGACATTTGAATATTATGGAGATATACATGTATACTGCCCCGGGGTGGGGGCACATGAGCCCCTGGGGTCCAATTTTTTTCAGAATCATTAATTTTCAGTCCTACTGCCCATTTCCTGCAAGATTTTTACCTAAAATGACTTTTTAAAAGTTTTCCCCATTCAAATACATTGGCGACCTATGTTGACCTTGCCGTAAAATAGGTCAAGGTCATCACAGGGTCATGATTTATATATACATCGTAGTACTTTAGCCATTGATGCTTCATGCCAAGTTTCGTTGAAATCGATCCACCTGTTCTGGAGAAGAAGATTTTTGAAGGGTTTTTACCATATATGGGCATGGCGGCCATCTTGGTCATGTGACCTAGATTATTTATATACACATTGATTCCCCCATTTAATAGATGCTTCACATAAAATTTGGCTTTGATTTACCAAGCGGTTTCAGAGGAGAAGACGTTTGAATATTATGGAGATATACATATATATTGCCCCGGGGTGGGGGCACATGAGCCCCTGGGGTCCAATTTTTTTTTCAGAATCATTAATTTTCAGTCCTACTGCCCATTTCCTGCAAGATTTTCACCTCAAATGACTTTTTAAAAGTTTTCCCCATTCAAATGCATTGGCGACCTATGTTGACCTTGCCGTAAAATAGGTCAAGGTCATCACAGGGTCATGATTTATATATACATTGGAGTGCTTGAGCCATCGATGCTTCATGCCAAGTTTCGGTGAAATCGATCTACCGGTTCTGGAGAAGAAGATTTTTGAAGGGTTTTTACCATATATAGGCATGGCGGCCATCTTGGTCATGTGACCTGGATTATTTATATATACATTGGTTACCACTTCCTACTGATGCTTCACATAAAATTTGGCTTTGATTGGCCTAGCGGTTTCAGAGGAGAAGACGTTTGAATATTTTGGAGATAAACATGTATATTGCCCCAGGGTGGGGGCACACGAGTCCCTGGGGTCCAATTTTTTTTCAGAATCATTAATATTCAGTCCTACTGCGGCCATCTTGGTCATGTGACCTGGATTTCTTATATACACATTGGTTCCCCCTTCCTATAGATGCTTCATATAAAATCTGGCTTTGGTTGGCCAAGCAGTTTCAGAGAAGAAGATCTTTGAAATTGTGTACGGACGGACGGACGCCGGATCATGGCCATCCTATAAGCTCACCTTGTGAGCCTAACGGCTCAGGTGAGCTAAAAAATGTGAGAATCCTTTGCATTGCAAATATTGCCATTTGAAATTTTAACAAACCGTTAACTATCAACATTGTTAATTTTGAAAAACTGGGTCAAGGGCTGGTCAATTTTGAACAACTGGTCAATACCGAGATACTATTGTCTTTTGAAAATTTGCCATAAACGAGCTTTGGTCACACAACTCAACAATTATAATGGCACTTTGTTTATCAATATGTTGCTTCCAAAAATAATTGGGTTAAATCCTCTACTTAAGAAATAGATCAGCTCTTGTTGAGTAATAATTCACTGTTTGGAGGTCAATTGTAAAAAAAAAAACAACCAGAGGACCAATGGTCCTGTAAACGCTCACCTGAGTCTGCTGCATATACCAATAAACATGTTTGAATATTATGGTATTTAACCCCAGTGCAGGGGCAGATGAAGCCCTTGGGCCGTTTTCTTTTTTCAGACTAATCAATATTCTGTCCATGGATGCTTCACGCCAAGTTTCATTAAAATCAATCTATTGGTTTCAGAGAAGAAGATATTTGAAGGGTTTTTACCATATATGGGTATGGTGGCCATCTTGGTCATGTGACTTAGATTATTAATATACACATTGGTTCCCCCATCCTATAGATGCTTCACATAAAATCTGGCTTCAATTGGCCAAGTGGTTTTAGAGGAGAAGATGTTTGAATATTATGGTAATATACATGTATATTGCCCCGGGGTGTGGACATATGAGCCCTTAGGTCCATTTTTTTTTTTCAGAATCATTAATATTTAGTCCTACTACCCATTTCCTGCAAGATTTTCACCTCAAATGACTTTTTAAAAGTTTTCCCCATTCCAATGCATTGGCGACCTATGTTGACCTTGTCGTAAAATAGGTCAAGGTCACCACAGGGTCATGATTTATATATACATTGTAGTACTTCAGCCATTGGTGCTTCATACCAAGTTTCTTTGAAATCGGTCCTCAAAATTCGGAGAAGAAGATTTTTGAAGGGTTTTTACCATATATGGGCATGGCAGCCATCTTGGTATTATGAACTAGATAATTTATATATCCATTAATTCCCCCATTCCATAGATGCTTCACATACAATTTGGCTTTGATTCGCCAAGCGGTTTCAGAGGAGAAGATGTTTGAATATTATGGTAATATACATGTATATTGCCCCGGGGTGGGGGCAGATGAGCTCCTGGGGTCCAATTTTTTTTCAGAATCATTAATATTCAGTCCTACTGCCCATTTCCTGCAAGACTATCACTTTAAATGACATTTTAAAAGTTTTCCCTATTCAAATGCATTGGCGACCTATGTTGACCTTGCCGTAAAAAAAGGTCAAGGTCATCACAGGGTCATGATTTATATGCACATTGTAGTACTTCAGCCATCGATGCTTCATGCCAAGTTTCGTTGAAATCGATCCACCTGTTCTGGAGAAGAAGATTTTTGAAGAGTTTTTACCATATATGGGCATCGCGGCCATCTTGGTCATGTGACCTGGATTATTTATATACACATTGATTACCCCTTACTATTGATGCTTCACATAAAATTTGGCTTTGATTGGCCAAGCGGTTTCAGAGGAGATGATGTTTGAAAATTATGGTAATATACATGTATATTGCCCCGGGGTGGGGGCATATGAGCCCCTGGGGTCCAATTTTTTTCAGAATCATTAATATTCAGTCCTACTGCCCATTTCCTGCAAGACTTTCACTTTAAATGACTTTAAATGACATTTTAAAAGTTTTCCCCATTCAAATGCATTGGCGACCTATGTTGACCTTGCCGTAAAATAAGTCAAGGTCATCACAGGGTCATGATTTATATATACATTGTAGTGCTTGAGCCATTAATGCTTCATGCCAAGTTTCGTTGAAATCGATCCACCTGTTCTGGAGAAGAAGATTTTTGAAGGGTTTTTACCATATATGGGCATCGCGGCCATCTTGGTCATGTGACCTGGATTATTTATATACACATTGATTACCCCTTCCTATTGATGCTTCACATAAAATTTGGCTTTGATTGGCCAAGCGGTTTCAGAGGAGATGATGTTTGAATATTATGGTAATATACATGTATATTGCCCCGGGGTGGGGGCATATGAGCCCCTGGGGTCCAATTTTTTTCAGAATCATTAATATTCAGTCCTACTGCCCATTTCCTGCAAGACTTTCACTTTAAATGACTTTAAATGACATTTTAAAAGTTTTCCCCATTCAAATGCATTGGCGACCTATGTTGACCTTGCCGTAAAATAAGTCAAGGTCATCACAGGGTCATGATTTATATACACATTGTAGTGCTTGAGCCATCAATGCTTCATGCCAAGTTTCGTTGAAATCAATCCACCGGTTCTGGAGAAGAAGATTTTTGAAGGGTTTTTACCATATATGGGCATGGCGGCCATCTTGGTGATGTGACCTGGATTTCTTGTATACACATTGGTTCCCCCTTCCTATAGATGCTTCATATAAAATTTGGCTTTGGTTGGCCAAGCGGTTTCAGAGAAGAAGATCTTTGAAATTGTGGACGGACGGACGGACGACGGACGGACGCCGGATCATGGCCATCCTATAAGCTCACCTTGTGAGCCTAACGGCTCAGGTGAGCTAAAAAACAAATCATGAGTGCATAGAGTGAGTAATTTACATTCTTACAACTGACTGACAAACGGTGAATTATTACTCGGTGAATTATTACTCAACAATATATGCACTTGAGCTGATCTATCTTGATTCTAACACACAATAAACAGAATAAAAGTCGCTGAAACTGTCGATATTGTTCAGATTTCTGCCATTGCATTGAAGATATCCTGCCATATATTTGACTGTAATGTGTGTATTTAGTACTATTTACACACATTTATTACATTTGTTACGCGCTAAAATGACGCTACACAGTCTAGCATCAAGATTACACTGCTTGATGGGATAGTTGACATCACAAGTGATATCAATATGGTGCCAAGTAACGTCACGCTTATTAGCCCAGTGAATTGTTGCCATTGGCTATACAGGCGAGGTGTGTTAGAATTAAGGACATAAGTTCTACATAGATGAATATTACATAGAAAAAAAATATGTCAAAATCAAATTTCTACATGCAAGCTGAGTACACTGAATGGAAGACATATCTCAATAAAACCTGTGAAGCCTATTCAAATTTTCTTCCTTTGTTTACTTTAAAAGGATAGAACATACACACCTTCAAACATTTCAAAACTATGTAATTTGTATTTTCCATAGCAGTTTTATAACCATCAAACATGCACCACGTTGCTTCTTTTAAGTTAGAATAAATAAACATCATGAACAACTAACAATATAAGTGACTGCATCAGTCTCTAGTTTGGTGCCATTTTCCACTAGAGTGACACTTCTGTACGATTCAGAATTCCATCTAAACACAATATTCTCTGACAAGACTGTCCTGCCTCTCTCAGGATTCTCAATGTCAGGAATTTTCCGACTGTCTTTCACTGAGCTAAATGTCAGGAGTTTTATATTGGAGACATCTGAAAAGAAAAAATATTACTTGATTTTTAAAGGCACAAATTATCAGTTTTCAGCTTAATTTTGTTATTGAAAATGCATTTACATGAAGAGTATAGGGATCAACCATTGTTTTCAGTGTTAAAACATTTGCTGGATCACTCGGAAGGTGTTTGAACACGCGTGTTCAAACACCTTCCGAGTGATCCAGCAAATGTTTTAACACTGAAACAAAACATGGTTGATTGCTATTCTTGCATTTTAACACTTATCCACTTAAAATCTCTTGAAAATAACATTAACAACGTAAAAACTCACCGAAAACCGCAGAGCTTCTTCAACTTTGTCATTTTGTTTCTACGAAACACATGACGTCACGTCGCATTGACCAATGACGTCGGCCAAAACCCATATTTGAACAGCTTTCGACCAATTGAAAACGGCTTTTGAACAGCTATGCGCAAAGATATCTATACAAGAATAACAGATATCATATTGATTTTTATCCGATTTTCTTGTACGAACTTTATGGCAACCTGTTTGCAGCTGATGCTAGGATATTATTCCTTTAAAATGCTTAAATCTTAAACCTACATAGCAGTCTCATAAACCTTATATTAAGGACTTCTAAAACTCCAAGAAACGATACCACAAAATAGGTTTTAATAAATTTGGTTTACAAACCTTTCATTTTTGACCTGTCAGTTTTCATCAGCCTGTTTTTAACTTGACTCACTGTGTCCCCCTGGAATATGGGCAGCTTCACTTCAAACAGACCACTGTATGGCTGGGGGTTGATAAATCTCAATGCAACAGAGGGCTGAAAAATATTACAAATGAGCCGCCTCGTGGGAAAACCAACAATGTGGTTTCCGAACAGGTCCGACACAAACCGGCCTGTACAAGCACAGAAAAGAGCAAGAAGCTTGAAATTTCGGATTTAAGTAGAAGAGGAATTGTACTATCCGTGTAGCGAAAACAAAGGCGCTGATCAGCTTCGCGGTTACCGCGAAGCTGATCTGCGTCTTTGTTTTCGCCTATGCAGATTGTTGGTTTTCCCACGAGGCGGCTCAAATCTTAACTATGACAAAATGGACTCATCCGTCGTTATCATTTGGGTGAGTCCACATTCATTTCTATGGGTGTCAGGACTGATTTTAAGTTTTGATTTCAAGTTTTGATTTCATTTTTCAATGAAAATTTCTGCAAGCAAACAGAGTATCCCCAGATGGGATGCCGTGTTCTGTATGCTGTTTGCCTATGTCCCATAAACAGGACAACAGCCTTATACGAATTATATTGACATTAATGTCAAAATATGGTATTATGTAGCAGGAGGTCTTGATCAGACAGTTCCCTCTAAAGAAATTGTAACTTTGAGCTAAATGTTTTAATTTAGAAAAAGAAGTAATGTTACCTCAGTTCTGAAGGTGATGAATGGTTTCCCGGGGCAACAGTCTTCTTTCACTTTTTCCTCCTTTGCCTCCTCGGAAAACCTCACGTCAACACCCTCCAGCTGTCGGTGATAAACAGCAAGTAAATATATTATTGACTTCAATCAGGTAGATGTATTTCTTTTCTTTACCAACTGATGAATACTAGATAAAAAGTAGTTACATGTACTACAATTTTGCAATGTTTATATTTTTGTTCAGATATACTGCCTTCACCATTATATTGCTGTCGTATGTATATATTTTGTATATGCATTGTATCCTCATGGGCTCTATTATCTACTGGATTCTTGAATAAAGTTCTTCTTCTTAACTGTTGAATTGTGATAAATCATTTCATGTCAATTTCATGCAGCCCACACTAATTTCATGCTGATGCTATTTATACCCCCGGCATTTATGTTTATGCTGACGGGGTATATAGTTTTCGTCTTTCCATTCGTATGTTCATTAGTTTGTTCGTTAGTTCAGAAGAATATGTGTCAAAGTTTTGTTTTAAGTTTCTCTTGTGGTGTATATCTCATACACCAATGGTCAGAAACCATTTATATTTGGACCAAATATCTTTTTTTTTTAATTCTGGGTAACACTTGAATTCACCGTGTATGATGTTAATAACCGGCGTTGACATTTCAGTTTTGGTATTGAAGTTAAGCAGATTGACTGTACTTTTCAGTTCAAAAATATTTTTGCTGATATGTCCTTCATTCTGAGAGTAAGAATCAATGAAACAAGTGAGGCTTTTTCAAAGTCATATAGTATATTTTCCAAAATGACTGCCTTGATGTAACTGCACAACTGATCAGCGTCTTTGTTTTCGCTACACGGAATAGTACAATCTCTCTTCTTAAATCCGAAATTTCAAGCTTCTAGCATTCATCTCTGAGAGTACAGCCCGGTTTGTGTCATACCTGGTCCGAACCCCAAACTGTAAAGTTTTCTCCTCCAGCAGCTCAACTGGGTCTGTGTATACCTCTAGAGTATTGGTGAGATATTTCAGGTTGTTTGTGATGATTTCATTCTCATCATAGTCCATGGTCAGGTTCAGGGCGGCCACACCATGCTTACCAAAGTTCTCCTGAAATGGCAAAAAAAAAATTCTTACTTTTTAACCTTTTTAAGCCAAGACTGAAACTTTATGCCATGGAGATCAGAGTTGTTAATTGGCCAAAATGCCAGTTTGTTTTGTCATTACTAACATTATTCAAGCCATATGTGTAATACAATATCTTCAGTAACTGTGACTGAGATAATCTGAAGAACCAATGATATATTTTGTCAATATGAAAGCTCAAATAACCTGAACAGTTTAAACATAATTCATAAAGTGCCAAAGACAAGTGTAAAGGATATTGAAAACACTGTACACAAGATCACATGGCTGCAAATGAGCCATGTCATCAGAAAACTGGATTTTTGCCTAAGCAAAAACAAAGTAACTGCACAGCTGATCAGCGCCTTTGTTTTTGCTCCTCAGATGGTACAATCCCTCTTCTTGTTAAATCCTAAATTTCAAGCTTCTAGTCCCCTTCTGTGACTGTACAGACCGGTTTGTGTCGGACCTGGTCGGAAACCCCAAACTGGTTTTCTCGTGGCACGGCTCAAATATTCCAGTCTTTCAATTTTTAAATTAAGCTTTACAAACCTTAGCCACCATAACAAAAGGCATAGCTTTCTTCATGTATTTCTTGAGCTCTGGTATCTTAGCCATGGCTCCAGCTATAGCTTTGTTGTCATCAAAACCAGAACTCTCCTACAAAATGGAATCATACTTTTCATAGAAAATTCAGGCTCTGCTCATTACAATTAAAGCATAGTGTTACAGGAAAATGGAGGTCGTAACAATATATCTCTAAATCATGATACATAATTTGCAACTGTATTCCAGGCTATTCTGTTGCCGGCCTATCAATGGTATTGCTCATACAGCCTCATACTGCAGAGAATTCTTTTATTGAAATTGAAATGAAATTCATACACCATTTAATTCAATTATGTCCCTTTCAAGATTTATTTCAGGCAAACCAAAAGCTATAGAACCCGGGAAAAAACACTTGGCACACCTGCAAGCAGAACATGGCTTGTCTCATGTGTGCCCCATGTGAGGCTTGAACCCACACCAGACCCAGAGGTGAGATGATTGAATGACTGTGTTAACAAAATCAGCACTCTTAACCACTCAGCCATGGGGGCCGCTCTACCACATTATGGCAACACACACCAACAGTATGAGAAAGAATGGAAGGAAACTACAAAACTACATGTGATGCTTACATTTGTTTGTTAGTTTTGTGGTTTACTGTCCCTGTCACCTTTTTAGTCATATCAGATGCAACCACTTCTTTCTGTGTGTTAACCAGTAGAATGAAAGTGTCTTGTTCAAGAACACAAGCTGGCACCAGTGACAAGTGAATCTCCAACTTCTCAACCTGTTGTCTGACAAACTATCCCGTAGGCTATCATGCTCCCCTCAAATGTTAAAAAGCATATTCCTTACCTCGTACATCTTTCTCAGTGTGGTCAGTATTGTGTTCTGCCATGGGGGATAACTCTTAGCTATCCAGACTGTGGCGTGGGTCGGTGGTGGCACCTCTTTCTGGAACCAACAGATTTTTGTATGCCTTATTCATTCATTCTATTTACCACACATTATATTAAGCACTAAGAAAGTTTTTTCACTGAGCAATGTGTACCTAAACATATATTGTGCAGCTCTCAGTATATGGCATACATAAAGCTACTTAGAGTATGGGCTCATATATTATTCAAAGCTCTTATTTGACTTTTCAGTTTTTACGCTCTAACAATTTAAGTTTTTACAAAGTACAAATAGATCTTAAAAGGTATTTTGTCACTTTCCACGTCTCTTACTGCAGTCTATACAAGAGATAGTTTAGAAATTGTAAAAGTTAGGAGTCGATTACCTTGCCTTTGCCTGTGGCAGTATAGGCCTTCAACCTCTTCCTGAAGTCGTGAGCAGCATCCATGAGATACTGTGAGGCCTGGACTAGAATCTTGTCACTTGATCCCACTGTTGGCCAGGGGGCATGCATTATACTGGTCTCCTGTAAACAATTAAACCTAAACTTCAAAAGTTTCGCATGAGCTTGAATCAGAAGTGAACTCAATAAACAATGAGGACCTTAGGGAAGACTGGATTTTGTCCGAGCTTAGACATCAATTTATAACAGTACAACACCTAGCGAATCTGCTGTTATGACATGGATTTATTTATTGCTTTCACTTAATCTTGCGTACAATGCTCTGCAAAGATAACAGAAAGAAGCTTGGAATGGATTTCAAAGACCATCAGAACCTGTTTGAATGCAGAGGGCACCAGCGAGGATATTTGTCAAAAAGTCCAAGACTCTGTAGAAGAGAACAATAACTATGAAAAAGGTAATTGTATTACCGAAACCGGTCGACAATTAAACCATCTAGTCCTATCTATCCGTTGTTGGATGTTTATTTCGTCTTAACTCCTTCTTTATTCTATTTAGAACAATAACATGTTCAAAATTTATACGATGATGATCTACTGTCCTTATACCATCTTTCAGAAACTGTTTTTTACCTCCAGAAACTTATGACCCTGTCATCATTTTTGCATTCTGGAAGTCCTAAAAAGTGCTAAAAAGTTTGAAAATTGAATCACTAAAAAAACAAGTAGCTCAAGGGCAATGATCGCTCACCTGAGAATCAACAAGTACAGTCATTGGACAAAGGACAAAGTGTTTTTTTTTTTTTTTGTTTTTTTTTTGAAGGTATGATCAAAATTGAAAATGTTGGAGTGGCCAAAACACTAAAAATGGATTTTTCAAACATTCAAGGGCAGCTAACTCCGCAGTCCAGAGTCAAATCTGACTGAAATTGGAACTCATCCAAGATGTTATGGTTATCCTTGTTTCTTCCAAGAATAAAGAAGATCCGATCAAAATTGAAGGCACTAAAGTGGCCACAATACAAAATACTGATTTTTAATATACACTCAAGGGCAGATAACTCCGCAGTCAGAGGTCATATCTGGCCGAAATTCGAACTCATCCGAGATATTGTAGTTATTCTTGTTACCTGCAAGAATGAAGACGATCCACTGAAAAACAAAGATGCTAGAGTGGCCACAACACAAAATATTGATTTTTCAAACACTCAAGGGCAGATAACTCCGCAGTCAGAGGTCGGATCTGGTTGAAATTGGAACTCATCCCAGATATTGTAGTTATCCTTTTTACCTGCAAGAATGAAGAAGATCCACTGAAAAACAAAGATGCTAGAGTGGCCACAACACAAAATATTGATTTTTCAAACACTCAAGGGCAGATAACTCTGCAGTCAGAGGTCGGATCTGGTCAAAATTCGAACTCATCCGAGATATTATGAATGTCTTTGTTACTTCCAAGAATAAAGAAGATCTGAATAAAAATGAAGGCGCTAGAGTGGCCACAACACTAAATATTGACTTTTCACACAATCAAGGGCAGATGACTCGGCAGTCAAGGGTCTGTTCTGGCTGAAATTAGAACTCATCCGAGATGTTATGGCTATCCTTGTTACTTTTAAGAATGAAGAAGATCCGATCAAAATTGAAGGCGCTAGAGTGGCCACAACACAAAATAATGATTTTTCAAACACTCAAGGGCAGCTAACTCCACAGTCAGAGGTCGGATCTAGCTGAAATTCGAACCCATCCAAGATATTATAGTTGTCCTTGTTACCTGCAAAAATGAAGAAGATCCACTGAAAAATAATGGCGCTAGAGTGGCCACAACATTTTTCCCATTATAAGTCTATGGGGATTTTTCCAGACGCTCAAGGGCAGCTAACTCTGCAATCTGAGGTCGAACCTGGCCGAAATTCGAACTCATTCAAGATGTTATGGTTGTCCTTGTTATTCCCAAGAATGAAGAAGATCCAATCAAAAATGAAGTTGCTAGAGTGGCCACAACATTTTCCCCATTATAACTCAATGGGAGCTATCTGTTGCCATGGAAACCAGAGTTCTGATCCGACCTGGCCAAAAACCTAATGCAACCTTTCCCCCTCCTCAATAATGCTTCAATTTGATTGCGATTGGCCTTGTTGTCTTAGAGATATTCAAGAGTGAAAGTGTGAACGCATGCACAGACGCCGGCTCGACTACCATACTATAAGCTCACCTTGTGAGCCTTCAGCTCAGGAGAGCTAAAAAAATTATGCCCAAAAATAATCTTGCATGTACAAGGGAGATAAGCTGAAAACCTTAAAATTAAAATTCTACCTTAAGGGTGGAATAATTTTAAATGTTTGGAACACAGTCTTATGTTTACAATTTTGTTTGGGGTTGGTGCATTTTGATTTTTTTTTTACTGGAAAATAGTTACTTCCCCTTTCGTTTTCATAATGGAAAAAGCCTTAGTCAATTTTTTTTTCTGGTGTAAATTCCTACGTGTGAACCAATTTCCAAAATTTTTGTGGCGCTTTATAAGATTTCTGTAATGCAAAAGAGCGACATAATCATATTTTGGGGTGTTTCAGAGAAATATGTTTGAAAAAGACAGTTTCTGAAAGATGGTGTATAGACAGTAGTCCTATTCTGCCACTGAACATCCCCACTTTGACTTACCCGGTCTGTTTGCAACACAAACACTTGTGACCATAAGCCTTACCTTTCCCAGAAGTCCCCAGATATATTCACACAGATGAGGGCATATAGGGCACATCAGTAGAGTCTGAACCTCAATGTAGTGGAACACAATGTCTTTGTGCATGCCTTCTATCTCTACCTCTCTGTACTTGTCTCGAATAGCCTACAACAAAAATATTTTGGTTTAATTTGATTGTAGCTTTATGTCCCAGAAAACAATTTTTGAGTCATGTTAGGACACAGCAGCTTCGTGGGTGTTAACCAGTACTGTGGGGAGCTTAATATCTTGATAAAGGACACTATAAGATGAAATAGGTGTCTAACCCATGACCTCATACTCATCCATCAGTATGATGAACTAGGAAGTTTTCAAGTGACTTCCTGTGTGTGCTGGTTATTTTTCATGTTTAATGTGACTAGTGAAATTGGTAATAATTGGTAATTGAAGTGTTGTGTGTATGTGTGTGTGTGTGTGCGTGCATGTGCATGCATGCGTTTTGTTTTTGTTGTTGTTTTTTTGTTTTGTTTTTTTCCTTTTATACCAATTAATGCAAAAAATAATACAGAAATACAAAGTACCTGGAATTCAAAGAAGCCAGTCCTTAGGGCTTCTTTATATTTCATTTCATCATAGTGTCTCTGTGTTGCCTCAATACTCAGGTTAATTTCACTGGAATATAGAAATATACAATCAAGCAAAAGTCATAAACATTCAGCCAAAAGGAAAATTATGTTTCACAAAAAAAATATACATATAATGAGGAACGAAAATGAGCTATCCAAACACGTTCAGGCACAAACCATTTTCGTGTTGTTTTTTTTTTTTATTCAGTTTAACTAACATCTCTTTCAAGATTATTTCAGGTCATATGAGACAGACCAATCAGTAGGTGGGGCAAATGTGCCCTGTATGGGGCTGGAATCGACATCAGACACAGTGGTGAGATGACCAAATGATTAAGCGTATCAACATGATCAATGAAATCGGCACTCTTAACCACTCTGCCACAGCGGCCACCAGATTTTCTCTACTCAGATACAAAGTTGCTTAAGACAAAGCGCTAAACCCACTGATTTTTGCATCTACAAATTGTATATTTTCTAGGGATGTCAACCGGAGTCCGAACGTTCGGACTTCGGATCCCGTACCGAAGTTCGGATCCAAATTTTAGCATCCGGACGTTCGCTAAAAAATCAATATGTCCAATATTTAGGTAAATTTCCATTAATATATAACAAAAACACACAAGTGTCAAGTAACAGGTTAACGGGACAATGCAGGTCACGGGGAAGCGACAATAAACAAAGAAAGGATTAAAGATGATAATTGGCCTCTTTTGTTGCCTTTTGAAAAACAATATGATTCACACTTATCGAGTTTTAAAAAATAATAATTATACAGACCATCGCACATCAAAACAACATGTCAGATGATTAACAGATTGTTTTGGGATTAGACAAAACAAGTATGCTTACTTTGGTCTTAATTTGACAAATCAAATAGGTGGATTCTTAATGCAAAGAAGAAACAAATTCAGAATACCCTAACACTGTGACTAAATTAAATTTGTTTTCTGACGCGTCAGTTCGACAAAATGGGAACTCGGTGAATGTTCGTGAATTTTTGATAATGGCATATCAGTAATGCTGTTTTAGCGTGATTTTTGTTACTTTTGTGAATGTAAATGAATTTTCCTAAATTGCATGGCGTTTCGATTCTGAGTAGCATCAACGGAAACAACGCCAAGCTCAGTGACTCTTGATTATGAATGTTCTTTCAAGGACATACAATAAAAAATCATGTAAATGTACATATAATATTGACCTGATCCGAAAAAATGCGAACGTTCGAACCATCCGGATGTTTGTTTCCAAACGTCCGAACCTTAAATCTGACACCAAATGACATCCCTAATATTTTCAAATCATGCAACTCACTTATAGCTCACCTTAGAAACACCTTATCATTAAATGTGTCCTGTGGGCCTGTCCTGAGTGTATCTTTGATGGCTATCATCTCTCTCACCCACTCCAGGAACGTGTACAGTCGTAGAAGCCCAGCCTCGGCCATCATCTCCACAAAGTTGGCGTCCTCTATACTGTCACCAGCATCAGCCAGGGCTAGACGCATACCTGGGATATAGAATCAAGATATACTCAACATAATATTTAAGGACCAGTGTACTCTTTTCAATATATTGGTGTGTAGAACCTTAAGTTTAACCTACATTTAATGATAACTCCCAATAACTAGGAGTTTTCAGAGGAAAACATATGTCCCCCCTCTCTGCCCCAACCCACTTTTAATTTTGTAAATTTTTACATATAACCCTGAAAAATATATACCAACAGACATTTTAAATTAAAACCAATATATACCAACAGACATTTTAAAATATCACGTTTCAGCTTTCCATATTTATAAAGTTTGAAGTTTCATGAAATTTACCCATCTACAATCCCAAACCAATCCGTGCCGGTATCAACTAACATGCAAAGTTTGAAGAAAATCGGTAAAAAAACTACTCAAGTTAGACAGCGGAAACGAACAAAATGCAATTTTTAACCTCAATCAACGGCCATAACTCTAAGGTCATTTGACGAAATTTACCCATCTACAATCCCAAACCACTCTTTGTCGGTATCAACTCATATGCAAAGTGTGAAGAAAATCGGTAAAAAACTACTCAAGTTAGAGAGCAGAAACGAACAAAATGCAATTTTTAACCTCAATCAAGGGCCATAACTCTAAGGTCATTTGACGAAATTTACCCATCTACAATCCCAAACCAGTCCTTGCCGGTATCAACTCATATGCAAAGTTTGAAGAAAACCGGTCAAAAACTACTCAAGTAAGAGAGCGGAAACGAACAAAATGCAATTTTTATCCTCAATCAACAGCCATAACTCTTAGGTCGTTTGACGAAATTTACCCATCTACAATCCCAAACCACTCCTTGCCGGTATCAACTAATATGCAAAGTTTGAAGAAAATCGGTCAAAAACTACTCAAGTTAGAGAGCGGAAACGAATGGAGACACCTGGATTTTCAAACAGTTAATTGACCTTTGTGACCTTGAAATTTAGGTCAAGGTCACCGAAAACCAAAATCTAATTACTCCATTCGGCTGTCCCAATGAAGTTTCTGTGCCAGGTTGGTCTAAATCCATCCAGTGGTTCAGGAGATATTGTGCAGACAAAAAGCTACGCCGCCGACGCTGATGCCGATGCCGATGGGATCCACACCAAAAACAATATGTCCCCCAACTCCTTCGGAGGGGGGACATAATTTTGTGAATTTTAGACAAAGTGTCACCTGTCAGAGGAGAAGAAATGACACTTAGAATTCATGGTCACTCGATAAATGTTTTTATCTTATGAAACCGCTGTTTTCCAGTGGATAACGTCATGTAATAAAAAGTGTTATGACCACGTGTATTAAAACTTTCTCGGAAATACATAACATTGTTGACATGGCCTGTAACAACAATGTAATATAGGGATCAAGCATGATTTTCCATTCATTAACATACACTAGGTCCCGAGGGGAGTGTTGAAAACCGAGGGCGTAGCCCGAGGTTTTCAACTCTCCCCGAGGGACCTAGCGAATGTTAATGAATGACAAAATCATTTTTGATCGCTATTATTGCATAAATTCTGCAGAAACGAAATAAATAAGGTGCAGAAACGAAAGAAATATGGTGCACTATATTTTACAGCCTCATCACATTTTCATACGCGTAAAAGATTTTTTTTTATGCTCGTTCCGGGCGGACTTCCGTTTCTCATTACTAGCACGTGTTTTGCGTGGTGCCCGGTAACGAGCATAAGTAAAAGCCATGTATTAACAGCACCTGCACGCGTGAATTGCAATATTAATGCATGGCTTTCTCTTCATTAATAAACGGCTGTTAATATCATGTGATACAGGTATTTATGCAATAATATGGGGATCAAACATGGTTTTCTATACATTAACATCTACTGGGCCCCGAGAGAGGCATTGTAACCTGAGACTGACAGGCAAGGGTGTCAACCCTCCCAACGGGCCAGCAGATGTTCATGCATCAGAAAGAACACGTTTGATCCCCATATTACATTGTTGTTACAGGCCAAGTCAACAATGTTATGTATTTCTGAGAAATTGTTAATACACGAGGTCATTATTCTTGCATTATACAACTATTTCACGCAAAAAATTGGAGAAAATGTCTCTTTTTAAAAAATTCATGAACCTAAAATGGTGTGGAAAATGACGTCAGCAAACAACGTTTTTATAAATGCTGCTTTCAGGGAAAACTTCAAAGTCATCATGACATCACAATATAACGTTAAATCAAAAGCATGTAACGCAATGATGTCAATTTTTGTGACAGGCCCTGTATCTAGCATAAATAAGAGCACTGTATTAACAGCGCCTATTAATATCGTGTGGAACAGGTATTTCTGCAATAAATTTTCATTCAAAGTAATTATGTTCAATTTCAAGGCAATAAAATTTTGTTTTAAAAGTCATATGATAAAAGGAATCTTACACTCGTGGTCATATCATATGACATTTATTTAACTCGCCGAAGGCTTGTTTAATAAATGTCATATGAAAGGACACTCATGTAAGATAGGGAGTGCGGTGGCGTAGTGGTAGAGCATCGGACTCTGAATCGAGAGGTCCTGGGTTCACAGGCGGCACTGCTGTGTCCTTGAGCAAGACACATTCACTCCCTACAGTACTGGTTAAACCCAGGAAGCGTTGGCTTCGTCCCGACATGACTGAAAAATTGTTGACTAGAACGTTAAGCCTCAATACAAACAAATTTATGTAAGATTCTCTATTTAGAAAAAAAGTCCTGCAGTCATTTGCAAAGTCCATTTCTTTTGTATAGTTGACCAATGCAAGTTTTCTTGTGACAATGCTCACAACTGCCAAAGAACTGTGTTGCAAGGATATCTGTTCTCTAGAGTAATGATATTGAGAAGAATACGATCTGAACCAGTGTTCTCAGCATATGCAAATAGCAAATTTTCTCTGGACATGATATCAACACTAAAAATCCTGAAGATATGCTTTATTAACATAAAAAGTCAACATAAAAAACATAAATGTTCACATACCATCAGCAGAAAACTTATCAATGGCATCTGTCAAGGTCAGGAAATTACCAGTGGATTTGGACATCTATAAAATCCAGAAATACAGCTTAAATTTCGTGTTAGAAACATACAAAGCTTCACTCACCATCGGCAGAAAATTTACTGATGGTGCCTTTTAATGTTAAGAAATTTCCTGTGCCTTTAGACATCTGGAAAATAAATCAAGGCCGAGTTGTTCAAAACTTTGTTAGCTTAACGTCATCGTTAAGACCTCAACTTGTTAAGTAAATGCCGACTACATTCGCAAATACACTGTTATTTTTTGTTGATAAAATGTTAGAATCCTTGATTCTCAAATTTTATAAACAAAAATAAATAACAGTGTATTTGTATTTTTTGTTGAAAAATGTGAAAATGTTTCTCTCATTTTATTAAAAAAAATAACTGTATTAGTAATATTCATGTTTGAAATCTTAACAAATCGTTAACTAACGATGTTGTTAATTTTGAACAACTGGACCCAGGCTGTCAATAAGACTTATCCACACAATTACTAGGTGAGCCTTTTCAAAGCAGTTAACTAGCCCTTAGTGCCCATTCCTCCACTAGTAATTGATAATTTTACCTTGCTGGATGAGCGGTAGGGGACAATGATTTTGCAAAACGTGCCATCCACTCAAACTCAAATTTGCAGCGTGCAAAGTTGACATCCTACCAACGAAGCAATCACTTGATCCGTGAAATGTATACCCCTTAAACCCTAGGCTTTAGCACCCAAAATGCATAATTTTGACCAGCCCAGTATTTAAATATCAAAACAGCAGATAGCAGACATTTTGGCATTTTACCTGCCCAAAAACATTACACACAGGAAACATAACTCATATTTAGATTTATAAACTTCAAATTAAAAAATACCTTTTCTGAGTTGAGCAACAGGTGACCATTGGCTCTGATACTTCTTGGCCATTTCTCACTGAAAAATATAATGTGGTATAAAACATTACAAAATTGTGAACAAACCACTACATTCTGTTACAAACTGACACTAGAGCATGTTATGACTTAATTATGTTGATAAAATATCAAGTGGTGGTCTCTTTGCTTTGAATGCTCCTGTAATAAAAGAAGTTTGAATTCTTAAAAGATTGTCCGTTGGTTCGATTTTATTCTGAACATCTAAGTGAACAATTTTTTTCGTTCCTATTTGGATGGAGCCACTGATTTCTGGGCACTTAACCAGTACTACAGGGAGATCATGTGTCTTGCTAAAGGACACAACTTGGAATCAGTTGGATTTGAATCCAAAACTCTTGATCCAGAATTTGATGTTGTACCACTAAGTCACCAGGCTCCACAAAGCAACCAGAGGACCAGTAGTCCTGTAAACGCTCACCTGAGATCTGCTGCATATACCAATAAACTTGTTTGAATATTATGGTATTTAACTCCAGTGCAGGGGCAGATAAAGCCCTGGGGCCATTTTCTTTTTTCAGAATCTTCAATATTCCGTTCATTTGCCAATTTCCTGCTGGCTTTTCCCTTCAAATGACATTTTAACAGTTTTCCCAATTCAAATGCAAAGGCAACCCATGTTGACCTTGCCATATTATATAAACTTGGTCCAGGTCATCACAGGGTCATGATTTATATACATTGGAGTACTTTAGCCATCAATGCTTCATACCAAGTTTCCTTGAAATCAATCTATCAGAGAAGAAGATTTTTGATGGGTTTTTACCATATATGGGCATGGTGGCCATCTTGGTCATGTGACCTAAATTATTAATATACACATTGGTTCCCTCATCCTATGGATGCTTCACATGAAATTTGGCTTTAATTGAGTCCTCCGTCAAACCACCCACCATTAATATTCATTTTTATATTGACCATTCAAATCAGAAAACATTAGCTTACGGTCAATGACAAACCAACACATGTTTTTTACAGGTAAATATAGGTGCAAAAACACAATGTTTGTCTAAGGAAATAGGGGTGGGCGTGGCTATACCTTGCTGGCGGAGGAGTCAATTGGCCAAGCGGTTTCTGAGAAGAATATTTTTGAATATTTTGGTAATATACATGTATATTGCCCGGGGTGTGGCTTATATCCTACTACCCATTTCCTGCAAGATTTTAACCTCAAATGACTTTTTGAATTTTTTCCCAGTTCAAATGCATAGGTGACCTATGTCGACCTTGTCATAAGATAGGTCAAGGTCAGCACAGGGTAATGATTTATATACACATTGTAGTACTTTAGCCATCGATGCTTCAAGCGAAATTTCTTTGAAATCGGTCCACCAGTTCCAGAGTAGAAGATTTTTGAAGGGTTTTTACCGTATATGGGCATGGCGGCCATCTTGGTCATGTGACCTAGATTATTTCTATACACATTGATTCCCCCATTTTATAGATGCTTCACATAAAATTTGGCTTTGATTTACCAAGCGGTTTCAGAGGAGAAGACGTTTGAATATTATGAAGATATACATGTGTACTGCCCCGGGGTGGGGGCACATGAGCCCCTGGGGTCCAATTTTTTTCAGAATCATTAATTTTCAGTCCTACTGCCCATTTCCTGCAAGATTTTCACCTCAAATGACTTTTTAAAAGTTTTCCCAATTCAAATGCATTGGCGACCTATGGTGACCTTGCCGTAAAATAGGTCAAGGTCATCACAGGATCATGATTTATATATACATTGGAGTGCTTTAGCCATCGATGCTTCATGTAAAGTTTCGTTGAAATCGATCCACCTGTTCTGGAGAAGTAGATTTTTGAAGGGTTTTTACCGTCCGTATATGGGCATGGCGGCCATCTTGGTCATGTGACCTAGATTATTTATGTTCACATAAAATTTGGCTATGATTTACCAAGCGGTTTCAGAGGAGAAGACGTTTGAATATTATGAAGATATACATGTGTACTGCCCCGGGGTGGGGGCACATGAGCCCCTGGGGTCCAATTTTTTTTCAGAATCATTAATTTTCAGTCCTACTGCCCACTTCCTGCAAGATTTTCACCTCAAATGACTTTTTAAAAGTTTTCCCAATTCAAATGCATTGGCGACCTATGGTGACCTTGCCATAAAATAGGTCAAGGTCATCACAGGGTCATGATTTATATATACATTGGAGTGCTTTAGCCATCGATGCTTCATGTCAAGTTTCGTTGAAATCAATCCACCTGTTCTGGAGAAGAAGACTTTTGAAGGGTTTTTACCGTCTGTATATGGGCATGGCAGCCATCTTGGTCATGTGACCTAGATTATTTATGTACACATTGATTCCCCCATTTTATAGATGCTTCACATAAAATTTGGCTTTGATTTACCAAGCGGTTTCAGAGGAGAAGCCGTTTGAATATTATGGAGATACACATGTACATGTATATTGCCCCAGGGGTGGGGGCACATGAGCCCCTTGGGTCCAATTTTGTTTCAGAATCATTAATTTTCAGTCCTACTGCCCATTTCCTGCAAGATTTTCACCTCAAATGACTTTATAAAAGTTTTACCCATTCAAATGCATTGGCGACCTATGTTGACCTTGCCGTAAAATAGGTCAAGGTCATCACAGGGTCATGATTTATATACACATTGGAGTGCTTGAGCCATCGATGCTTCATGCCAAGTTTCGTTGAAATGGATCCACCGGTTCTGGAGAAGAAGATTTTTGAAGGGTTTTTACCATATATAGGCATGGCGGCCATCTTGGTCATGTGACCTGGATTATTTATATACACATTGATTCCCCCTTCCTATTGATGCTTCACATAAAATTTGGCTTTGATTGGCCTAGCGGTTTCAGAGGAGAAGACGTTTGAATATTTTGGAGATATACATGTATATTGCCCCAGGGTGGGGGCACATGAGTCCCTGGGGTCCAATTGTTTTCAGAATCATTATTATTCAGTCCTACTGCCCATTTCCTGCAAGACTTTTACTTTAAAGGACATTTCAAAAGTTTTCCCCATTCAAATGCATTGGCGACCTATATTGACCTTGCCGTTAAATAGGTCAAGGTCATCACAGATTCATGATTTATATATACATTGTAGTGCTTGAGCCATTGATGCTTCATGCCAAGTTTCATTGAAATCAGTCCACCGGTTCTGGAGAAGAAGATTTTTGAAGGGTTTTTACCATATATGGTGGAACACCAGTAAAAAATATCGCTCCAACGTACCCCACGAAAATAGTGCATTTAAAAATTTCATCCACACATGTTTGATGCTGAATAGTGAGAACATTTCTTACATTCTGTGTAAGATTTCGCATTTACTACAAAGTATCGCCATAATACGACACGTTGGTGCACAAATCACCATGCCAAAACGGACTATATCTCATCGGAGGCTTCTGTTTGTACACTACCCCCTACTAAAACCCGACCATTCTAGAGAGTAAAATCCACCCATAGGTATATTGCAAAATGGAATACCGGAAAATCGAGATGGTCAACCCCCCTCGATGGTGACACCTTTGGGTAGGGGTGTGGCTGAGCTATCGAGTTAGAGAAGACCTTCTGTTGGTGTAATGTTGGGTACTAGCTGGGAGTGTCACAAAGTGAGGGAATTTGCATTGCGGCCTATGGGAGATTTTTTACTGGTGTTGGACCTTAGAAGCCGAATGTCGAAATTTTTACTTTTGGCATAGTCAGTCGTTACTTTGTGGTATACTCTTCGTATCTGGCTCAAACTCAGATTTTGACAAAAATTTCAAACTTTTATCAATTTAAGAAAAAAATAATTGAAATTTAAATTTTTGAAAATTTGAAAAATTTAAAACCCAATAAAATCCGCTTTTAAATGTGATTTTAGCCCAGATTTAGATTTAAAACTGGTCTAAACCATGTTATATCGTTGAATTACGCTGTTTGCTAGTGTTTAAGACAAGTTTTGGCTCAAATGAACATCTTTTTGACAAGTTTTGGCTGAAAATAGCCTTATTCAGAGGGTCATTTCGGTCCCATTTTATAGTGTTATTGTTATCACTCAGCACTTAAAAGACATCGTGGCATAAGCAACAACTGTGGTAAACCTTTGGACTTGCTTTGCGCAAGGTCACAGTGAAGGTCAAAGGTCAAGGTCACCCAAGGTCAAAGGTCAAGGACACAAAAAACTTACAAACCAATCATTTTTGCTCAATTTCTAGGTTGTAAATTTGAACTCGTGTAGCTATTTGGGGTCAAGGTCACAGTTCAGAGGTCAGAGGTCAAGGTCATTTGAAGGTCAAGTATGGTACACCAATATCTTGACATTAATTCTGTAGCATTTTATTTCTTAGGTTTGGTTGTTTTAAACATTTGTTGGGCATTATGTATGACCACCATATTTTGATTTTTGGTCAAAATAGCCTGCTTTTACATGGGGGGTACCTGGAATTGAAAGATCCGATGTACCCTCATTTTGTGCTCTTTCTCAACAAAACACTTATCAAGCATCTTGTATTTTAGGGGAGAGTGTATTGCAAGGAAATTTTCTTGTTCGCGATAAAAATAAATTTTCCTCAAGGTGGAACACCGGTAAAAAATATCGCTCCGCCGTACCCCACGAAAATAGTGCATTTAAAAATTTCATCCACACATGTTTGATGCTGAATAGTGAGAACATTTCTTACATTCTGTGTAAGATTTCGCATTTACTACAAAGTATCGCCATAATACGACACGTTGGTGCACAAATCACCATGCCAAAACGGACTATATCTCATCGGAGGCTTCTGTTTGTACACTACCCCCTACTAAAACCCGACCATTCTAGAGAGTAAAATCCACCCATAGGTATATTGCAAAATGGAATACCGGAAAATCGAGATGGTCAACCCCCCTCGATGGTGACACCTTTGGGTAGGGGTGTGGCTGAGCTATCGAGTTAGAGAAGACCTTCTGTTGGTGTAATGTTGGGTACTAGCTGGGAGTGTCACAAAGTGAGGGAATTTGCATTGCGGCCTATGGGAGATTTTTTACTGGTGTTGGACCATATGGGCATGGCGGCCATCTTGGTCATGTGACCTGGATTTCTTATATACACATTGGTTCCCCCTTCCTATAGATGCTTCATATAAAATTTGGCTTTGATTGGCCAAGCGGGTTCAGAGGAGAAGATCTTTGAAATTGTGGACGGACGGACAAACGACGGACGGACGGACGGACGCCGGATCATGGCCATCCTATAAGCTCACCTTGTGAGCCTAACGGCTCAGGTGAGCTAATAAAAGTGTGCTTAGATAAAGCATATATGAGCTGCGTCATGAGAACTGCGTCATGAGAAAACCAACGATGTGGTTTTTGAACAGGTCCGACACAAACCGGCCTGTACAGTCACAGAAGATGGTTAGAAGCTTGAAATTTGGGATATAAGTAGAGGAGGAAGTGTACTATTCACGTAGCGAAAACAAGGCGCTGATCAGCTTCACGGTTACCGCGAAGCTGATCTGCGTCTTTGTTTTCGCATATACGGATTGTTGGTTTTCTCATGAGGCGGCTCATTTGTGCTATCGGGCCTCTTAATAAACTTTAACCTATACAAATCTTTAAGTATTTCAAAAGTAACTAACGGCTCATCGGGCCAGATTGCCACATGATTATACAGGAAGTATGTGAGATGGTTTGGTATCAGGTCCTTCCCGGATGATCTCATATCAACCGGGTACCAGTACTGAAATTCAGCTCTCAGTTTATCCAGGGTGCCTCGTGGGATATCTGTCTTGGGGAATGGCGCCGACTTGAAGAAAATATAGTCCCAGACATCTTCTTTCATCTGGTCAGGCCTGTAAGTAGGAGGGTAAGTATTAAAGCCTTATCGCTAAAACACACTTCCATAGCTAAAACACACTTCCATAGCTAATACACACTTCCATAGCTAAAACAAACTTCCATTCCAATGAGATTAAAACCTGAAAAGGTCCATCAACATTGTTCTTTTTTTATTCAGTTTAACGTCCCTTTCAAGATTATTTCAGCTCATATGAGACAAGCCAATCAACAGGTGGGGCAAAAACAGGAGAACCCTGAGAAAAACCACCTGACACACCCACAAGCAGAACTTGGCTTGTCTCACATGTGGTCAGAGCGGGGCTCGAACCAACACCAGACACTGTGGTGAGATGATCGAATGGTTAAGGGCGGTAATGAAATATCAGCACTCTTAACCACTCAGCCGCCCATCAACGTTTTACACAGCAAGTTTGTTGGTTGATTTCATATTCATTGCCCATTTATCAGCTAAGACTATATGGTTTTAAAGACTCATGCAAAAGACTGGGGAAGCCCGGGAACCCACAACACCTTTTCACTACAAGAAACTATAATGTTTTTGTAGAACATGTTCTAGATTAATGCCGGGGTCTGGAGTGTTAGACAAATGTCTTCACGTCTTTATACACAGAACAGGTTGCTACATTTTATCTAATAAACATTGCAACTTTTTTATAAATCAAACTTTTAAAAATTGATTCACTTAAAAAAAAAAAAAATCAGGATATTGGCCACTGTTCCTGTTCCTCTGTTATTCTTTGCTATGTCCTTCCTCAACTACTCACCTGATGTTTGCTGGCCCTGGTTTACTGCCGTCAAATGATCCCTCCTGCAGTAGATGAGACACAGTGTAGTAGGCCATATAGATGGTGGAGTCGGACAGAGATTCTACAAGATACTGCTCATCCCAGGGAATCTTTGTACCTGGTTAAAATATCATGTATTTTGATCAAAAAGTAGATTCTGGTTAAAATATTGAGATACAGTTAGACCTCTTAAAATCATCCCAAATAAAAGTAATGATGAAAATGCACTTGAATAATTGCTAATAATCTTGGTTTATTATTACACAGCCATTCCTCTGTATTAAACAGTACATGTTCTGTCGGGAGTAAATGTGTTCTGGTTGTACACAACTCCCAAACCTCTTAATTCGGTGTCCAGCACTCTACCATTAAGCCACCATTCTCCGCTAACATGGCTAAGCCTCTAAAGTTTATGAAAGGATCCTTACCTAGACCGTATGACCTAGAACAAGCATGTTCATGTAGCCAGTCTAGTGTAGCCTCAAAGTTTTTCCTCACATCATCAGAGTAGGTCTCTGTAGCCTCAAGAGCTTTAGTTGTCTTCTTCTTCCACTCCTCCTCTCCATAGTTCAGGTACCTGCAACAGATTATTTGAGTAATGGGTCAACAATGTTTCAGACATATCTAGATGGAGCCAACATGTTCTAAGTAATGCAGCTTTCACACTTATCACGATTCGACCACGACTGGTATCGTGGTCTTCATCATCGACCAATCGGGACTATCATATCCAATCTTATCAGATCACATCACATCTTGATGTCAATCGTGATAATCGAGCTAATTGTGGAAATTTTTTTGTCTGCCAAAAATTTTGCCACGATTACCACGATTGGTGGGACTATCGTGACAATCGCTCGCATCAGATTGTATGACATCGTAACAAATCGCAACAAATCGTATCTCATCTTGTTCCTTAATCGGGGTGACTGAGATCGACCAAAACACTGCCATCTGTTGAGATGAGTTGCGATCTACGAATTGTTATGGTCTGTTACGTTTCGAGAAAAAATGCCTGGCCCGATTAACTACGAGGCGATGAGAATGACTCCTGATAGGATACAATCTGATACGAGTCAATGCGATGAGACACGACAAGCCACGCTTTTGCCACGGATGCTTACGATCTGTTACGAATTATCAATACATTAAATACATCGGGCAAGATAAATCACTTTTATTCTTTGGTCAACAATAGAAAAGTTAATATCAATACAGTCCTTTTCAGTTTTAATTCGAAATCTGAAGGATGCTAGCAGAGACAGGGGTAGAAAGGGGAAGGATAAGGCTTTATCATAAGCATGCATTAATAATGCAAATGTTGCATTCTCGTCATTCTCAGATCCTCCTTCATCATTGTTGTTTCGTCTTCAAAGACTAAAAACGTAATGAGGTTTATGTTTGTTTTCGAAGTATATGGCCTAAAAAAAAAAAAAATGTTATGTTTCCGATTTCATCATAAATTTAGCATAGGGTCGGTAGGTAGGTTTTTTTTTTTTTTTTTTCCCTTGGAAAATCGGGGTAGGTAGGTATTTTTTTTTTTTTTACCTGTGTCATCATTTATTCATGAATGGATACAAACCTTCTTCAGTCTTCTGTATTTCACATAATTTCAGTCAGATGCACAGAAACTAGTGGTTGACTTTTTTAAAAGCTTATACTTGTCCTCAAAAAAAGGACAAATACTCAACTTCAAAAGTAGTTTCATGTCCAAAAACTACAGCATATTTTGCAGCTTACAGGGATAGCAGATACACGAAAATCGTAGTCGTAAACAGGTCTGACAAACCGATATACAATCTGACCAGACTTTCTTCTTACCGCACATTTGACTCCAAATCGGAAACCTTTACACCGAGGATGGCCGTCTTCATATAACAGGGATAACGGGGCATTGTGCCGCACGGCTTTTATTACATTTGAAGCAGGTATGTGGCTACATTTGTCGAAATAAATGGCGACTAATGTGCTTGGTCGTGTCAACACAGTAGCAATGTTGTTGTTCTTGATGTAAATGTTAAAGAGGGCTGAGGCTATCCGCACGACGGTCGTGCCGATAAGCGGCGTTATCCGCACGACGGTCGTGCCGATAAGCGGTGTTATCGGCCCGACCGTCGTGTGGATAGCCAATGCTACAGGTACTGGCTATCGGCATGACGGGAGTACATGTAGAAGATTTTCTTACAAGCTTACGTATGCATTTAACTTTTAATTTGTCATTTAATAAATTAATTATGTGTTTAGCTATTGAAATACATTCGAAATTAACATTTTTGTTAATTATGAATAAGAAAACTAGTTTGACTTGATTAATCCAGCTGATGTAAACTGAATCACAGTAGATTTCTGACAGCGGAGAAAAATATAATCATTGTATTTTTTAATTGTGTTACTGAAATGTTGCCATTCACCATTTTTGCATTATCGGCTGGTTTCCTGCTGACAAAAAATCAATATTGGAAATACAGGTAACCAGAATCCCCCTGACCTCAAGGTCAGGGGGGTTATGGTTACCTGTATTTCCAATATTGAATTTTTTTAAAGCTGGGAACCAGCAGATAATGCAAAAAATTTATGGTGAATACTCCATTGTTAAAATCAAAGGCTGTTTATTATTTTGGATTGCCACATTATTTTATTATTTAGGTTACCGATAATTACTTTCTAATTGACACATACGCATGACTGATTTTTACAGGTAAATTCACATGTAAGCCAATTTCAGCAAAATAACAATTTTGTTAATTAAAAAGTAAAAACATACTGTGTAATATTCTGTTTCAGTTTTGAAGCCAGCGAATATATTTTTCAACTTAAAATGTATCAATTTCTTAACATATTTAACATTTGGATATCTATTTCCCTGTCGTGCGGATAACGCCGCTTATCCGCACGATGGTCGTGCCGATAAGCGGCGTTATCGGCACGACCGTCGTGCGGATAGCCAGTGTCGTTAAAGACCGAAAATATCTGAAAGTCGGCGCAGACAAATTCTCGTAACGAAATTGACTTTTGATAAAAACCGGAATCGTTGAACAGGGTCGGTCACCGACTTCTGAGCGCTAAAAAAGTTGCAGTCGGCGCAGATTTTGACCAGTCGGTCGGGAAATCGGAAACATATATATCAATTGCGGTCTCATTGTGACACAATCGTGACCACAATCACGAAAAAGTCAAGCTAACAATTGTAAACTATCGCAACACATCGTATCAGTTCTTGAGACTCGTACTAGAATGCATCTACGCCTATCAGTTCGTAGCAAACCACGGTCACGTATCGTGATAATCATGTCAGATCGCATTAGAATCGGGGGCTTAATCGGATCGTAACTAGTCGTGTCTATCCAGGACCAATATTGTGTCACCAGATTTTGACCGATCGCCACCCTATCATATCAGATCGCAACAGATTGTATCAAAACGCAACGACTCGCAACGGAACGTATCAGAACGTCAAATTTTGGCAAAATGTCTCGATTAGCTACGATTTGTCAATCGTGGCATTCGTAACAGATCGTGCTCTAGTGTGAAAGCCGCATTATGAATAAGCTCTATTGCAAGTAAATGTCTTCTTAAAGGACACAACATAGTGGATGTGGATTTCAAACCCAAGATCCCTCACTATGGAGTCAAATACTGCACACCCCTAGCAAAAGTTGTCATCGTTGGTCTACCTGCTTTTTGGACGACTGAAAAAAGGTGCAATCAACTGTGCAGAACAATCATAAAGCATGATGGTAATAGCAGTGACAATTTACAACATCTTGAACTTCAGATGTGATTGACAAATCATCAATGCCTTGTTTCAAAACATAGGCAACCGCAAACCTCTTACCACTGATCGCAGAGTGCAACGACACACTCGTCTGCCGACCGTGAGATGACCTGTTTCTCCGGTTCCATATACTTCACCGCCTCCTTTTTGTTGATCATCTGTGTCTGAACCAATTTCTTAACATCCTGAACTTTCTGGCCAGAAAATTCTCCAATCTTCATCACACCATCGTAGAAGCCTTTCAGGTAGACCATTTCTTTGGCTTCTTGTAGTTTGACGGTATCATTCTGGCTCTGAATTTTCAACTGTTCTACAACCGTAACTGCAGCCAAATCACCAAAACCAGGCACCTCTATAATTGGTACCTGAAAATAGAGAGATAACTTTGTGTATATCGATCATTCTACAACCGTAACTGCAGCCAAATCACCAAAACCAGGCACCTCTATAATCAGTACCTAAAAACAGACAACTTAGTTACTGTTATCATATCATGTAATCTTGGTAATTTTTGCTGGACATTTATCTAAAAGATCAAAGTTTTCTACAGGACAGAATGAAATCTTGCCAGTTTTGACTTAAACTCTTTCATGGATGACATCTCTCTGTTATCCTGTAAGCTCACCTTGTGAAGTTGTAAGCCTTCAGCTCAGATGAGCTAATAAGACCACATTGATCATCAACACTTACCGGATCATATGGCAGCACCATTTCGTCTGTAATACCATACTTCTTCCTGAATGGTTCCTTCTTCTTCAGGTCTCGTAGGGCAGCAAAGTCATCAGGAGCATCGGACGGTACACTCGTCACCACTCCAGTACCTAGTATGTGTAGAATGATTACAACCACAAAGGACACAAAAAGAGTTTCTATTCTACTTTTCGTTTTACTTCAAAAGTACCTGTTCCTGACAGCGCCTCCCCATAATAATCAGTAATAAATTGTTAGGAGTCAGAAAGTAGAAACTGACCTTTGGTTAAAATTCAAGGACAGCCATATAAGTGCTCAAGAAATAGTCAACTGTATGTACTCCTATGAAGTACCATGACTTTCGCTTAGAAATTTCAGAATTTTATGGATAAAGATTCATCAAAAGAAACTGCTTCCTTTATGGTCAAACAGGCTTTGTCCTGAAAAAAAAAAACTCAATCGCACTACTGTCCTACCTTTGCCTTCCTTGATAGTCAGCATCGGCAGTGTGTAGATTTTGTCATACACAGTCAGAGGTCCAGACAGAGCCACCCCCATGATGTCCTGACCAACCAGCTCAGCCACAATATTTGTCTTCCCATCCTCCTTGGTAAACCCCTGATAGCTCATGTTCCTGGCAGCTCGACGGGTACTGACGAAGATGTCGCCATTGGTCAGTTCAAAAGCTATGTAGGGGAGGGTGGGGTGAATCCAGCAGTTTGTCTGTCCGTACATGGTCTCTGGTCTCAGGGTGGCAGCTACCAGGTAGATGTTTCTACTCTCCAGGGATCTGAAAATGAAACACCATGTTTTTGCAATACCTGGAGCCAGTTGTTCAAAATTAACGACATCGTTAGTAAACGATTCGCTAAAGTTTCAAATAAATATTATAAATACATGTACATTGTTATTTTTTGTTGATAAAATGCGAGATTCTCGCATTTTATCAACAAAAAATAACTGTATTTGCTTATGTAGTCGGCATTTACTTAACAAGTTGAGGTCTTAACGATGACGTTAAGATAACACTGGCCCCCAGATAAACTGATAACACAGTAAAGCCGGGGGTTTGTGAGTACCTATAAGCTATGAGCTCTAACACGAAAAACATAAAATCATTTTTTTTTATTATGAAAACTATCAATATACATTTAAGGTGAGAGAATGACTCCTGCAAAGCAGTCTAATTTCCTTAAAATATTCATCAACTTGTATATACACTATTGCAAGGTAACACAAGTGTTTTGATACCTACTTGAGTTTTGGTGGGTAGGGTTTCAAGACTTTTAGCTTGATCAGTGTGTATTCCTGTGGCCCCACCCCCTCACCAGTGCTGCGGTCATGATCCATACAGGGCTGACCATCCTTGGGGGAAAATATTGTAAATCTGAAATGATATATCAGCCATAACATGAGAAAATATGTTGTTGTTTTTCTCTTAGTACATAAATACCAACGCAATAAGAGCTGTCGCAGGACAGCGTAGCTCACCTGACTTGTGCTTTGCCACTAAATCTATGACCAAAGACCTTGACCTCAATGTCACTCAGGTGGGTCGTGATGGTACAGCATAAAACTTCAGACCAAAATCTACCAACAAGCTAAGTTCAACTTGATCCATCTACATATCTGATATAGAATTATAACATAAAATCTAAGTCTGTGACCTTGACCACAGGTGAGTCAAGATGCTACAGCATAATAAAAGAATAATATCTAACAGCAAAGTATTAACTAGATCCATCCATCGATCTGTTCCAGCAATATACAGTTCAAAACACTTTAAGCAAAAGCTTTAACATAAAATTTCAAAGTCTGTGACCTTGAACTCAAGGTGACCCAGGTGGGTCATGATGGTACAGCATAAAACTTCAGACCAATATCTACCAACATGCAAAGTATCAACTTGATCCATCCACAACTTCAAGAGATATAGACTCATAAAAACTTTAACCAAAAACTTTAACATTTTGAGCAACGCCGACGACGACGCTAACGCCGGGGTGACTGCAATAGCTCTTCCTGTACTTTCGTACAGGCGAGCTAAAAATCAGCCAGTATCTTGGTTTTAAAATACATCATTTTACTTCATACATCCCAATTTTCAAGACTTTCGCAATTTTTTGTGTAAGTATAGTAAGATTTATGTTGCTTTTGATTTGGTATTTTAAATTAGTTTTTCAAATAAAATGAATTGGCTATTCTTTATTTTTGCATTTAAATAACACTTTATCACAGTAAATAAACAGGGCAAAATGGTAAATACAATATGGTTGTGAAGTCTGCATGTTTATTGTAGTCTTTGAAGTTCTGTGTACCTTTTACCAAACTGTATTTTGTTGCGTCTCTTGAGATGCCACATCTGCCACCTGACAAATGAGTCGTAGTAGGGGTTGGCATCTGTAGTGATAAATGATCTTCTCCAATCTACCTACAATGTAAACTGACAAATGAGTCGTAGTAGGGGTTGGCATCTGTAGTGATAAATGATCTTCTCCAATCTACCTACAATGTAAACTGACAAATGAGTCGTAGTAGGAGTTGGCGTCTGTAGTGATAAATGATCTTCTCCAATCTACCTACAATGTAAACTGACAAATGAGTCGTAGTAGGAGTTGGCGTCTGTAGTGATAAATGATCTCTTCCAACCTACCTACAATGTAAACTGACAAATGAGTCGTAGTAGGGGTTGGCATCTGTAGTGATAAATGATCTTCTCCAATCTACCTACAATGTAAACTGACAAATGAGTCGTAGTAGGGGTTGGCATCTGTAGTGATAAATGATCTTCTCCAATCTACCTACAATGTAAACTGACAAATGAGTCGTAGTAGGGGTTGGCATCTGTAGTGATAAATGATCTTCTCCAATCAACCTACAATGTAAACTGACAAATGAGTCGTAGTAGGGGTTGGCATCTGTAGTGATAAATGATCTTCTCCAATCAACCTACAATGTCAACTGACAAATGAGTCGTAGTAGGGGTTGGCGTCTGTAGTGATAAATGATCTTCTTCAATCTACCTACAATGTAAACTGACAAATGAGTCATAGTAGGAGTTGGCGTCTGTAGTGATAAATGATCTTCTCCAATCTACCTACAATGTAAACTGACAAATGAGTTGTAGTAGGAGTTGGCGTCTGTAGTGATAAATGATCTTCTCCAATCTACCTACAATGTAAACTGACAAATGAGTCGTAGTAGGGGTTGGCATCTGCAGTGATAAATGATCTTCTCCAATCCACCTACAATGTAAACTGACAAATGAGTCGTAGTAGGGGTTGGCATCTGTAGTGATAAATGATCTTCTCCAATCCACCTACAATGTAAACTGACAAATGAGTCGTAGTAGGGGTTGGCATCTGTAGTGATAAATGATCTTCTCCAATCTACCTACAATGTAAACTGATGAGTCGTAGTAGGGGTTGGCGTCTGTAGTGATAAATGATCTTCTCCAATCTACCTACAATGTAAACTGACAAATGAGTCGTAGTAGGAGTTGGCGTCTGTAGTGATAAATGATCTCTTCCAATCTACCTACAATGTAAACTGACAAATGAGTCGTAGTAGGAGTTGGTGTCTGTAGTGATAAATGATCTCTTCCAATCTACCTACAATGTAAACTGACAAATGAGTCGTAGTAGGGGTTGGCATCTGTAGTGATAAATGATCTTCTCCAATCAACCTACAATGTAAACTGATGAGTCGTAGTAGGAGTTGGCGTCTGTAGTGATAAATGATCTTCTCCAGTCCACCTACAATGTAAACTGACAAATGAGTCGTAGTAGGAGTTGGCGTCTGTAGTGATAAATGATCTTCTCCAATCTACCTACAATGTAAACTGACACATGAGTCGTAGTAGGAGTTGGCGTCTGTAGTGATAAATGATCTTCTCCAATCTACCTACAATGTAAACTGACAAATGAGTCGTAGTAGGGGTTGGCGTCTGTAGTGATAAATGATCTTCTCCAATCTACCTACAATGTAAACTGACAAATGAGTCGTAGTAGGGGTTGGCGTCTGTAGTGATAAATGATCTTCTCCAATCTACCTACAATGTAAACTGACAAATGAGTCGTAGTAGGAGTTGACGTCTGTAGTGATAAATGATCTTCTCCAATCTACCTACAATGTAAACTGACAAATGAGTCGTAGTAGGGGTTGGCGTCTGTAGTGATAAATGATCTTCTCCAATCTACCTACAATGTAAACTGACAAATGAGTCGTAGGAGGAGTTGGCATCTGTAGTGATAAATGATCTCTTCCAATCTACCTACAATGTAAACTGACAAATGAGTCGTAGTAGGAGTTGGCGTCTGTAGTGATAAATGATCTTCTCCAATCTACCTACAATGTAAACTGACAAATGAGTCGTAGTAGGGGTTGGCGTCTGTAGTGATAAATGATCTTCTCCAATCTACCTACAATGTAAACTGACAAATGAGTCGTAGTAGGGGTTGGCGTCTGTAGTGATAAATGATCTTCTCCAATCTACCTACAATGTAAACTGACAAATGAGTCGTAGTAGGGGTTGGCATCTGTAGTGATAAATGATCTTCTCCAATCTACCTACAGTGCCAAGATAACTATGTTATTGGCTTTTGTTTTTGTTTAACTTGACATATACTGAGAGGAACTAGAAACTTAAGTTTTTTTTATTTTTTATACTTTGGGTTGGAACCCCGTAAGAATCGATTTGAACCCTCCAGTTATTCTTTTACTGACCGTCTGAAGGCGATTGTGCTGTGACTCATCTTTTTATTCCAGGAAAGAAATTACCAGAGTTCTAAAATCGATTTTACGGAGCCCAACCACCAAACTATGGGAAGTTTGAAACTTAAGTTTCTAGTTCCTCTCAGTATATTTTCAAGTGATCTGAATCTGAAATTGTTTTTGTGCAGGTTTTGAAAATATGATGTAACAGTATCTTAAAGCATTAAAGAAATTAAGTTTAATGTTTTACTCAGATTGCCAACAATCTTTTGCATTCAAACATTAATCAGAGGGGTTAAGTGTTGGCTTTGGTGACTAAATCATGTCTAAACATAAAATTTATTGAAACTGTAAACACTGACATTCATGGGTAGTTAAAATATGTTAAGCTATAATGAGGGTAAAAAGTGGTACCTGGTTCATCAAATGCCTACATTGAGACCCATCTGCTTAAGGTCCACAACACAGCGAGATGTTATAAGGCCAATTTTACTATGTAGCAATATGAACATTAGTTTGAGCATGATCAAATTCGGGCTCAGTTGAATTGAGCATCTTAATGTTGGTACCTACCTTTAAGCCCATTTTCTTTAGGTCACCAACACAGTGGGGTGGGAAGTATTTCAGCCAGTGCATCGGGTCGGCAAATTCTTTGATTTCATCATCGGACATTCCCAGAGACGCCATGATCTGCCATTGATACTTCACCTCCCCTGTCTTAGCTTTAAGTTTACTCTGTAATTAAGAATATCAGCACAAAATTTACATGAAGCAAAATGAGTTGTGGATTTTGTTTAATCCAAGGAACATGAAATACTTTATTTAAATTATTTTAAAGAAGAAACACAGACATTATGCTTTCACTAGATTTTTGATGTAGGCCTATATTTAGCAAGTTCTTTGTTCGGTTAAGACTTACTGTCCCAGTCACCATTTTTTCAGTTATGTCAGGATAGGACACCAGTCCCTAAGTGTTAACCAGTACCTTAGTGAGTATATTAGTGAGCCTACTCAAGGACACAACAAAGCAGACAAAGGCATCACACCAAGGACCTAGTGCTATAAAGTCCTACAACCAACCACTATGCCACTTGTGTAAATTAGTTTTATGAGTTTTCTGTGTATTTAATGACCTACTTTTTTCCCTTTAGTTTTGTCTTTTATCACCACGTCTGATGCTTCCTCTTTTTCTTCCTCTACCTCTGTAGGAAACACTGGTGGGTAACCAAAGTCAGCCATCTCCCTAGTCAACTTGTCTGCTCCAGCTTTGATTGGCATACCGGTGCAGTGGAGCCCGAATGGCCACAAACATCTCTTCCCTCGCATCCTCTGGTAACCTACACTAAACTGAAACATATGGTTATAACATGAACTGTAAATCATAAAACGATTTGTTTGTTTTTAGGTTAAACATCCCAGACAACAATTTTTCAGTCATATTGGGACAGAGCCACCGCTTCCTTGGTGTTAACCAGTACTCTGGGGAATTAATGTACTTTGCTCCTGGATACAACAAGGTGCCGCCTGTGGGAATCAAACACAGGACTCTCGATTCTGATTTCTGAGTTTGATACTCTACCAATACACCACCATGCTCCTCTCCATCATAAATTGAACAATGTGATTAGAATACCTGCAGATCAGCTGTGCAGTAACTGCACAGCTGATCAGCGCATTTGTTTTCACTACACAGGTAGTACTATCCATCTTCTTCATAAATACAAAATTTCAAGCTTCTAGCCTTTTTCTGTGACTGTACAAGCCAGTTTGTGTCGGAGCTGGTCGCAAACTCCGAAGACTGCTTTTCCCGTGTCCTGGCTTATATTTTAGATGTATAGAAAACCAGGGATATTTTCTGCAATTTTGGGAAGGGCCCTAGGGCCTTTCTGATTGGGAAAATTAGCGACATAACCCAGAATTTGGGAATTTTTCAAAACATTCAAAGATTAGATATTTTCCAATTTGACATAGTTAATTAAGTTAAAATCATTTTAAATCATTAAATAATATCTTAAAATCAAAGTTTAACATCATTTCAAACAGCAGAGTTTGATTTTCACAATGTTTAGGAACTGTTGAGAATTATTTTCAGCTGTGATTGGGAATTTTTTCCTTCAAATTGGGAAAAAAGTCACCTAATTTGCATTGGGAATGGGGCCTTATTTCGGCCCCTGAGACACTCGAAAAAAATCCCTGAAAACACTCACCTCACATTTTGATAGAGAGAATGTGTGCCCCAAGTGTAGCCTTCCATTCATGTATGGATATGGAAATGTGACCAGATACTTTGGTTTCCTGCACAGAAAAAGATATGAGCCGCCTCGTGGAAAAACCAACAATGTGGTTTCCGAACAGGTCCGACACAAACCGGCCTGTACAAGCACAGAAAAGAGCTAGAAGCTTGACATTTCGGATTTAAGTAGAAAAGGAATTGTACTATCCGAGTAGCGAAAACAAAGGCGCTGATCAGCTTCGCTCTCAGCTTCGCCGCGAAGCTGATCTGCGTCTTTGTTTTCGCCTATGCAGATTGTTGGTTTTCCCATGAGGCAGCTCATATAATAGGTCAGGTTTCCACACAACAGAGCAGATAATGAGCAGTCCGATCTTCAAAGTTTATTGTCCAATAGATCTACAGATGTTTGGAGGATTACGTGTACTTTTCTTTATTTTTTTCGAACCAAGGACCTCTCGATTTGGAGTCTGATGCTCTACCACTACGACATCGAGCTCCCCCTTGGAGAATAACTGATTTACCCCATGCTTAGTGTATTTATAGAGGCTCAATGCAGCCAAATATTCCAGAATGATCTTCATGTAATTCATCATTTTCTGTAAATTTTCTATCCATTACGAAAACTTGCCCATGCAATATACAGAGACATTTTTTGGTTGTAAAAATGAAAATTTTCTGTGTACAAATTTTGATATTTTTCTTATTTTTGCTCAAAACATATATTGTGGGTACATGTTAGAACCGCCTAATGAGTACTCACAATCTATGTTTTGGATAAAAAATAAGAAAAAGAGGAATACCCCTGCATACCCCAGTTTTTCTATATAAAAGTGGGGTTTGAGGGGGTATACATTTCACGGACATGTTTTCCTGATGCTTACTTTGCCTCTGGTGTGCCTGGTTCAGCTGCGTCCATCTCAAACATTCGTTCTTTGTCCCATTTCTGCTGCATCTGCTCCTCTATCTGGAGCAGCTCTGTCAGCTTTGCCGTCCCTTTCCGCGTCATTCTGACCTTCCAACAGGAGTAATGTCAAGGTTTTACTGAAAATAAAAACAAATAACCTAGGGATAATTTTCGAAGGGGCCATGGGCAAATTGCCCTTCCATTTTAAAAATGGTCCAATCGTTTATAAAGTATGGGCCATTATCATAATGTACTGAAGGAAATACAGATAATGTTTCTAGATACATGAATAAGTTTTTTTTTCTCAAAATCATCCCTATTAACAAAACTTTGTTGATTGTATAAAATATTAACTATTGTTGGTTAATTTTGGAGTTTAATGTCCCAACCACAGCTAAAATCATAGATCTCTGTTGAAAGTCTAAAAGTCAACCGCAGCTAAAGTCATAGATCTCTGTTGAAAGTCTAATCTATCTATCTATCTATCTATCTATCTATCTATCTATCTATCTGTCTGTCTGTCTGTCTGTCTATATATCTATCTGTCTGTCTATCTATCCTGTCGAACACTCATGGATATTCCAGGCATCCGGTGTCATTTTAATGCCTTTGAAATGGTGTGGCCGAGACTCAGCCTCATCCAAGAATCACAATATTAATGTCTGAAAGTGGGACACTTTTTAGTCACTCTTAGTTGATTCAATGTCGGAACGACAGTAGTGTCTCATCGGTAATGAAGATCTTGCGGTAATTTCTTTGTAAATAACTACATGTTCTTTATGGTGGGTGCGGAACTTACAAGCGTGTGGCCTGAGTGATGAAGTCACCCAGAGCTGCTAGTATAGTCCATTCATGGTTTTTCACTGTCATTGATACCTACTCAGCTACTTGATATTACTTTAGTAATAGGATTTCAGTGTCAATTCCAAGATGCATGTTCGATAGAACAGATTTGTCCTAATTTTTTTCTCTTTCATTGAAATATTTTTCACACTTTCGCAGGGGATCCATTAAATCTATCTTATAATCAGAAATCCAGATTTCACTAGCATATGTTATTGGTGACGCTTTACATATTAGAAAGTGTCCACAAAATAAGTAGATACATACATGTGATGAGTTTGGGACAGGAATCAGGGAGATTTTTCTTCCATTTCAGGGAGATTTTTGAAAAATGTATAGAATATATAGGAAAATTCCTGATTCATTTCAGGGCGATTTTGAATTTTTGTTAAAAAGTGGTACTTTTTAGAAGATTTTTTGCCAATTTTAAGGCTTATTTCCTGGAGTCTCCCTGATGATGAGGGAGGTATCACATGTATGTAGATAGTATGGCTATTGTTATTTTCTTATAATAGCCACTACATAGAAACATCTGTTTTTCTGATAGATGTGTTACAATAAAGTAGTAACTTCTTATATGTATATGTATGTTTAAATAAATACATTATAACATATAGCCATGCCGTAGGAAACTGTAACATTTTCAATTTCTTATTAATTCAGTCTATGTCACTATAGATCAGATCATATTATTTGTAACTTTTGAAACACACAAATGTATTACTCTGAAGATGCCACCTACGACATGTCATAATCTTGTTAAATTACCATCCAGGGGCAGATCCAGGATTTCAAATGCAGAAAAGGGGGGTTCGTTTGCCTAATTTCAGACAAAATCTCTTGAAATTCCCCATGAAAATGAAACAATTTAGGTCCAGAGGAGGTTCGAGCGAACCCTTGAACCCCCTCTAAATCCGCCACTGCCATCCATATGCTTATCATCCTATCTATTTTTTATGTGTATTGGATGTCCGATCTGATAGCAATTTAATAGATGCTGGTAGACACGGTCCAGATCAGGGATGCCATATTAATATAACTGCTCTGGGCCTGCATCAGTATTCCTCTACATTTGCTTTGCGGTCATCCAGTACTCACGATAAAATATGTCCATGTTTTGTAGATGCGCTAAAATGTATAAAGAATTGAATTGAATTGATAATGTTCAACAGTTTCAATTCTACCGCAGCTACAGTTTTTTTGTTTTTTTTTTTTTTGTTTTTTTTTTTTGGTTTCTGACACTCCAATCTCTTACTAAGAGTCTCAGTAAGATTTTTATAAAAGCAATAAAAAGAAAGAAAAACGGCGTTTACTGTAGCCTAAAAGTCCATCTGCTGCTTTTACCTGTTGATTTACAAGACAGACTCGTGTCCAACTGAATATTCTGCACATTAATGAAGGTTTCATACCTGTGTTTTCGCAAAATAAAATGAATTTTCTCTGAAATGATGAAACTTGTCTGTAACTCGCCGGTAACACGTGTGTAACTGCACTGTGACTGGTTCCCGACACTAATCTTTACACGATTCGGCCATTGAAACTTTCGAACAAAACTGTTCGGCCTTCGTTGCTTCTATTTGTAGAATTAAAAAGTTTTGAAATCAGTTCAAACATTTACCCTGAGGAAAACTTGTGGGTAATCTCATCTTCTCCTTGCAACCTTGGATTGATATGTTTCGAGTTGAAATCCATTGTTTTACCTGGCACTGTATAATTTATGGGCTGGAGGCATGGAGTGGAGTGGAGTGTTGATTTGAGTGGGGGTCAAATTTACCTTAACACTGTAGTTCAGCATAAGAGAAGTATTGGACTCTACCTTATTATATATACCATAGTTAAAGTACAGTGTAATGCACCAGTCATTTGTAACCACAGCCCCCATCCCCACAGACAGGGAAGGGTTAGGGTAGACAGTCTAAAGTGTGGGGCAATTACTTTTCTTATTGTCCCGGCAGTGCAGGGGAAATGCCAGGGTTTTGATGCTCAGATCCTTACCCAAGGAAGATTATCTATTGAGAGGTTCAGGGCAAAGAGCCTAGTTTTGCATGCGCGGATCCAGAAATTTTCATGAGAGGGGGTCCAACGAAAATGGTAATTTTTAGTCACAGACGAGGGGGAGGGGGGGTCCAACCCCCCCAAAATCCCGAAATTACCTTTTTTTTTTGGTAAAGTTTTCAAATTCCTGGGGGGTCCGGACCCCCGGTCCCCCCTCTGGATCCGAGCATGTTTTGATCTCTAGTTTGTCCCCTGGGGGTGGGGTCTAAAGCAGGGCATTGAAAACTGAAAAGTCATAATCCCTGGCCTTCCCCTTAGGTGGGGGAGCCATGGGGGTTACAAATGACAGGTGCATAATTGCTTTGTGAAGTCTAGGAATGTACTGATTTGTATGTCAGTGCAGGTGGCGGCCGTGGTTACAAATGACTGGTGCATAATTTATGAGGTGGAGTCACAGGGTGGCGTAGTGGAATGGAGTTAACATATATTCAGAGGTAAGAATGAACACAACTCAATATGGCCTCCTTTCCATATAAAACAATAGTTAAAACTTTCTCCCTAGTTGGGAAGTAAATCTCCCTATGTATCACATATGTTCAGTGGAGTACTTAGAGGCTGTGGCTTCATGAAGTTCAAAGCCCCTTGTGGGACAAAATTATTTCATCACCATGGGGATTGAAAGACCATGCCCCAAGGTTATAAAACTTTTTCATACTCAACTCAGCTGAGACTTAGATTTATCCTGCTCATAAATGTTAAAATGTTGTTGGCAATTATGAACAGGATAAATTACTAGTTTTTGAGTTTTGAACCTGAATTTTCCACTAATTTTGACTATGAGCAGTTCAAATTTCATGCTCAGCTGACTTGAGCTGGAAAAAAAGTTTTATAACCTCGAGGCCAGGAGGTGAGTACAAATGAAAATACATGTACTCCTAAGTCTATAGCATTTCCAACCTTGAAATTGATTTGGCATACTATTGTACATATGCATATCAAGAAAAGAAAAAAAAGAACTCCCAAATTTGACTCCACTTCATTACTCCACCCCATGTACTACATAGTGCTGTTGTATTCTCAACACCTTTATTCTGATATCATCTCACAAGCTTCCCATTCTGACAGCCTACCTAATCTGTTCATAATCATAGTCTATTTTATCTCACAAGATCCTAATTAGATGAAATATTTTGCCAGGTGTTCAGATAGACCTCTCCACAAGGAAGTGGATCGAGGAGCGCGGTCACAAAGTGCATTGGAGTGCAGGTTAGCCAGCTGATCTACCGTAGATCCTATGTAGGAGTATGCCCCTTTTTTCTCCTTACATTCTGTGTCATCTAAAATCTTTCAGTCTGCCCCTCTTCAGCTTTTTGTTCCAAGTTTCAATGATTATCACAAATTTTCAGTGTTGATTTTTTTTTTGAAAACACACACACACACACACACACACACACACACACAAACAACAACAACAACAACATAGTATTGTCTTGTACATATCCTAAATCATGGGAAACAATGTAAAACAGAAGACAAATGATAGAAGAATAAATAAGTTGTAATTTATTTCTACATAAAAATCTCACAAAACCTTTATCACAAATACAATATCACATAAACATAAGAGATACAATGTAGGCAATAATTCAGTCAAATTTTGCAAAACAGGTTGTTGCTATATGAGCCATGTCATGAGAAAACCAGATTTTTTTTGCCTATGAGAAAACAAAAGCGCAGATCAGCTGTGCAGTAACTGTTTTCGCTACAGGATAGTACAATCTCTCCTCATGTTTTCTGAGACTGTACAGGTCAGTTGAGGGACACAAAAATGCAAAACATGCCACAAGAATCACCTACATTGTACCATTTGATATTAGCACAAATATACAAAGACAGATTGAAAGAAAAAAGTAACCACTAAGTGAGTGTTTTCATATAAAAATGAGCTGCTCAGTGACAGTCATAATCACAATTCGCAAAGCTTAGAACTTGGGCTGTCATGCAGAAGCTCAATTTAAGTTCTTGGAATGACCTATTTATTTACATTACGAAAACTGACCTATTTATTTACATTACGAAAACTTGTCCATGCCATAAACAGAGATTTTTTTAGCTTTGAAAATTGAAAATTTTCAGCTGAAATTTTTTTATATTTTTCTTATTTTTGCTCAAAACATAGATTGTGGGTACACGTTAGAACCGCCTCGGCGAGGCGGTTCTAACGAGTACCCACAATCTATGTTTTGGAGCAAAAATAAGAAAAATAGGTATGCCCCTGCGTACCCCAGTTTTGCTATATAAAAGTGGGGTTTAAGGGGGTATTCATTGCACGGACATGTTTTCCTGATGGAAATATGGGTGTCCTCACAACATACAATATTTTGGAATGCTGTTCATCCGACCACATATTAAAAATATGATTTTAAATGGTTTGAAAATGCTCTGTCCAAACAAAGTTGATACAAACGTTAACATAAAATTGCTAAGTCTAAGTTTGCCATCTTGATCTTGGATGCTACAATTCAATGAGCCGCAGCAAGAGAAAACAAATTTTCATTCAGGTCCAACACAAACCGGCCTGTATACTCCCAGATAAAAGCTAGAACAACGATATTTGGGATTTAAGTAGAAGAGGAATTCTTCTATCCCTGTAGTGAAAACAAAGGTGCTGTTCAGCTGTGCAGTTACTGTACAGCTGATGAGTACCTTTGTTTTCACATAGGCGAAAATCTGTTTTTCTCATGACACGGCTCTCCAAAGTTGATACAAATGTTAACATAAAATAGCTAAGCCTAAGTTTGTCATGTTGATCTTGGATGCTACAACTCGATACTCTCTTTAGTTACCACATATACTGTTTATCATGTAAACCCCTTTATGACGAATGGACTTGCCCATCGTTTCCATTTGGGTGAGCCCACTTTCGTTTTCATGGACTTCATGAGTGATTATATTTTATTTTTTATTTCATTTTTCAATGAATTTCCTCTAAGCAAACAGAATAGCCCTAGATGGAACGCAGCATTCTGCGGCATCACATCTGGGAATATACTGTTTGCCTGTTATTTTCGAAATACAGGTCAACCTCATTGACATTATAATGCTACCTTTATGGAAAAAAAAAACATACTGTAAGTGAAACCTTGTTATAATGAGGTTTTTTACAATAGACATATATATAGCAAAATAATCATTTTGGAAGTCATGACAGGGTAGTGTTATATTGAAACTGCACTATAGTGGGGTGTGTTATAATGAGGTTGAACTGTAGTACAATCCCTTCATATCCTTTGTTCAAATTCCAAGCCTCCAGCCATCTTCTTTATAGCCCTGTTCATGTTTGGCTCTGAGATTATAAAACTTTTTTTCATGCTCAACTCAATTAAGCATGATATTTAATTGTTTGTAAAAACTGAGATAACAAAAGTTAATAGAATTTTCAAATTTAGATTATCAAAGCTAGTCATTTATCCCGCTAATGAATAAATGAGCCTGTGCGTGTGAAAACCAACAACTTGGGTTCCGACCAGGTCCGACACAAACTGGCCTGTGCAGTCACAGAAGATGGTTAGAGGCTGGAAATTTTGGATTTAGAAAGTAAAGGAATAGTACTATCCATGTAGCGAAAGCAAAGGTGTGATCAGCTTCGCAGTTTCTGTGAAGCTTATCTGCGCCTTTGTTTTTGCCTATAGATGCATGTTTTCCCATGCGGCGGCTCAAATATCAGTCACAGCCATGTTGAGCATGAAAAAAAGTTTTATAATAACAGCGCCAGTTACAGATGGAAACCCTAATAACAATTTTCCCATGATCATACAAGCCACATCATGAGAAAACCAGATTTTTGCCTACACAAAAACAAAGGAGCAGATCAGCTGCACAGCTGATCAGCACCTTCGTTTTTGCTTTACAGATAGTGCAACACCTCTTCTTCTTAAATCAGAAATTTCAAGCTTCTAGTCCTCTTCTGTGACTGCACAGGCTGGTTTTTGTCAGACCTGGTCAGAACTCCAGAAGGCCTGTTTACCCGCATCAGGGCTTATACTGTAAAAGACAATGGGGACTGTAGTGCAACATTACTTCTTATACTTCAAGCGGTCAAATAACAAGAACCAAAATATTTATTGCACAACATTAATTATTAACTTTGTATTGCTAACAAAACCGTGTAACACTTATTGCAAACTAGTGATACCATAAATGAGCCGTGCCGTGAGAAAACTAAATTTTTGCCTATGCGAAAACAAAGGCGCAGATCAGCTTCGCAGTGACTGCGAAGCTGATCAGCGCCTTTGTCTTCGCTACATGGATAGTACAATCCCTCTTTTACTTATATCTAAAATTTCAAGCATCTAGCATTTTCCTGTGACTGTACAAGCTGGTTTGTGTCGGAGCTGGTCGGAAACCCCTAAGACTGGTTTTCTTGCCTTGCGGCTCAAATGATAAAACAATAAAAAATTACATACAGATTTTTTTATTCCCATAATAGCAAACATATGACAATAAAGTTTTATAGCCTGCTGAGCAACAGATTTGGGACAGGCTTGCAAACTACAAACATGCCAATACAAAAAGAAACTCAAGATGATCAAATAGCATGCAACTATATTGCAGACTGCATTATTAATGTCTTTTAACTAGTTATGCCATATGGGAGCAAACTCTACAAAAAGCCACTTCATGAGAAAAGCTGTTTTCTGTTGTTCTGACAAGGTTTGATACCAACTGGGCTGTACAGGCACAAAACAATGACCAGAGACATAAAATTTCATATTTAGGAAAAAGAAAGTACTTTCTGTGTAGCCAATCATTTGTGCAGTTATACAGTATACTACACATTTGAGCCACCTCATGAGAAAACCAACAATCTGCATATGGGAAAACAGACGCGAAGCTGATCAGCGCTTTGTTTTCGCTACATGGATAGTACACTTCCTCTTCTTCTTAAATCTGAAATTTCAAGCTTCAAGCCTGCTTCTGTGACTGTTCGGAATAGGGATGTCATTTGGTGTCAGATTTAAGGTTTGGACGTTCGGAAACAAACATCCGGATGGTTCGAACGTTCGCATTTTTCGGATCAGGTCATAACATTACATGTACGTACATTTACATGTGTGTTAATCGAGTGCTCCCTTGAAAGAACATTCATAATCAAGAGTTACTGGGCTTGGTGTTGTTTCCATTGATGTGATCAGAAACGAAACGCCATGCAATATAGGAAAATTCATTTACATTCACAAAAGTAACAAACATCACGTTAAACAGCAAACTCAAAACTAACTCTATACTGCGAAAGTTAAATTATGCCATTATCAAAAATTCACGAACATTCACCGAGTTCCCATTTTGTCGAACTGGTGCGTCAGCAAACAAATTCAATTTAGTCACATTATACATGTAGAAAATCGTAAAGTATTATGATTTTTTTTATTCTTTGCATTAACGGGGCAGCTTAAGAATCCGCCTATTTGATTTGTCAAATTAAGATCATAGTAAGCATACTTGTTTGTTTAATCCCAAAATATATCTGTCAGTCATCTGACATGATGTTTTGCTGGGCGACGGTCTGTATAATTATTATTTTTAAAACTTTATAAATGTGAATCAAATCGTTTTCAAAAGGAAACAAAAGAGGCCAATTATCATATTTAATCCCTTCTTTGTTATCATCACTTCCCCTTGATGTCCCGTTAATCTGTTACACCTTAGTGACCTTTGACACTACATGTTTAGAAATTCATATTAAATACCTTGTTTCCTATTCTGCTACGTAGATATTGTGTATTTTTGTAATATATTAATGGAAATTTACCTAAATATTGGACAAGTTGATTTTTTAGCGAACGTCCGGATGGTAAAATTTGGATCCGAACTTCGCTACGAGATCCGAAGTCCGAACGTTCGGACTCCTGTTGACATCCCTAGTTCAGAAACCACATTGTTGGTTTTCCCATGAGGCGGCTCATTTATCTTCATATATTCACTACACCCTCCTACCTTTTCTCATGGTGTTGGTCATTTTAAGGATGAGTCCATTAGTTGTGAAGGTGTCTAGGTTTACAAATTAGCCTTTGCATGAGAAAATCAAGAATTTGGATTTCCGACCATGTCTGACGTAAACCAGGCTCTACAGTCACAGAAGAGGGCAAGATGCTAGAAATTTCATATTTTTTTAGGAATACATGTAGTACTATCTGTGAACTGAAACAAAAGCGCTGATCAGCTGTGCACTTACTGCACAGCTGATCTGCATCTTTGTTTTCGCCTATGCATGTTGGTGGTTTTCTTATGCTGCAGCTCAAACACATTTTCTGTGAAGAAAACCGAAATCTTGAATCTGCTTTTGACCATCCTTTTAGAATTTCAAAAGATTACAAAAATTCTTCTTTAAAATTTTCTTCAACAAAAATCTCTCATCACAATGGTCTAGGGCTATGTAGTCCTTGTACAAGATCGTTGATTGCTGGCTCGTGAGTGACATGTGGTGGCGCCCAGTCTCCTAGTCCATTACCATAGTAGTCTTGTCTGTGAACCAGTCGCCGGGACAGGTGGTAGGGAGACATTCTCTCAAGTTGGGATAGTACCATGATCACCTGCCTGTATAAGATACAATTCAAAGATAAACAGAGATCATACATGTAAGATTCATAACTCAAAATCTCCTTAATTTGAATTTATTTTAAGCTTCATGTCCAAGGTCAACAGCTGATGTGATATCAGGGTGGTCAACTATTCTAACCACACTATCCTTCAAACAACCTTCCTGGCCCCGAGGTTATAAAACTTTTTATTTTTCATGCTCAACTCAGCTGAGACTAAAATTTATCCTGCACATAAATGGTAAAATGCCAAAAATTGTTGGCATTTTAACATTTATGAGCAGGATAAATTACTAGGTTTTGAGTTTTGAACCTGAATTTTCCAATAACTTTGACAATTTCACCATTTATAAGCAGTCAAAATTTCATGCTCAACTGAGCTGAGATTGAAAAAAGGTTTATAACCTGAAGGCCTGGAGGCAGATTACTAGTAATATTAAGCATTTTAACTCTCCTCTTCATGGATCAAGAGAAGAGAATGGCCGTCGTAATATTCATATGACCAAATTTTCATGCAAGAATATGTTAGACCTAGACAGTCTCAGGCCCACTATAATAGACTTCTGACCAACCAGTACCACAACTAGTAGCAGGGTTATATAACTGAGTTTTCAAAGAGCCTGGGTGAGTGGATTAAAATATAGACTGGTTATTGTAATTAAAACAAAGCTAGTCTGAAAAGGCGGTTCACACCCAAATTGTTTAGAGTATTTCATCTGTTGTTGGGTTGTTTTGTTGTTGTTGTTTTTTTTTTTTGTTTTTTTTTTTTTGTAAAGGTTTTCATATTTGCAAGCATAGAAAACAGCAGTGTGTCTCATTATGTTTGTAGTTCTTCATAAAACATACATACCTGTGTAAGGGAGGTATAGAATCTACAGTCATCAGACTGTTCCGTGTTGACACCAGGTTGGAACTATCAGTGCAATCACACTTCATGTGTACGTTACAGTTAGGAAACCTATTCTCTACAACAAACAATCCCCCACACCAACCATGCATCAGAGTGTAACACGTTACACCATCTCGAATCTGAAATAGTGAAAAAAACACTGATCTGATACCAGATAGGAACTATCCGTAGAATAGGAAACCTATTCTCTACAACAGACAATCCACCACCCCACCACGTGAGAAAACCAAAAATGTGGTTTCCAAACATGTCCTACACAGACCTGTCTGTGCTGTCACAGAACATGGCTAGAAGCTTGAAAGTTTCAATTTAGAAAGTAGATGAATTGTACTATCCAAAGGCGCTGATCAGCTTTGCAATTACTGCTGAGCTGATCCGCGCTTTCGTTTTCGCATATGCAAAATGTTGGTTTTCTCATGACACAGCTCATATACCTAAATGGGCATCAATTAAAGCAGTTCTCTCTATAGTGAAAATAGCCTAAATATAGTGTTACCAAATGGTGCTTTACTTCAAGAAACTTTTTTTGCAGCCAGTGAATGTACCAATGATCTATTCATGACTATTTATGAAACTAGCAACACTGTCTCCAATGTTTTATGCTGAAATTTACTTCCAAAACAACTAAATAAATGGATGGAAACTTGAAGGTGAACATTGTTGATCTGACAAGGTAGATAACACTTTTATTATAACGGACAGTTATAAAACCTGTTCCCAAACTGACAGAAAATGAAAGACTCATACGGATAACATGTCCGTGTAATGTACACCCCCTTGAACCCCAATTTTATATAGTAAAACTGGGGTATAAAAGGGTATACATTTTTTCTTATTTTGATCCAAAATATAGATTGTGAGTACTCCTTAGAACCACCTCGCCGAGGCATTTCTAACGTGTATCCACAATCAATGTTTTGAGAAAAAAAAATATTAAAAATTTTTGCCTAAAATTTTGAGGCTAAAAAAATCTTCGTATATTGCATAGGCAGGTTTTCATAATGTTATTTAACCAATGTCATTTTAATAGCAAGCTAAGCACCAAACTTACCCCTTCCTTTTTCCCATTTCCTATAGCGAGTTGTATGACAGCATCAGCATAGGCAAACCTGTATTTAGGAACGCTGACAGTCTGAACTTCTTCCAGCATTATTGCTTTAGAACTGTGTACTGATATCACAAAGTTCTGCTCCTTACCCGGGAACACACCTATAGAAACGTATTATAAGAATCTTATATGGGATTCTGTTCTAGATGGAAGTTTCCAACCCAAGGGATGACCGTGCTGAGCGGAACCGAGGCTCCGCCGAGGTTCGGCTCAGCACGGTCATCCCGAGGGTTGGAAACTTCCATCTAGAACAGAACACCATATTAGATTCTTTTTCTTGCACAACAACCCCCAAAATCTGGTTTATTTCAAGGTTTTGCGTAATTTTTTAAGCCTGGGTGAGAACACCTGGGTGAGATGCAATTTTATCACCCAGGCAAAAAGTGTGGCAATTTCTGTCTGGTGTGCAAGAAAAGAGTTTTATGATGACTTACTGTGACAAAATTTAGCATGCGTATACAAACAGTGTATACAGTGAGGATTTACATCAGCCTGGGCGACAACTCAGACTGATCAAAGTCTTTGCTGTAAACTATTTTGATACACGTACTACCAAACTTTCTTTTCCCTATATCAGTCGTGAAATCCGACTACTTCATAAATCCTAGAATTCATTCTCTAGCTATCTTCTATGATAGTGCATGAAATCTTGTCTTGAGGTTATAAAGCCTTTTTCAAGCTCAGCTCTGCTGAGCATGAAATTTCAACTGCTCATAAAGTTTGATCTTGAACTTGTCAAAATTAGTGGAAAATTCAGATTCAGAACCCAAAAACTAGTAATTTATCCTGCTCATAAATGTTAAAATGCCAGCAGTTGTTGGCATTTTAACATTTAAGAACATGATAAATTGTAGTCTCAGCTGAGCTGAGCATGAAAATAGTTTTATAACCTCGGGACCTAGTATCAGACCTACTTGCAATCCCAAGTACAAAAGTTCATGAAATTAAAATCCTCATAGTACTCAATGACCCACCTGTGGACCAGTGGTTAAACGCCAGTGCTGTTATTACATATTCCCCGGGCTCCAACATTGTATTACAGCCAACAAAACTCTTCAATTGCCGCTGACTGTTGACGACTAGCGGTCCGAAGGCCTGTTGATTGTTGGACGACTCCCGGAAGATCATCACGCAGAGATCCATGACCCCCTTGTCCTGATCCGCTCCCCTGGAAATATCAATATTATAAGCATCAAGACAAACACTATTTATAAAGATTTCAAATCTGTAGTCAGATTCTAGCCAGTCTAAATACAAATCTGTTGGTGGGTAAATAAATGCATCAGATCAGTTGATGGTAAATAATATGTTTTTCTGGGCCAAAATTGTCGTTAAATTCAATTTTTAGTTATATAACAAACAGAATGTTGCCCGATATGACGCTTTGTCTCTTCAATTCATTTTAATAGCATGTTTACCTTTATTTTTTTTTCTTTTATTTTTTCAAAAGAAAAAGGATCATTACGAAAACTTGTGCATGGATGCAATAAACAGAGATTTTTTGAGCTTTAAAAATTGAAAATCAGCTGAAAATTTGTGATGTTTTTTCTTATTTTTGCTCAAAACATAGATTGTGGGTACATGTTAGAACCGCCTCGCCGGCGAGGCGGTTGCGAGGCGGTTCGAACGAGTACCCACAATCTATGTTTTAGAGCAACTAGAAATTGGCTGCAAGCAAGGCATTCAGTATACCCCCCCGCAAAATCATCTGAGGCTGGCCAATAACTTCCTAACTCAAACATGCAGAAAATTTGTCAAAGATATCTTTTCAGCATTATAATCCTCCATGTACATCCCCAGTATGCCAGTCACATCTATAAGATATTAAAAGAATATATTGAAAGCTTGAGGTTGATTTCACTGTATGCACTATGATCATTGTTTATCATGAGAAATGGTAAAAATTGGCTAAGTTAAATAAAAGCTCTAAATTTGTCAAAAATTAAATTTTCAGCATGAAAATTATTCATGCACATCTAAAATATATATATCTGGAACAAATCTACAAAGAATTTAAAAGAAACACTGAAAGCCCTAGGAGGAGTTGATTTTACAAAGTATGCACTACCAACCATTATTGTATATAAGCAATGGTCAAGAAATGGTTATGTTGAAAAATCATGTAAATTTGTCAAATATCACTTTTTCAGTATTATAATTATTCATGCACATCTTCAATATGTGTGGAACATGTCTGCAAAGTATTGAAAAGAAATACTGAAAGCCCTAGGAGGAGTTGATTTCACAAAATATGCACTACCAACCATTATTGTTTAAGCAATGGTCAAAAAATGGCTATGTTAAAAAATGCTGTAAATTTGTCAAAAATTATTTTTTCAGCATTATAATTCTTCATGCACATCTTCAATATGTGTGGAACATGTCTGCAAAGTATTGAAAAGAAATACTGAAAGCCCTAGGAGAAGTTGATTTCACAAACTATGAACTACCAATCATTATTGTACAGTACCTTTCTAAATAAAAGTAACGGGGGGTGTAACCTGATACATTATCCACTCCCAAACCTGTACGATTTTGGAGCAGTTGACACGGCCTGCTCACATGTAAACTTCTGGTCTAGTGTAAAATGAAAATTGCTCTTTTGAAAAATAACCATGTAACGACCTTTATAATTGGATGAAAATTGAAATTTTATTAGCTCTAATTGAAATGAGAGTAATCTGCCAAACTCTATTATGTAAGGTTATCAGATCAAGTTCCATGGAATTACATGTATGTTAAATCTTTAATTATTACTTCCCCGACATTACTTGTACATATTAATAGAAAAGAAATACAGTTTATTATCCAATGATTGCCAGGCATGTTTTAGATTATGGGAAGATCAAGAGCTAGTTTTTTTATTAGGATTTGATATTTATTTACTTTTAGACCTTAATTTGTTTGACTGCAGTCACCAAATATACCATAAATTTTAGATTGACTCTTAAGGAACTTGAGATGAAAGCCAGAGAAGGCATACTGTAATTTAGTTTCAACAATGCATTCGATCCTGTGGGGTCCAAATTGCAAACAACTGTTTAGAAAATGAGGCTAAACCTATAATATTTTCTGATTTCTCAGAATATTTCCGCTGATCTCAAAGGACCAAAAGTAAAATATAAACTGCACTATGGACGATGTATGGAGCTACTTGTTAGGGCCGCCATACAGCACAACACCAGCTGCAATATAAAAGTTGCTGTAAGAACAGTGAAAACACTCAAACGAAAGGGAGTGAGCCAGACCGATTGGTTCTCGTCAGTGACCCTTCATTAACTGGAAATGGAAGCCAGAGAAGGCATGCTGCAATTTAGAGTTTCAACAAGGTAGTCGATCCTAACACTGGGTCTAAACATAATATTTTCTGATTTCTCAGAGTATTTCCACTGACTTCAAAGGACCAAAAATAAAATATAAACTGCACTATGGGCGATGTACGGGACTACTTTTTAGAGCCGCCACAAAGCACAACAGCAGCTGCAGTAACACCAGCTGCAGGAACGCGGCTGGATACACTAAGCGTTCACTAATATGACCCATGTAGCTCCCAGCTAACAATATTACAGTGTGTGTGTGTGTGTGTGTGTGTGTGTGTGTGTGTGTGTGTGTGTGTGTGTGTGTGTGTGTGTGTGTGTGTGTGTGTGTGTGTGTGTGTGTGTGTGTGTGTGTGTGTGTGTGTGTGTGTGTGTGTGTGTGTGTGTGTGTGTGTGTGTGTGTGTGTGTGTGTGTGTGTGTGTGTGAAGCAAGGCATTCAACAATATGTCATATCGCGGCAGTCTGTTTGATCATCTCTGGCAGGCTTATATGGTATGGCCCATCCTCCTCATTTATGTCATCACTTCTCTTAAAAGAATTTGGTTTTACTTTTTGTTAGACACGATGCGGAAAAAAAAACTCGATGAGTTTGGTTAATATCAAAGGTTTCAACGCAGCGCGAGGGATCAAAACCACCCATAGGCTTGACAAATAGCCATTCAGCTCGGCTGCGTGTGCTGTTTATATGGCATTACGGCAGACATTTATTTTTGTTGCAAGTGATTTCTCGAAGTTTATACACAATACAACATTTGATTGCTATATTTGATACAGTTGCAAGCATAACGCCAACGAGCTCTTTTTCTGACGGTACACCTCAGTGTAGTGGTGATTGAATCTGACAGGTTGTAATGGCTAAAAACAAGATACTGAACACACATCCAAATATTTTCAGCAGACTCCCCACAAGTGCATGTAAAGGTTTGGATGACATGAATGAAAAGGTGATATTACATTATGTTAAATTTTCTAACAAAGCATTTAATTGAAATGTAAAATTATGATTATATTTTAGCCTCGTCACGAGAAAACCTGTCTTCTGGGTTTCTGACCAGATCCGACACAATCCCGGCTGTACAGCCATAGAAGATGGCTAGAGGCTTGAAATTTCGGGTTTAGGAAGGAGAGGAATTGTACTGTGTGGCAAACACGAAAGGCGCTGATCAACGGCGAGGTAAAAAGGTCTATCTCATCTGCGCCTGATATCCGAAAATGCAAAAAGCAGGTACACTCATGACACGGCTCATTTATAAATGAAAATGAGTTATTTTTATAAAGTAGTTGATGTTATAATCACTATATATCATTATGAAAGCCTAATTTTCCCCCCCGAGTGATATAAATTGTCTCCAAACGGGGGTATATGCTTTTTCAATCAAAAAAGGTGCCTATCAGGTGCATAGTGATAGCCCATTGTCTTTCACAATTTTGATTTATTCTGACGACTCTATAAAAAGTATTAAGACGTTTAGCTAGGCTCTGTGGCTGACTAGATCACACTCTGTCCATATACTAGATGCCCTTACTGCAATAACGCATAAGCCGCAACGCGAAAAACCGGTCTACAGGGTTTCCGACCAGCTCCGACAAAAACAAGACTGTAGAGCCTTGTCAGAAGAAAGCTAGAGACTTGAAATTTAGGATTTAGGAAGTAGAGGGATAGACTATCTATGTAGTGAAAACAAAGGGGCTGGTCAGCTGCTCGGTTATTGCGCAGCTGATCTGCGCCTTTGTTTTCGCATTTGCAAAAAGCCGGTTTTCTCATCACGAGGCTCATATTTCAGTGTATTTGACAACTCTTATCTTGTCAGCAAGATAAGTCAGACTCTTTCATGTGACAATTCTTGCTATTTAAATATATAACCAAAGTGAAACATTTACCACCTGCCTTGACACATAATGAGTACAGTAGTTTCGAATATAATTGCACATAATTAACACAAGACACTGGAACAGTCTAGTCTGAGTCTTTAGAAATTTGAGATCAAAGGATATATTCTGAGAGTTCGGAAATGATCATACGTTTAGACTCATTTTCTAGATAACTTTAAAATATTGGGATAATATTTCGTCTACAGTCTTTGAGATGACTGCCATGGTTAACTTTGCCAAATTGCAGTGTTTTCCTCTGGCTTTTTGTGCCAGATTTATAAGGTCACTGTTGAGACTTCGATAGTTGAAACCATGGTATGGTCCATCTTCTTTGTCATAAATGTTTTCTTTGCTCCTACAGGATCTAAGCTTTTTATTCTTGGTATGGCCCATCTTCTTTCTTGTGAATGTTTTCTTTGCTGTTAAAAGGATCTAAACTTTTTATTCTTATTTGTTATCACTGCAACAGGTGTTATGCCGTGTTGCGGCCGTAACACATCTCCCCGCACTCATCTATAGTGCAGATTATATTTTACTTTCGGTCCATTGAGATCAAAAATATATTCTGAGAACTTGAAAATGATCATACGTTTAGAGTCATTTGCTAAACAAATCTAAAATATTTTGGTTATTTTTGGACTTTATCTAGGCACATTTTGTAAAAAAAAAAATATTTTGGTTATATTTCGTCTATCAGTCTTTGAGACGAATGCCATGTTTAAATATGCCAAATTGCAGTGTTTTCCTCTTGCTCGTTGTGCCAGATGTTTAGGGTCACTGATGTGACTTTGACAGTTGAAACCATGGTATGGCCCATCTTCTTTCTTGTGAGTGTTTTCTTTGCTCTTAAAGGATCTAAACTTTTTATTCTTATTTAGACTGTGGCTGAAGTCAAATAAAGCAAATGAAAATTATGCATTCAGTCACAAGGTGAGCTTATAGTATACCCATGACCTTCTTTGGACAATAAAAGCCAAATTTCATATGGACCCTCCATGTGAAAGGGGAAGGAAAGTCCATATAAATAGTCAAGGTCACATGACCAAGATGGCCGCCACACCCATATATGGTAAAAAGAAAACGTCTAAAAATCTTCTTCTCCAGAACGGAATGTATAATGATCTTAAGACTTGGCATGAAACATCTAAATGATGACCGTCGGTTGTCAAAGACCTATTTAACCATTGTTTTCAAACATCTTCTCTGATACCGCTTGACCAGTCAAAGCCAAATTTAATAATAGGCCTCAATGGGAAGGGGGATAAAATTGTATAAATGCTCCGTGTTACATGACCAAGATGGCTGCCACACCCATACATATAGTAAAAAAAAAATAAAATCTTCTCCAGAACCAAAAGTCCTGTAATATTGAAAGTTGGGATGCAGCATTAGGATCTCTAGCTTAACAAAGTTTGTATAAATGATGACTAAGTTGGCCTTGACCTATTTTACGGCAAGCTGAAATTTGGTATCCTATGCAATTGAATGGGGAAAATTGTTAGAAAGTCATGTAATGGGAGTAAATGATCAAATTGACAAACGGTATATTTTCTTTTAAAACAATTTGTTCCCAAGGGGTATCTGCCCATGCTTTAGGGCCATGTCCATTTATATAAACATTATTTTCAAATATCTTCTCTGAAACCTCTTTGGCCCAGGTGTCAGGTGAACGTTAGCAGGACCATTGGTCCTGTAGTACTTACAACAGAGTAATTACGAGGACAGTGACTGTAAATAACGCCTCTGGAATAACGAATGTTTTGAACCATCTTTATTGTTTCATTATAGTGTTTATTGCAGTGTATTTAATGTCTCCTTGATAATACTTTGCAACTGTCCTAAGTGTTGCACCTGAACCTGGGGTGATGTTTGTTAACAGCAAAGGAATTTCCTTAAGCCCCCACCGTTTAACTTATTCATTACTTAATGTTATTTGAAATACGTGTTTTATGTCGCGTAAGATTTAGTAGACCAATAACCTAGCTGTCTTTTTTTCCTGCTATCCACCTTTGTGAAAATTGTACAGAAAATCACTTGCTAGCAGTTTCTGTTTATCTGATACGATGCTGTGAACCTGTCAAATAAATCATTAACCCCAGTTAAGCAGGTCACTTTTTAGTGTTTGCTTTAAAACTAAAATTAATGGCATCAGGTATTTCTAGACAAATGTTAACTTTATACAATATACAATACTGTTAAAGGTAGATAATGTTTGGTGAAGCTACGGGTTCTTATTAGTTCTCCATAAAAGTTATATTGTGGGTACCAATTAGTTGATACTGATTACTTTCCCATTATGGTATTTATTATTGGTAATTGTTAGTTCTTTATATATATATATATATATATATATATATATATATATATATATATATATATATAGTAAATAAAAAGTTCTTTAGAATGCACAATTTTTTTTATTTCTTATGGCTGACCGGTTTCATGATAAATATAAATAACATGATGATAAATATATATATTGTTGTCACAACATTTCTCCATAAAAATATGCTGTGGGTATTTATTTGTTGGTAATTAATTGTTCTCCCTAAGAAAAAGTTGTGGAAACATGTTGTGAGTAGTTATAACGTTTTAAGTTCTAATTAGGTTGTAGGTATTAGTTACTGAAACATTCACAATAGATATATACGTTGTGATTACGTATCATTTTTCCATAAAAAGAATGGGTTGTTAATTTGCAGGAATCTATCTGTGGGTACTTATTAGTTATCTTCACTTATCAGTTCTCCATAAAAATGTTGTTGTTGGTAACTCTAATGATAAATCCTAAAATACATATTGTGGGTATTTCTCTTTTTCACGAAAAGTGTGAAAACTATTTGTGGGTACTTAGTTCTCCATTAAGCATATGTTGTGGGTTCTCATTAGTTCTCCATAAAACATAAATACTGGTATCTCGTGATCAACTTTGGTGTAATAAAATTATTGCCAATAAATTGTGCAGATCCTGTTCTGCAAGATCTGATCAAGGTTTGCACTGTGCATTATCTTATCTGGGTTTGTACTGTGCGGCATATGATCTCGGATTGCACTGTGTAAAATCTTATCTGGGTTCGCACTATCCGGGTTTGCACTGTGCAACATCTGATCTGGATTTGCACTTTGCAACATATGATCTGGGTTTTCACTGTGTAACATCTGATCTGGGTTTCACTGTGCAACATTTGATCTGACTGGCACTGTGCAACATCTGATCTTGGTTTGCACTGTGTAATATCTGATCTGAGTTTGCACTGTGTAACATCTGGTCTGGATTTGCACTGTGCAACATTTGACCTGACTGGCACTGAGCAATAGCTGATCTTGGTTTGCACTGTGTAATATCTGATCAGTGTTTGCACTGTGTAACGTGATGTGGGTTTGCACTTTGCAACATCTGGCCTGCGTTTGCTCTTTGCAACACCTGATCTGGGTTGGCACGTACTGTGCAACATCTGATTTCGGTTTGCACCGTGCAGCTTTGCACTGTGTAACATATGATCTAGGTTTGCACTGTGTAACATGTGATCTGGGTTTGCACTATGGGTTGCATTGTGTAACATCTGATCTGGGTTTGCATAAATGTCTTAAGAAAATCCATTTACTGAGACTGAGCAGGCTGTCTGGACATTATTGCAGCATTACAGCATATTTATCTCTGAAGGTGCTGGTTTTGCTGATAAGCTGTCAAATTAATTTTATACATTGTAGGTTTTATTGCTTTTAATTGCTTTCTCAGTTAAGTCATATTCTGAATATTATATTCGTAGACCTATATCGATTATTTGTTGGTTGGTTGGTTTGTTGTTTAACGTCCCGGTCAACAATATTGCAGTCATGTTGGGACAGAGCCACCGCTTCTTGGGTAGGTGACCAGTACTTTAGGGAGCTGAAAGAGTCTTGCTCAAGGACACTATACGGCGGTCGTGGGATTCGAACCCGGGTCTCTCGATCCGACGCTCTACCACTGAGCCACCGCGCCCCCTCGATTATTTGTGATTTTGCTGTTTTTGTTAGAGCTGGTGCTTGGGAATGGCTGTGCAATCTTATTGTGGCACCCCCTATGCCTAACATATAACTATTCGACATTATTTTGCACGCTCATATCCGAGCTCTGAAAAAAGATCTTACCAAAGCGAGTTCCATCTAGTATCGATGAAACCTTTTTTTTTTTTTTTGGTTATTACTAAACCCTAGCTAAGGTTTTGGTGAGTCGGACTTGAAAATGTGTAAAATGGTACTGGTAAACTGGATTTCAATTATGTTGTAAAAATAATTAATGCTCAAAGCTGTCAGATTATATTAAGTTAAGCCTGTCAAGAAAGAAACTGATATTGTGTCATTATGCTATGATTTTTTCCGATACCAATAAAGGGGACCCTTAATTCTGAGCATTAAGCACTCATTCTTTTCAACAGAAAATGAAATAGAAACCAATGATGTAGATAATTATTTTTCGCAATGCGTACTGTACGCATCAAAATAAATGTACAGTGCGTACCGACAATATTACTGTGTACGCATTTTCTGAAGGTTCATATTCTAACCTCTCATTCAGAATCAAACTTATAGATATGCACACATATGGATAAGACCATTTATTCAAGTATGAAAATTCAAGTAAACTGGTTGATAATCCTAAAATTACATGTTATTCTGTCATTAAGGCCTGAACGGAATACACGTTTATGGTATAACTACTGAAGATACATAATATATTGCATGGTATGTAATATGAAACGATCAGAAGCTGCATTCATATTGTAACTACTTTTCGATTGTTGACAGAGCAGCCTCACAATACTAGTTGTCAAATTGTCATTTTGTGACAATTTTAAAGGTATTTTTTTCTGTGTACGCATTAAATTGTAAACTGTTTGCGTACCGCTGATTTTTACTGCGTACATGGTACGCACAGGTCTGATATTTCTATGCGTACAGGGCGAAAAATCATGCGTACATACGCAGTACGCATCATTATCTATTTCGCTGAGAAACAAACACAAAATGTGAATCACAATGCAACAGGTACATAATAATAAAAACCAAAACAACCAAATTTTCTAATTTGAATTAACAAACTGCTATTAGCCATTAAATTGGCAATGAAATTGGTCTTGTCAAATCAATTACTGTCAGAAAACACAGGAGCTGTCATGGGAAAATCTGCTTTGAAAATATGTGAAAACAAAAGCACAGGTCAGTTTTCACGAAGCTGATCAGCACCTTTGTATTTGCTCAGAAGAACAGATAAGGTTCATAATTGTTGATATTTGATGATAATTAAGAGATGATTTTGCTGATTTCCTCATAAAAACCTATGTTGTGGGTGCTCATTAGAATCGCCTGGCCGAGGTGATTCTAATGAGCACCCACAAGATAGATTTTTATGAAGAACTGACAAAATCTTAGTTCTCATCAAATATCATCAAACATGCACCTTATCTGTTCTTCTGTTTGCTTAACAGATGGTGCAATCCCTTTAACCCAAATTCGAATTTTCAAGCCTCTAGCCATTTTCTGTGGCTGAACAGCAGGGTTTGCATCAGACCTGGCCTGAAACCTGGAAGATAGGCTTTCTTCCACCACAAAGCGCCTGCAGATTCTACTATCAGTATTTATTTATGTTTGTAACAAGTTTGAACAACTAAGGTCAAATATCTTTTCACATTAAAATGCCAAGAAATTATCAAATGTGTGATAGGATTTCAGTTGAGTGGTATAACCAAGTATGAAAGTCAATTATCAGAGGCTCTAGAAATTAGATTTCAGACTATGTGTCCATGGTATGTTTTGCCCTGTATGTAAAATTTTAATTGGAAGCATGCACATAAAATGATTAGCAACTGGAATGTTCAGTATGTATGATATCAGAAATTCAAGTTACCACTCTATACAGCAGAGGGATCTGATTTTGTGCATGTAAGAAAAGGAAGACCACTTCTTTGGGTAGCAATAGTTTCCTCCCAAATATAACGGGTAAATCATGAAGCACCCAGACAAATCATATGGGCCAACAGTGATTTACAGTGGGCCTTGTTTTTAGCTCAACTGCATGAAGTGCATAGAGCTATTGCAGTCGCCCCGGTCGTCCACGTTCCCGTTCCCGTTCGCGTGCGCGTCACACTTGCGTTAAAGTTTTCTAGAAGTCCATATCTTGACAACCACTCATCAGAAAGCATTCATACTTGGACCATAGATACCCTGTAGGGTTAGCTTTCATTCCATTGCATCGGGCCCCTGGATCCAGGCCAGGGGGTGGGGCTGGAGGTTAAAATCTAGAACACCTTCAAAAATGGCAATTCTTGTGTTAAAGTTTTCTAGAAGTCCATATCTTGACAACCACTCATCAGAAAGCATTGATACTTGGGCCATTGACACCCTGTAGGGTCGGCTTTCATTCCATGGCATCAGATCCCTGGGTCCATGCCAGGGGGTGGGGCTAGAGGTTAAAATCTAGAACACCATTAATAATAATGGCTTTTCTGTGATATAATATTCTAGAAGTCTATATCTTGAAAACTTTTTATCAGAGGGCTTTCATACTCGGACCATAGGTACCCTGTAGGGTTGAGTTTCATTTAATGGCATCGGGTCTCTCGGTTCATGCCTGGGGGGTGGGGCTAGAGGTTAAAAACTAGAACACTGTAAAAAATAGATGTACTGCTGTGTAACTTTTACAAGGAGTCCATATCTTGACAACAACTTATCATAAAGCATTCATACTTCATACACTTTAGGTTCCATGACATCGGACCTCTGGGTCGGAGTCAGGGGGGCGGGGCTAGAGGTCAAAATCTAGAACTCCCCCATTTTTTTTTCTTTTTATTTCTTAATAGAAACAACTTAGGAAGATGGTTGGTCATTCATCTTTTGACTTTATGACACCGACTTGTGTGTCATGACGGTAAGGGTCGGTTGACCTACTTTCCATGGTTCAGTGATTTTGCCTTATATCTTGACACTCAATTAGTATATTTTCTTACTTCTTTCAGATTATGAGTGAGTACGACCAGGCCTTTGACCCCGATATACATATAGGTCACTGTGACCTAATTTCACGGTTCAGTGATTTTGCCTTATATCTTGACACTCAATTAGTATATTTTCATACTTTTTTCAGATTATGAGTGAGTATGACCAGACCTTTGACCCCAATATACTTATAGGTCACTGTGACCTAATTTCACGGTTCAGTGATTTTGCCTTATGTCTCAGTTCTCAAATGGTTTATGAACAAACTTCTTTCAAGGTATGTTTGCGTATGACAAGACCTTTGACCCTGAAGTAGTCCTACGTCTCTGTGACCTAATTTCACGGTTCAGTGATTTTGCCTTATATCTTGACACTCAATTAGAATATTTTCATACTTTTTTCAGATTATGAGTTGGTATGACCAGACCTTTGACCCCAATATACTTATAGGTCACTGTGACCTAATTTCACGGTTCAGTGACTTTGCCTTATATCTCGGCACTTAAGTAGTTTATGAACAAACTTCTTTCACACTATGTTTGCGTATGACAAGACCTTTGACCCGAAAGTAGTCCTAGGTCAATATGACCTAATTTCACGGGTCAGTGATTTTCCTTTATATCTCGGCACTCAATTGGTATATGAACATACTTCTTTCACGATAAGTATGACAAGACCTTTGACCGTAAAGTATTCCTGGGTCACTGTGACCTAATTTCATGGTTCAGTGATTTTGCCTTATATCTCGACACTCAGTTGAAATTTTTTCATACTTCTTTCTGATTATGAATGAGTATGACCAGACCTTGAACCCAAACATACTTATAGGTCACTATGACCTAATTTCATGGTTCAGTGATTTTGCTTTATATCTCAACACTGAATGGGTATATGATCAAATTTCTTTCACATTATGAGTAAGTATCACTAGACCTTTGAGGCTTTGACCCTGAAATACTTATAGGTCAGTGTGACCTTATTTCACGGTTCAGTGATTTTGCCTTGTGTCTTGGCACTCAGTTGGTATATGAACACACTTCTTTCACAATATGAGTGAGACCTTTAAATCTTAGGTAGTTATAGTTAACTTTCATGGTTCAGTGATTTTGCCATATTGCATCAAGGCAAAAAGATGTATGAGCATAATGCTTTGGGTTACTGGTCGGGTTTGGCCTTATGCTTGACAAAGGTCAGAAGCAGTCGAGCACGCTGTCCTGCGACAGCTCTTATTCAATCTCTTGACTAGTTGGTTGCACCAGTGCTTTGCTTTTGACTTTTGACATGGTTTGCTGCCTGGGCTCTACCGTTATTGATTTACAAGGTCAACAGTATCTGGAAACCTACAGGAGTCACATTTCAAGTGGTATGATGAGCCTCAACTACAATAGTATGATATGCCATAATTAGCTATCAGCTGTCAAATAACAATTGATCAACACTATAACTAAAATGATGGTGATGCAACAATGATGATGATTATGAGGAAGAAGGGAAGAGGAGCATCATTGAAATTACACATTATATACACTACAGCATCTATGGTTTTAATTATTTATGTATTAGTATTTGAGCCGTGATGCGAGAAGACCTGTTTTCAGGATTTCTGAACCAGTCTGACACAAACTGGGCTGTTCCGACAATGAAAATGGCCAGAGGCTTGGAATGTCGTATTTAGGATAAAGAGTCATTATATTATCTGTGTAGTGAAAACAAAGGCGCTGATCATCTTTGCGGTTACCGCGAAGCTGATCTGCGCCTCTGTTTTCGCACATGCAAAAAGCTGTTTTTCTCGCGTCGCGGCTCATTTACAAAATTCATTCTTCAACCTCCATGCAAATATCATGGTGGTCAACCCACATTTGGGAAATTTTCTGTCAATTTAGGGTAAAAAAATACTCATTTCTAAGCTCTCATTGGGGCTGATTTTCAAGAAATAAAGTGCAGAGTAAGTGCCCATATGCTTTGGGGAAGAAAATCAGATGCTTATTACTGCTTCTCATAGAAACAAGGACAAAGTGCCCATTCACATGAGGGCTTGACTCAGTCCTAAAAATTTCAACATGAAACTATGTTTTCTATTAGAACCTATATGGCTCTTACTGTAACATACTACATGTATTATATAATGATGTACATGTAAACAGTTGTCATGTTAATTGATGTTGACTGATCCAATCTAAAATTACATGTTTTATTTGACAGCCTTTTTTATAATTGAAGTTGAATGATTCAATTTAAAAGTACAGGTTTTTTTTATTTTGATTTAATCAAACCAATTATAGGTCACCGTACTAGACTGTATCCAACCAATTTTCTGATATCGAAAAAAACGTAACTGTATAATGGCCTGGTTTACACGGAGCTCTAACATCCAATTAAGAATACAACAAAAATGACAGCTAATTCCATTATACACAAGGAGATTACGTTACTTTTATTCTGAAACCTACTGTATATAAGCAATGGTCAAAAAATGGCTATGTTGAAAAATGCTGTAAATTTGTCAAAAATTATTTTTTCAGCATTATAATTCTTCATGCACATCTTCAATATGTGTGGAACATGTCTGCAAAGTATTGAAAAGAAATACTGAAAGCCCTAGGAGGAGTTGATTTCACAAACTATGCACTACCAACCATTATTGAATATGGCAATTATCGAAAATTGGCTAAGTTCAAAATGCTGTAAATTTGTCAAAATTCATTTTTTCAGCATAATACTTCTTCATGCATATCTTCAATATCTCTGGCACATATCTGCAAAGTATCAAAAGAGAATATTGAAAGCTGTAGGAGGAGTTGATTTCACAAAGAATGCACTATTAGCACTATGGCAAACATTCTATGTACAGGTTTAAAAAGTCCCATAACTCTTGCAAAACTGACCCTTTGGCCCCTAAATTCATACCACACATGTGTTGTCTTATCGTGCAGGTGTGTTGAAAATTTAAAGAACATCGGGCAAAAACTACTTAAGTTATTCAGCAAAGATGTCAAAATGTTGACGGAATGACGGAATCACGGAATGACGGAATCACGGAATTACGGACAGACTGAAAACAGTATACCCCCCTAAAACTTCGTTTTGCGGGGGGGGTATAAACATGCAGAAAATTTGTCAAAGATATCTGTTCAGCATTATAATTCTTCATGTACATCCACAGTATGCCAGTCACATCTTTAAGATATTAAAAGAATATATTGAAAGCTTGAGATTGATTTCACTGTATGCACTATGATCATTATCGTTTATCATGAGAAATGGTAAAAAAATGGCTAAGTTAAATAAAAGCTGTAAATTTGTCAAAAATTTACTTTTCAGCATCAAAATTATTCATGCATATCTAAAATATATCTGGAACAAATCTACAAAGATTGTAAAAGAAACACTGAAAGCCCTAAGAGGAGTTGATTTCACAAAAGTATGCACTACCAACCATTATTGTATATAAACAATGGTCAAGAAATGGCTATGTTGAAAAATGATGTAAATTTGTCAAAAATCACTTTTTCAGTATTATAATTATTCATGCACATCTTCAATATGTGTGGAACATGTCTGCAATGTATTGAAAAGAAATACTGAAAGCCCTAGGGGGAGTTGATTTCACAAACTATGCACTACCCACCATTATTGTATATAAGCAATGGTCAAAAATTACTGTGTTGAAAAATGCTGTAAATTTGTCAAAAATTAATTTTTCATTATAACAATTCTTCATGCACACCTTCAATATGTGTGGAACATGTCTGCTAAGTATTGAAAAGAAATGCTGAAAGCCCTAGGAGGAGTTGATTTCACAAAATATGCACTACCAACCATTATTGCATAAGCAATGCTCAAAAAATTGCTATGTTAAAAATTGCTGTAAATTTGTCAAAAATTATTTTTTATTTTAGCATTGTTATCTTCATGCACATCTTCAATATGTGTGGAACATGTCTGCAAAGTATTGAAAAGAAATACTGAAAGCCCTAGGAGAAGATGATTTCACAAAATATGAACTACCAACCATTATTGTATATAAGCAATGGTCAAAAAATGGCTATGTTGAAAAATGCTGTAAATTTGTCAAAAATTATTTTTTCATCATTATAATTCTTCATGCACATCTTCAATATATGTGGAACATGTCTGCAAAGTATTGAAAAGAAATACTGAAAGCCCTAGGAGAAGTTGATTTCACAAACTATGCACTACCAACCATTGTTGAATATGGGAATTATCAAAAATTGGCTAAGTTCAAAATACTGTAAATTTGTCAAAATTCATTTTTTCAGCATAATACTTCTTCATGCATATCTTCAATATCTCTGGCACATATCTGCAAAGTATCAAAAGAGAATACTGAAAGCTGTAGGAGGAGTTGATTTCACAAAGTATGCACTATTAGCACTATGGCAAACATTCTAACTATAAGTTTAAAAAGTCCAATAACTCTTGCAAAACTGACCCTTTGGCCCCTAAATTCATATCACACATGTGTTGTCTAATGGTGCAGGTGTGTTGAAAATTTGAAGAACATCGGACAAAAACTACTTAAGTTATTCAGCAAAGATGTCAAAATGTTGACGGAATGACAGAATGACAGAATGACGGAATGACGGAATCACGGACAGGCTGAAAACAGTATACCCCCCTAAAACTTCGTTTTGCGGGGGGTATAAAAATAAAAAAAATAGGTATACCCCTGCATACCCCAGTTTTGCTATATAAAAGTGGGGTTTCAAGGGGGTATACATTACACGGATATGTTTTCTTGACGTCTGCTGAGTGGTTATAATGCAGCTGATCATCACTTTGACTTCAATACACAGATTATAAAATCCATGTTTTTAACCCATATTTATCAAATGGATTCTCCCATCATTATCAATTCGACGAGTCCAATTTCATTTTTAGGGGCCACAGGTGTGATTTTAAAATTTTATTCCAGTTTTCGATGAAATTCCTGTAAGCAAACAGAATAGCCCCAGACGTGACGCCACCTTCTGCTGTGTCACATCTGGGGCTATACTGTTTGCCTATGTCCCACAAAAGGGATGCCAGGCTTAAATGGGTTAAATTAAAAAACTCTAGCCATTAACAATCCTCAGTTTGGGTAGGACCTGATCGGCAAACCCTGGAGACAGGTTTTCTCAAAGCACAACACATTACCTGATCCCCTCTTGGAAAAGCCCCACCTCTACCTCTGTTGTGTAGAAAACTGTCACTTTCACAACCTTGGGAGGATCCTTGGCGTGGAATGGGAAAACCCCGCTCACTCGGGTTTCCCGCCAATCTTTTCTCACTTTACACACATCAACACTGTCAAAATACCTGGAACAAAGCACAGAATTTGACAGTATAAAATATAAGCTTAAAATTTTGATATCCAAATTATCTTGGATTAATATTTTTCGATGGATTTAAATCTCCAATACATTTGTCTATAATTTTTGCTTATTCCTGGTCCAGTCAAAATCCAGGTAATATGGTCAGAAAAAATCAATATTGGCAGAAATTAGTGCAAATTAGCCCTGAAAATACTTAAAACCTTCTGTTTGAAATACAGAAATTAAGATTTCTATTTATAGGTTCACACTGAAAATTAGTGCAGAATGTGCACAATTTAATTAGCTTTCCAACAGTGTAAATTTTATTGACGTAATATTTTAACTTTAAGAGAAATATTGAACACCTAAATTGTACTGTTGGATGGTACTTTTTTCAATTTTTACTGTATTTCATATCATTATTAAGAGGGTTAAACTTTATCAAATTAAAATAATTTTATGATAATATTATTCTTCAGTCTTTTCTCTTTTATAATATCTAAAAATTATTGTACTTAAATGTACCATTAATTTGCTTTATTATGCACCAATTGACCATGTTTTCAAAAACTTTTACTATGTTATTGAATAGGCAAGTCAATTAGGGATAATTGGTTTTATGGTTTACCTGGAAGACAATGCTTTATGTAAAAAAATAAAGTTTCATACGCCAGAAATTATGAAACAAACAAATTCTCTAATCCTGGTAGCTTCTGGACAAGCTGATAAGAAATTATTTCTTTATGCAACAAATTACACTAATCTGAGGGATTTTTCATCTTTATAAAAAGGAAATATCAAAAAACAGCCTCAATCGCTTCTCTTTCGTGAGGCATAATACTGTGTGGTATACTACAGTATGGACCCTATGATTGTTACATAACCATGCGGGACACACCCATGATAGATTTCCCAAGTGACCAAATCAAAGCCCATACTTACACAGCCAGATCGCTAAGAGATATCCAGAACACTCCTAGACCACTCCCATGTGGCATCATTTCCTGTTTGGTCCTGGCTGCTATTGTGTTCCATTTATCTGAATCATCACTCCAATCACCCTTCCAGGAGAATCTACCCCAGGGGTTACGCAGCCTGATCAGCCTGAAAATATATACAAATATTAAATGACAGCATTTGATGTTTTGAGTGAAATCTTCACATCTATGGTCAATAGCTATGGTCATCTCCGGACAGTCATTGAAGCTATACTATTCCTAGGCAAGCCTCCCAGATGCAGGTTATCAGTGCTTTCACAACATTTTCTTCATTAATTGAGCCACTGCATAAGAAAACCAACAAAATGCTTGGTCGAAAACAAAGGCGCAGATCAGCTTCGCGGTAACCGCGAAGCTGATCAGCGCCTTTGTTTTCGCTACACGGATAGTACAATCACTCTTCTTCTTAAATCTGAAATTTCAAGCTTCTAGCCTGCTTCTGTGACTGTACAGCCTGGTTCGTGTCAGATCTGGTCGGAAACCCAAATTGTTGGTTTTCTCATGCACAGGCTCAACTGACAAATGCTTTATTCCTGGTATTTCTTCTCTGACTTTGGAATAAATAATTTACATGAACAGAAATGTAACAATGTAAAATGGAATTCAGCACAAAATGCAGTCCCAAAGCAAGAGTTTTGAATGTGTTATTTCAGGGACATCATGTCTCAACAAAAATCATGTTCCTCCAAGCCAAAAACTTGAAAGAAATTTCAGCAATATTTTATAGGTCTGAATACTGTAAGTTCAGAAATGTTTGTGAGGACATAATTTTCGTGAATTCAATGCCTCACGAATTCAAAGTTTACACTAATAAAATACTTACAGAAGGCTTTAAGAATGCATGTGAGTCCTCTGGCGCATTCAAGAACTCGATCATAATTCTAAAATAGATGATTCGTTAAATAAAAGTCAAAAAAATTTCCGGATTTACAGTAGTTAAGAATGTCACCATCAATGTCATCATCAATACACTTCATGACTTACTTATTTCCTTGCACCTCTCTAACATCCAGTATAGAGTAAGCATGTCTGGGTCGTAGCCCCATCCTATCATAGGATTCATCTTCCACCTTCATACTGCCACCTCCACATGAAGCTCCCATCAAAAACCTGTACAAAACAGAAATGGTTGTTTTATTAAATGGGTGTACATTTCCAACTTAAATATTGCTGCCGACAGAAGGGGCTGCTCCCATCAAAAATCTGTAATGTACAAGACCTTAAACATGTTCTGATCATACAGCTAGCCTTTGGTTAGTTTGATTGACTGACTTGATTTTAACGTCCCAGTCAACAATTTTACTGCCATCTGTTATCTCTGGACAGAGTCAATATTTTCTTGGGGTACAATATGGTGAATTTAAGGGTTCAAACCCAGTAGATCTGCATTCATAGTCATACACTATCAATAGATCACCAGTCCATTCACCATACTCCCTTGGCATTTGTTCCAAAGAAGAGTTTTACATACGCTATAAAATTCTGTAGCTCCCTTACCCTGATTCTCTGCAGCTAAGGATTCGTGCCCAAATCAGGTCAAGGTCAACTTTGTCATGTTTTCCACTACCAGCTGAAACAGAAATCAATGTTCTAAAACATAACACTGAAAAGAACTAATGTCTCACATATAAACCTTCTCCTCATGAATTCAAACACATTAAATTTCAGAAATAAAGATACTTCCCTCGTAGTGTAAACTCGGTTACTTTTGCCTGACTTTTATTTTGTGAATTTTCCATTTCCGAGTTATTTGCTAGGTCTTAAATTTGCGAATGAGCTTCGTGTAGTTTTTATGGCTTACAGCAATTCTTTGTTAGCGAGAACTTGTGAGGCATTGAATTTGAGAATATTTGCAAAAAATTAAGTTCTCATAAACGTCTCCAAACATACAGTAATTGGTGATACTTCCAATAGAAATTCGAATTCTACTGATTTGACTTTGTTTTAGAACATCATTGGGTTTGTTGTTAGACACTTTCTGTTTTGATGTTGGCTAGGAAAAGGCATTTTGTCACATCATACCTTTTTACACAAGTTTCAACATGTATAAACAAAAAGAATTTTGGGGAGCAAATATTTGGTAGATTTTTGTAACTGTTACCTTGCAATCCAATACTTTCACATGGTGAGCCAGTCAGTGTAGCCAGGCCCTCTATACATTTACCAGCTATCAGTGCCTCATAACAACCGTGTAGTTTAGCCATAGCTTTCTCTATCAAGGGAACCCACAGTTGTTTCCTCTTGGCCTGTAATACCAGATGAGCTGCAGGATAAAACCTGTCCTTGTAGTGTCTCTAGGTCTGACACAAATTACAGGAAATGATTGTAGGCTTAAAATTTTTATTGAGATAGAAAAATGAATTGTTGATGTTGTGAAAATACAGTTGCTTATTAGCTGAGTAGCTATCAGCTGAGTAGCAAAATAATGCTCAGCTAATCTTTCTTTAAGAAATAGATCAGCTCTAGCAGTGAGTTATTGAGTAATATATCACTGTTTGGAGGTCAGTTGTCAAGCAGAGCAAATCACGAGTGCACAGCGTGATTTATCTGCATACAACTGACCGACAAACAGTGATATATTACTCAACAATTCACCAACTAGAGCTGATCTATTTCGATTCTAACACACAATAAACGGAATAAAATCATTTTAAACCTTCAGTTTCTTTAACTTTTCCACCATTGCACTGAAGTAATCCCGCCAAACTTTGGACTGCACCGCAAATATTTACATATGTTTGTTACGTTTTGAACGCGTTGTTATGACGTTACACCGTCTAACGTCAAGGTAACATGGCTTTTGGGATAGCTGACGTCTTAATCTAATCAAAATGGCGTCAAGACAGCGCAAAGTAACGTCACGCTAATCCACCCAGTGATATATCACTCAATATATCACTGCACTTTACCATTGGCTTCTATAGGCAGTGTTAGAATTTTGTAAAATCCTTATTTTGCACAAACAAAAGCAGTTTACCTGTACTTTGTGTTCATTATTTTGAAACTAATTAACAACTGCTGCTATACAGGGGGAGATATAAATGATTGAACAAGCATTTTCAAGACAAACTCTTCACTGGAGAATGTGCTTCATACAAAAGGTGGTTAACCCTTCTCTTGCTGATCGCGGCTAATGTCGTTTCGGAGGGGTATTCAACCTTTACAGCTTGCCCAGCTCACAAGAAAACGTTTAAAACCACAAACTGTGTGTCTTTCAATTCAAGAGAAACCCTAGTTTGACCAAAGAAATACAACTCTCTTTCCGGATGTTCCTACAAGGTGCAACGTCCAAGAAATTGGGACCGAGACGACCGAAATCCAATAGGTTCATTTTTTAGCAACTCCACTCACAACTTTGACCGGATTTTAGGGAAACCTGGCCAGTCACTCGGAAATCATAAGCAGTGGTAAAGAATTGAATGAGGATTTTAGTCATGTAACCATATTCTTTCTGGAACATACATAGCAAGTGCTAAATGAGCGCTAATCTCCTTTTTTTTTTTTTAATAAGCATATAAAATGGTCACCCGTTTGTCACGTAACTGCCATATTAGGAAATCACATGATAGCTAGGGAATTATGAGTAAAATGGCGGCCTAATCTGACTGGTGGTGGAATCATAGGGTCGCAAGCAAGGATACACCCAATTCTAGCCCTATTTATCATAAATTCAGCAGAGAATGCAAGAGAAGGGTTAATTTTGATATCGCATCCTGAAATTTATATATATATATATATATGTATTACAACTGAATGAATGGTTTACCTGTGAGAAGATGAGCTGCCCATGTCTGTTGCAGGGTAAAACATCATCTACCAGTACAATCTGCCAGTTGCCATCCTTACACAGTCTCACTTGGTATACACCCTCGGGGCAGAACTCTTTGGTCAGGATTATCTTTCTTATTAGGTCAGGCTGTTCTGCTAAAACTGCTAGAGAACTCAAAAACCTAAGAAACAAAGTAATATCAATTGTTAACAATTTTCCATCCAAATATATCATTCAGCATGTTTCATGGCTGAGAATGCAAACACAAGAATTGAGCCTGTGCATGAGAAAACCAACAATTTGCATATGCGAAAACAAAGACGCAGATCAGCTTCGCGGTAACCGCGAAGCTGATCAGCGCCTTTGTTTTCGCTACACGGATAGTATATGTCCTCTTCTTCTTATATCCGAAATTTCAAGCTTCTAGCCTGCTTCTGTGACTGTACAGGTCAGTTTGTGTCAGACCTTGTCGGAAACCCCGAAGACCGGTTTTCTCGCGTCGAGGCTCATATCATTCAGCATGTTTCATGGCTGAGAATGCAAACACAAGAATTTTAGGTAAGTACTGTTGTGAAAGAAAGAAATGATTTCAGACAAAGTTGTTTTTTGGATTATGTAAAGGAAAAAAAAAATTTCCCTTTATTTTCAAACTTACCAACAATTCCCCAGTTCTCCCTGTGATATGTCATCAGGCATTGGTGTCCTATACACCACCCAGGGGATCTTCATGTCTGCGCAGTTAGTCACGGCTATCTTGTCACATCGTAACCACTTTACCTCATGTCTGGCCAGGCTGCAGCTCGGGTCAGTGAACAGGGACTTCTGGACTGGCGGGAAAGAGTCGTCCACAAACTGTTCATGATTCTGTAAATAAATAAAATGACAAAACCTATGATTATTGATTAAGTCTTCAGCCATTAGACAGTTCAACAAGCATCTCTGCATGAACAACAAGACTCTTAAAGTTTTACCAACACAGATGGTGAAACTTTCATGAGGCTGGATGCATGCTCATTCACACAATTGGTTTGCCTTGACACCTTTTATATGCATACATGTATGAAACTGATCATAAGCTTTAATTTCACACTGATGAGCATAAACAGGTCTTTTTTTTATATATGTGTAATTCTCTATGCAGTTTTAGTTGTTTTCTACAAAGTTTCTATGAAACATTTGGGTATTGATTGTACCAATTCCTTGCCTCAAGATTATAAAAGTTTCATGCTCAGCTGAGCATAAAATTTCAACTGCTCACAAATGTTGAAATAGTCAAAATTAGTGGAAAATTCAAGTTCAAATCAAAACTAGTAATTTATCCTGCTTATAAATGTTAAAATGCCGACAAAATTGTTGGCATTTTAACATTTTTGAGCAGGATAAATTTCAGTCTCAGCTGAGCCGAGCATGAAAAATGTTTTTTAACCTTGTATAGTCATCTTACCTGTTTACAGAACAATGTGATATGCTGCCAGAGTTCCACTGCGTCATTCTCTTCCTCCTGCCGCAGTTCATTCATCAGTGACGACTGCTGCCGCTTCAAGGTGTGTTTTGGTCGGATCGTCCCAGGTGACACAACCATATTTTGTTGATTTGTCAAAGGTATCCCACACATCTTGCATGGTCCCGATGTAAAAGGGTTGATATATGTACATATTGAGCACTTTGACGCTGGGTCATGGTCAGATTTAGGTGATGCTACCCTAGGTCTTGGGGATCTTGGAGATTTAGTTCCAGAGGTACTTGGCTTGGGCTCAAACTTCGAGGTACTAGGTTGTGGTTCACTGTCAATGGTCATGGGTTCCTCTTTCCTCAGAACTTCTCCTTTTTGATTTCCACAAGCTGAGCATTTTGCAGCATCATTATTATTCAGTAGAGTACATTTTGAGCAAATCCATTTGTGTTTATTTGCAGGAGCTAAAGCTTTTCTGCCAGTCCCACATACATGACATGACTGTATTGCATTAGAGTTCTGGAATGAGCATTTAGGGCAATTCCAGAAGAGCTGGCTTCTTATATCCTTCTCTTTACTCTCAGATGAGATTTTCTTGTTTCTTTGTATTTTATCTGCATTTCCATCTTTAGTAGCCAGTGAGTTCGGAAGTGTTGAACCTCCTGGTGTCTTTTTTCCATTTGTTTTTTGTATCACAGGAAGCTTTTTATCTTTTGATGTTTCCTCATTATTTCTCTTAGAATTGTCTTCAGGTTTGTTTTCTTTGGGTTTCCTCCCTTCCCCACATGCTGTACATTTCTCAGTTTTTATTGAGTTTGTGGCAAACCTACACTTGGGACATTTCCATACAGCAACTGGTTTGACAACATTAACTTTCCCACCAGCGTTATCTGACTCCTGTCTCTTTTTATCATTATCATTTCCATCTGGTACACCTCTATGTGCAGAGGGAGAGGTAGGTGAAGGTGTAAACTTGGTATAATCTAACTTATCTGGAATAGAATCAGCTGACGGAATGTTTGAAAGTCTAGGTGCTTCACAAACAGCACATTTATTTACTGTCATGGGGTTCTTCAGGGTGCAGCGTTTACAACTCCATTCTTTGGGTCCTTTATTAATGCATTCTTCTTTTTTAGCTTTTTCTTTACCCACTGTTTTATTTGTCTTAGAATCATCAACTTTAACAATCTTTTCATCAGGCTGATTAGTTTTGGACCTTTTGTCAGACCAGTAATCTTGTACAAACTCGAGAACATCATTGTTTTTCTCAGTATTGCATATGATACAGTTCTGAAAATATTCCTGATTCAATGATGAACATTTGGGGCAGACCCACTGCAAATCTAATTCCATCCCCTCCTCGTTTCTCTCCTCAACCTTGTGTTTCATGGGAGATTTTTTATTTTCTGTCTCTTTCCTGTTAGTCTCTGTCCCTTTGGTTTTATCTCTTGTTTCATCATTTTCTTTCCCTTTCTGATTTTTAACAACATTATTAGGAACAATTTCATTACTATTAGGTTTAGAGATTCCTGTAGCAGATGGGTTCTTAGCTCCTGTCTTTTTCTCAACTGCATCCTTATCTGCTTGTTTATCACCATTCACCTTAACTTTATCAGAATCAGTCTCAACAGAAGCACCAGCACCATCAAGTTCATCCAGTGCTTTATCTATGTCAAAAACCTTTGGTCCTCCGAACGCTGATGGATCATCTTTCTTTGCACGAGAGAAAACTGGTGGTGCTGAGGGTGTGGGTCTGTAATCAGGTTCATCGTGTCTTGTATGATTAAACACAGGTGGAGCACCAGTCTGCCTTTTAGTATTGCACATTGCACAGGCCCTGGCTCCAGCAGGATTGGCAAATGTGCACATGATGCAGTTCCAGATGCCATCACTGTTGCCAGAGTCAGCCATTTTGAAGACACTCTCCCAACGTAGCTCAACTACCAATTTCCATCTTGAGTATCACTTCTACGTGTGATATGCATCTGAAAAGAGATCAACTACAGTTATTTTAACAAGTTCTGAGCAAAACCATGCAATGTGAACCATTGTGGACTCATTGGGGTCTCCGATCTGGTCTGACACAAATCGGCCTGTATAGTCTGTATAGTAGTGAAAACAAAGGCGCTGATCAGCTGTGCAGTTACTGCACAGCTGATCTGCGCCTTTGTTTTTCACATAGGCAAATATCTGATTTTCTCATGATGCGGCGGCTCACATGTACCCAGATCAGACTACAGTACAGTACTCTTAAGAGAACATTGACTACACAACTGATAAATCCATTTGTTTAATATTAAATATTGTGTTTTGTTTTATTTTTTTCTATTCAAAGGCTTTGAAAAATGCCAAATTAGTTTGAACTTACATTTAATTAATTCCAAATACTTTAAAAATATTACATGTATGTCTACAACATAATTTACCACTTATTTGTTTTGTTTCACAATTTCTCTTAAAACCTCCTTAATATTTCTATTAAGAATTTGGACGAAAGAACGATCACAATGTCATTTAGATTCAAACAAACATTTTATGATCTATTATGAAATTTACTTGCTCATAAATTAGATAAATGCTAAAATTCTAACATTTATGAGCAGAAAAAAAACATTTGGCTTTGGTGACTTAAACCTAAAAATGAACTTTCAATAACTGTTTAAGTATTCTTAGCATGAAAAGACCTATCCAAAGACCTGGAAGCTTTTACCCAGCAGGCACATGACATCAGAATGACGACATGACGTCAGAATGACGTCAGATCGACGTCGATGCGACGTCATGACGTCGCATCGACGTTGATATGACATCATTTTGACGTCATGTGCCCGCTGGGTAGGTTCATGTATCTACTCATACCTAACATAGTTTAAGCCACGTCATGAGAAAAAAACAAACAGATTTTTGCCTATGCGAAATCTTTTTTCAGGTGCAGGACAGTTGTCTGGCAGACTGCAAGTTTTTGCTGGTCAATACCAAATTCTGTAGGACAGTTCTATATGTTATTATTGTAATTTATGGAAATTTTGCTGGACATTTTGTCTGATAGAATAAATATTTTGTCAAACAGAATGAAATTTTACTGCTTTTGACTGACAGACTGGCACTTTTCGTGAAGACTGATTGCCAATCAGATAGTACAATTTCTCTTCTTCCTTAATCCGAAATTTCAAGCTTCTAACCGTCTTCTGAGATTGCGTCGGACCTGGCCGTAAACCCCGAAGATCGGTTTTCTCGCGTCGCAGCTCATTTAGAAATCAAATCACAAAATCTGCATTGTCAAAAATGCATTGTTTAAGTACTGTAGGCAAGAAAAAAGTAGAACTTGTGATTTTATTTTTTGCCGACTTCAGACAGCCAGTTTTCTCAAGATCAATTTAATATATGAGCCACCTCGTGGAAAAACCAACAATGTGGTTTCCGAACAGGTCCGACACAAACCGGCCTGCACAAGCACAGAAGCAGGCTAGAAGCTTGAAATTTCGGATTTAAGAAGAAGAGGAAGTGTACTATCTGTGTAGCGAAAACAAAGACGCTGATCAGCTTCGCGGTTACCACGAAGCTGATCTGCGTCTTTGTTTTCGCATATGCAGATTGTTGGTTTTCTCATGAGGTGGCTCAATTATGTAATACATATTTTCAAAGAATGAACAAGGAAGGCTTAAAGTATTGAATAAAGTTGTAACCAATCTCTATATGGAGGAAGTGACACAGAAATATATGAGCTGCGCCATGAGAAAAACCAACAATCAGGTTTCTGAACAGGTCCCATACAAACCGAGCTGTACAAGCACAGAAGATGGCTAGAGGCTGGAAATTTTACATTTAGAAAGTAAAGGCACTGTACTATCCGTGACTATCAGTTACTGCGAAGCTGATCTGCGCCTTTGTTTTCGCATATGCAAAATGTTGGTTTTCTCATGATGCAACTCATACTATATAATAATATACCATTTGAGCCGCGACACGAGAAAACCGGTCTTCGGGGTTTCCGACCAGGTCTGACACAAATCGGCCTTGTACAGTTTCAGAAAAAGTCTAGAAGATTGAAATTTCGGTTTTAAGAAAAAGAGAAATTTTACTATCCATGTAGCGAAAACAAAGGCCCTGATCAGCTTCGCAGTTACTGCGAAGCTGATCTGCGCCTTTGTTTTCGCATAAGCAAAAATCCGGTTTTCTCACGATGCGGCTCATTTGATCTGCGACAAACTGAGCAGCCTAATCAGGGTGGTTTTTTTGTGCTATCTCCTAAGAATGAAGTTTCTTCCATAAACATCTAATTTCTGTTCTCTACCATATGAGCCGCATCATGAGAAAACCGGATTTTTGCCTATGCGAAAACAAAGGCGCAGATCAGCTTCGTAGTAACTGTGAAGCTGATCATGCCCTTGTTTTCGCTACACGAATAGTACAATTCCTCCTCTACTTATATTCAAAATTTCAAGATTCTAGCTTTCTTCTGTAGCTGCCAAGATCGGTTTGTGTTGGACCTGGTCGGAAACCCCGAAGACCGGTTTTCTCGCGACGCGGCTCATATGGCATACTTATTTCAAACCAAATCTGAGGCCAAAAGACAGGTTTTCTCAATATGGGTTTTCTGCATGTATCATTACATACTATTGATCAAAGGTAAGTTCAGTTTTAAAATGTCTGAGACATGTCAAGAGAAATTCTAACATCTACTTTCTGTATGTGAAAATAAAGACCAGTACAAAAATCAGCGGCCATGTACATTTATAAATGATTGCTTTCAAACCAGTAAGTGCAACATTCCACCACCTAAATTTTAAAATTTACCCTGTATTCATTACGAAAACTTGCCCATTCAATATACAGAGAAATTTTCAGTTGTAAAAATTTAAACATTTCATTCCAAATATTTTGATAATTTTCTTATTTTTGCTCAAAACATTGATTGTGGGTACACATTAGTGAGGCAGTTCTAACGAGCACCCACAATCTCTGTTTTGGAGCAATAATAAGAAAGTAGGTATATCTCTGTAAACCCTAGTTTTACTAAATAAAAGGGCGGCCCCCGTGGCCGAGCGGTTAAGAGCGCTGTTTCTTAATCACTCGACCATCTCACCCCTGTGTCTGGTGTGGGTTCGTGCCCCGCTCTGGCCACATGTGAGACAAGCCAAGTTCTGCTTGCGTGTGTGCCAGGTGGTTTTTCTCGGGAGTTCTCCCATTTTCGCCCCACCTACTGATTGGCCCGTCTCATATGAGCTGAAATAATCTTGAAAGGGATGTAAAACTGAACTAAAAAAAAAAAAAATAAATAAATAAATAAAAGTGGGGTTTAACGGGGTATATATTGCATGTACATGTCAACCTGGGGCCAGTTGTTCAAAATTAACGATGTCGGTAGTTAGTCAACCATAAGTTAAAATTTCAAATGAAAATATTACAAATACACTTATTTTTTTGTTGAAAAAAAATGTGAGAATCTTTTGTACTGCAAAGGATTCTCACATTTTTTCAACAAAAAATAACAGTGTATTTTCTTTTGAAGTTGATATATAGTTAACGAATTGAGGGCTTAACGACACACACAGGGTTAAGCTCACAAAGATTTTAACAACTGTGCCCTGATATTGATGAGCAGGTCAATATCAAATCTATTCTGAAACTCATAAGACAGGACTGGTAACTCACATTAAAATATGAAAGAATCCTCCATTAACCATATACAGCCTGTATATACGAGCCGCCTCGTGGGAAAACCAACAATGTGGTTTCCGACCAGGTCCGACACAAACCGGCCTGTACAAGCACAGAAAAGAGCTAGAAGCTTGAAATTTCGGATTTTAGTAGAAGAGGAATTGTACTATCTGAGTAGCGAAAACAAAGGCGCTGATCAGCTTCGCGGTTACCGCGAAGCTGATCTGCGTCTTTGTTTTCGCCTATGCAGATTGTTGGTTTTCCCATGAGGCGGCTCATATTTATATAAAATTGTACATGCACAGTATTTGTTAAAAAGATATTATAAATACTGTAAAATTTGATATGGTCCTATGATATTTGATATATGAAATGCGACGCAAGAAACCCGCCATCAGGGTTTCCGAGTTGGCCCAACACAAACCGGCCTGTGCGGCTTCAGAAGACGGTTAGAAGCTTGAAATTTCGGATTATGGAGGAAGAGGACTTGTACTATCCTAGTAGCAAAAACAAAGGCGCTGATCAGCTGTGCAGTAATTGTACAGCTGATCTGCACCTTTGTTTTAATATCGGCAAAAATCCAGTTTTCTCATGTCGCAGCTCATATAACTTTTTCTCCATAAAGAGCATGAGACACCATATGGAAAGACCAATAAAATTTCTGCTTAGCATACTCAGATCAGCTTCGACATCCAACATCTCATCAACATATATTTTATGACACTTTGGTGTCAAGATGATAACTAAACCAATTCTGAGACTGTCATGATCTTTGTCACTGGCTGCATTGTACACATACCTTTCTGTTTCATCAAGGTGAATTTCTTTCAAAGTACATATAATTAGAGTCATGAGAAAACTAACAATTGTGGTTTCTGAACAGGTCTGACAAAAACCGAGCTGTACACGCATAGAAGATGGCTAAAGGCTAGAAATTTTAGATTAAGAGAGGAGGAATTGTACTATCCGTGTAGCGAAAACAAAGACGCTGATCAGCTTTGCAGTTACTGCATATGCAAAATGTTGGTTTTCTCATGACGTGGCTTAAATGATATGTTTTAGTTATAATTCATCCCTGCAGTAATAAAAATCTGACATATGACCTTTAAACTTTGCCAGTGAAACTGAAAATTAATAATTACTGTTCATTAACATGTAATGATTAAGAAGCTGTGATGCAAAACCATTTTCATAAAGTATCATTTTTATTCTTTTTAACATGTGCAGCAACAAAGGCAAAAATGAGGAATGCATCCAAGCAGGCTGACCAAGGCCTTTGTTGTTTAATGTAGGGGAAAAGCATTACCGGGTAATACCCCCTGTGGCAATGTGAAATTCTCTGTGGCTGAGCAGGCTAGTTAATGTATTCCCTCATTCCATGACATGTATACCCCTTGAACCCCACTTTTATATAGTAAAACTGGGGCAGGGGTCCAGTTACTGGGCTCTACGGCGAAAAAAATCGCCGAAAGTGGTCAGATTTCGCCTTATGTAACCTTGAAAGAGAAGTCGACTTCGCCCTATTTTTTTCAGATTTCAAAACTTTACTTTCGATTTTGATCACAGTGATTCACTCGTTCGATTGTTTACAGCTGTTTTCGCCACTCGGTTGCCCACGGCGACCAAGTGACATTAAACAGATTACCTTTATTGGTTAATCCCTATGCAATTATCGGATAATTGCCTCAATAATCAACACATGCACCTTTAATCATAATTTCACGCCGACATGTATACAAGTGTCAGCCGATTCGTCACCAAAGCTGATTGGCTAATTAGCGTCACTACTTTGACAAGGGGCGGTTGAGAGGGCGGAGCCATAAATTATTGACTAGCAGACACGCTATTGTGATGCAATAATTGCAAATTATCTACTGTTAGCCTCTGAACTAGAATTTGGGAGAATCGATCGCTGTGAAATTGTTTCGTTTTTATGAGCAAAATATGTTACAATGATCCATTAGCCGCATTTTTAACATTCAATAGGCTTGTAATTGTGTTTCCTTGCAAAAATCCCGATTCAAATGCATTTTCCAGGCTTAAATTGCCAAAGAAACGCTCTATTTTTGCGTTGAATTTTTAGCTGCCATAAACCGTATCTATTGATGCATATATATTATCCTCCTATAGCGGCACACCTCAAACTGGAGTCTTCTCCTTAGAGACTTACTTACAGAGACTTGTATGATAATAATGCCTCACCCATCACTGTATTTACACTCAACTCATAGATGTGGACCCCTTTCTCCCCACCAACCGCCCCACTACCCCCCCCCACCCCCCAAAAAAAACAAAAAAACACACAAATGACAACTATAAATGTTACTTGGGCTAGCAGGGCTACTGGAACTTAATTAACTCTTAGGAAGTGAGTGTCCAGCACCGAAAGGGGCCATCGATCTTTATCAATGAGTAGTCAAAGTCACTTCTCTCTTATGTCTCAAACTTCTCCCTGTTTGGGCTGGAAAGAGAAGTCACTTCTCCCTGTTGTCATGTGCTAGCAGGACCCCTGCTGGGGTATGCAGGGGTGTATCTGTTTTTCAAAAACATAGATTGTGGGTACTCGTTTGTAGCGCCTCAGCAAAGCAGTTCTAATGTGTATCCACAATCTATACTGAGCAAAAAAAGAAACGCAACAATAGGCCACCGAGAATTTTCGAGTTTAAGGGTAAAACGTTGATAATTTCAGGTCTGTTGCTCTATGATTCCAATTCATGGGATATTAGGGTATATCATGCAAAGAACTGATTTTCATTTTGATAAAAATTGAATGAGAAATTTGTGTCATCTTCAATAATGCAAATTGTGACAGATCTGCTCTGCGCATGCGCACACTTTTGAAACTCCAAATCACCAAGAAACAATGTCAGCTGCTCCCTATTAAAATTCAAGAAAAAGAGGATTTTTACCCTAGTAGTAAAATCCGTTTTAATAAGCGACTTACCATATACTTATCTTATAGCCATATACCTATGCTACCCTTTCAATTTTTTGGACCCCCTTACCTTGGTGACCCCTAGCTTGGCAGTTTGGGGCGAGATGACCAGAAACCAATATGGTGTCTGAGTCAATAGTCACTGAAGACCGGAACTGCACGTGAGAATTGTGAACACGTGTCAGATTAAAAATTGATCCCCAGAATGCACCAAACTGCCCAGAATCGCGGGGAATAACCATGGTTACCATGGTTACCGGGCAGGAGGGTAAAAATAAGCTATAAGTATATGGTAAGTCGCTTATTAAAACGGATTTTACTACTAGGGTAAAAATCCTCTTTTAATGAGCGCTTCCTTACCATATACTTATCTTATAGCCATAGAATCACCAACCATGGTGGGAGGCATTCTGCCCAAGTAAGGGAAAGGTCCATAAATACACCCAGAGATGAAACAAGATCCTAGAAAGAGAGTGACAACAGTGACAACAGTCACTAGATAAGATCATAAGAGAAAACAAGAAGAGAAAATCTTCTAATCTCTTGAAGAACATCTCTGGATGCAGTACTAGTCCTGATATAATATAAGATACTGATAAGACAAATATTTGTTCTGGACCTACTGACATCTCCGGTTGTGAATGACAACTAAAGGAGGAATCTTCTGTCGGAGGGTCCAAATACCCCCCCCCCCCCTCTTTTGAAAACCACTCAGTGACAAGAGGAGGGGATGTCAAAATATGTGTGAAAACACACTGAAAAGCAAGACAGAAAGATAAGGATGATGAACTAATACCCGTAAAAAAGGTAATCATCCAGGCAAGGAAAGAAAACCAGCTGCAAGAGGGTATTGAGTATCGGGCAAAGAAAGACTCAAAAGTCAAAAGCCCATAGAATGGGAGAAACCAAGTTCTACCCAATCTAAGGATGAGTCAATACCTAAAGAAGAGCAACTGTAAACGTCTTGAAGTATTCAAATTATCAACAAGGTGAGTAAATTAGAACTTCAAGAGAAACAGGGAACCAGAACTTTCAAAAGAAGATTGGTTAAAGGAGGATAACTTGAGTCCTTAACCAGAAAGGAAAACAAATTATCATTGTACATGTTTCTTGAAAAAGAAACTAACATCATCTATACAATTGGCAGTAGCCAAAGAGATGAGAAGTACGTTTTTCAGTTCTGGGGGAAAAAATATATCTACAAGAACTGAGAGACAAGGAGCCATATTCTGCCTAGAGATAAAAGGAAATCATTGATCTACCATCCCAATGAAGACAAATCTGACATTTCTTCGCACACAAGGAAAAGTCAGAAAGTCAGTAGAAAGGAGGAGTGGTTAGCTTGGTGCAAACTCTGAAAAATTGACCAAGTAAACCCACATCCTGTAAAGAAATACTTGATCTACAGCTGAACGACCTAGTCAACAGCTATGAACAAGATAGAATGGAGTATGCAATAACAAGACATGTATCCAAACGGAAATGGAAGAATGTCCCAGAGTGATGTAGCCGTCCAAATAAACGACTAGGCTATACAGCCTGAAGGCAATGCGCAGACCGACAATCCTTCCTAGTTCTGATTGGAGAAGAGAGGTACACGCAAAGGAACTAAGGAAGGGTAAATCGCCTGTAGATGTGTATCAAGACAGTAAACACATCAGACAAAAAAAAAAAAAAATAAAAGCGCTGCAGGCATGCATGATACCCCGCCACGCAAATTTAATTTAGCAAAAATGTTTGTCAATAAATTCTCAAGATATAAAAGAGCAGAACAAAATTTTGTCATAAATGAAGGACCATAACTCTGTATACATTGATAAAATTTACCAATCTTTAATCCTAAATTTAAACTTTTATACAAAGTTGGAAGAAAATTGGTTGATAAATGCATAAAACAGAGGCAGGAAACAAAATTTTAATGTAAATCATGGGCCATAACTGTGTACTTATTTAACGAAATATTCATTTTCAATCCCAACCCACTCCTTCCTGATATGAACTCCTATACAAAGTTTGAAGAAAATCCGACAATAAATGCTCAAGATAGAGCCCGGAAACAAAATTTTAACGTAAATCAAGGGCCATAACTCTGTGCTTATTTGACAAAATTTACCCATCTTCAATCCCAAACCACTCCTTCCTGGTATGAACTCCTATAAAAAGTTTGAAGAAAATCGGTCAATAAATGCTCAAGATAGAGCCCGGAAACAAAATTTTAACGTAAATCAAGGGCCATAACTCTGTACTTATTTGACGAAATTTACCCATCTTCAATCCAAGACCACTACTTCTTGGTATGAACTCCTATACAAAGTTTGAAGAAAATCGGTCAATAAATGCTCAAGATAGAGCCCGGAAACAAAATTTTAACGTAAATCAAGGGCCATAACTCTGTACTTATTTGACGAAATTTACCCATCTTCAATCCCAGACCACTACTTCTTGGTATGAACTCCTATACAAAGTTTGAAGAAAATCGGTCAATAAATGCTCAAGATAGAGCCCGGAAACAAAATTTTAACGTAAATCAAGGGCCATAACTCTGTACCTATTTGACGAAATTTACCCATCTTCAATCTCAGACCACTCCTTCATGGTATGAACTCCTTTACAAAGTTTGAAGAAAATCGGTCAATAAATACTCAAGATAGAGCCCGGAAACGACATTTTAACGTAAATCAAGGGCCATAACTCTGTACTTATTTGACGAAATTTACCCATCTTCAATCTCAGACCACTCCTTCATGATATGAACTCCTATACAAAGTTTGAAGAAAATCGGTCCATAAATACTCAAGATAGAGCCCGGAAACGAAATTTTAACGTAAATCAAGGGCCATAACTCTGTACTTATTTGACGAAATTTACCCATCTTCAATCCCAAACCACTCCTTCCTGATATGAACTCCTGTACAAAGTTTGAAGAAAATCGGTCAATAAATGCTCAAGATAGAGCCCGGAAACGAAACGCTGACGGACGGACAGACGGACAGACGGACGGACGGACGGACGGACACTCGAACGCAAAATTTTTTTGGAGGGTATAACATAATACCCCGCACTTTTTAAGTGGCGGGGTATAAAAACTGCGCTGAGGCAAACATTGAAATCAGCCCCGATGCCAGGTAAAAACAAGAAACTTTCTTAGAAAAGCTATTTCTTGTTAAAGAAGACATGCCTGTCGATCGAAAGACGGATCAGGAAAACGAAATCCAGACGTCTTAAAAAAGGACAAGACCATGAACATGAGCTAAACTCAATGAAATCATAGCCTCTGGTGAAAAAATTGTCATATGTGGTTTAACCTGTAGACCATTCTGAGTCTGAATACAGGAAACAAAGAAAATCAGTAACCAAGGAACAAATGAATGAAACACGAGCATTCATTTGATCCGACGTGAAAGAAGACTGATTGTGGCAAAAACACATGACGTGGCTAAAACAGAGGACGCGAGATGAAAATAATATCATCCTAAAAAGACAATTAGCTGCCTTAAAATGTGTCGATTTGAACAAGCGAGTTCAACACGCAATGAGTAGCCAGTAATAAAATTTACATTAAAGTCTGAGCTGCAGACCGGAGATGGAAGCCATCTTGAAGAAAATGAAAACTTCCGGTTGGGAACCGGGAAACTTCCGTCGAGATAAAACCCGGAACTACCGGATGAGAATAATTTGTCAAATGAATCAAAAAAGTTCATTTGACGAGACTGGCTAAATTAAGGCAGGTTGCATCAATTCCTGAAGTGGAGATACGCCCATAGAAGGGAAAGACCCCAGCCTTCGGAATTGGAGACCAAACAGAATTGCCCCGGCAGAACCAGTGTTCTAGGGAAAACGAGATCTACACAGTGACCTCCCACTGAAATAACGTCTAGGGAGTAAAATGGAAGTGTCCAGTTGTCCACGTTCCATCTACCCCTCAGGAATGTGGTAACGAGATCTCAGATTACAGAAAAAACCAAGAGCCAAAGATGCTCTGGTTTGAACTGATGAGTCCTGAGAAGAAAATGCTTGGTTACTTGATAATAGAACAACAAGTTGCCTAGCATCACAGTATCGAATAGGATTAATAGTCGTTGAGAACTTAGGTTAAACGGGTAGAACTTACCAAACGACTAACAAGGGGGAAAAATCCTAACAAAGCTAATTGTAGGATTTTTTTTTTTTTTTTTTTTTTATAACCGTCTCATTCAACAGCTAAGGTTAAGAAGAGACGAAACCCCAGTAAAAAGATTATCGGTAAGGAAGAGAGGGTCGGGAACTAGCCCAATATGCCTCTAGAAAACATTGATTACTTCTCATGGAATACTCGGATTAAAGAGAAGTTGGCAGTAAGAACAGTGAAATTAAGAGACGCTAGAAATAGGAGTTTCTACCGAAAACAAACCCATTCCTTCAGACAGAGAATTCGAAACAATACACGAAATGCATGCCTGTGACTCTTAATTAAGTCGATAAAGCAAAAAAAATCGCCAAAACTGATCAGTAAAGACTAAACAGAACATAACTGAACCAAATAAACGATCAATGAGGGGCAAAAACGTGTTCCCAACATGTTGACCGTTCGAGATTGCCAATACTGAACGTAGTCAGATCAATGAACTCTACATGAGATCCATACGCAAAAACTAAACGGAGAATTGCGAAGGTTCTCCCAAAAAAATTGACAGCATGAAAAACACTTCCTGTTGTCAGCCATCTAAGAAAAAGCGGCTTTACGTCCTCGAAAACAGAGTCATATCAGGACAAAAGCCAAAGAAATGCCGAATGCCATGGCAACAGCAAAATTCGCATAAACAAAAAATAGTTCAAACATTACCACAAATAGGGAATGATTGAACTGAATGCGAATATACCGACAACATAGCTCAAAGCTTGTTGTTGAGATTTGGGGTTTTACGACCCACTCAACAGCTAAGGTGAAATAGCATTACAAATTACCGCATGATTGAGAACAGTAATTTGATAATGAAGACCAATTAATAGTCGATTGGTTTAGACATTCCGGTAGATTGATTGATTGAACAAAGCCAAAAGAAATCTTGACTTGACTAGAGTTCATCAAGTACGGGACGGAGAGAGTTTAGTTACAACACAAGCCATGACTAAACTGTTCCTAATTAGGTATCAGTAATGAGAGACGTACGTATCCTGTGACACAAGTCTCAAGCCCATGATACATGACAGAATGAACTCGTGTGCGTGCAAGTCCCTTCTTGGTCGGCCAACCGGAACGAATAAAGGAGGAAAAAAAAAGAGGAGAAGGATAATGACGCGATCCACTTCTTCAACCTCAGAAATTGTTTAATTGTGGCTTAACGTCCCAGACAACAGCTATGGTCATGTTGGGACGGAAACCTCAGAGAATGATCCCTGATTCCCACAAAAATTGGAACTGGGATTCATGATACCTGCATTTCAAGTTCCTTTCCTTTCCTAATAAGAGAAGAGGATAAGAAATGCGAAAAGTGACGAATAGTAACGACTTTTCTATGGTATCTACTGTCCTACTCGTGCTTCCTCACATGAAGGGAAGGCTAAACACAAGCAGAGAAACAGAAACCTTTCTGTAGCATCTGGTTGACGCCTGAAAGGAGTCTCTCGCAATGAGATTCCTGAAACTAAAATCGAAGAGAGATCACCCGGTTCAACATGAGGGCGGTGAATGAACCTTGCCCCAGTTGAAGACCATCAGAACTATTATCAAGAGGATTCCGGTGGCAAAAGAGTTGAAATCGGAAAACTCTGATCAGAACTCTCAACTAGAGATACGCTCTTTCTCAACTGAATGATCAGTAGCGGGTGAGAAAGATCGGAGGAAGATCAGGAGAAGAAGGTGAAGGTGTGCGAGGACGCTCCTGGCCTTCTTTTCCTAATATCTTAATGTCCACCTATAAGACTTGTGTCTCTGACAACTCTTCTTCCTCTTCTTCCGTCGTGAGAGGATGAAGATGAAGTGGACGAAAATAACTATAGGAGGAAGAGGAGCTATGCTTCCTCATTGCATTTAACCTCCTTGCCTGACGTTTGTCACAGCGAGAGAGTCTCTCACGATCCCAAGAGTGGGAACGACCACGAGATTTACAACAGTCCCGAGAGAGAGTGCAATCACGTGAACTACGCCTGTCACAAGAACGTGACCGAGATCTAAAACAGATCGGGTGGACTGAACCGAATCCCGACGAAGTACTGATCTCGTATGGGAAACAATTCCTTGCCTTGCCTAAGAGCACACGCTAAAGAAAGCTCACCATCATTCGTATAACTCCTCTGAGTTGATGTTCTAGGAGTTTTGGTTGCTTGGAAGCTGGGGACCAAACTCTACATCAGAAGATGGAATATAACCATCATTTGACCTAGGACTAAAACCAGTAGATGGTGTCCGGTTAGAACTATTTCAGACAACTGCACCAGAGAGTCCCTAGAAGGTATGGTATCTCTGGGCAAAGTCTGGTGAACATTGTCCGGTGTCCAGTGGACGATGGGCGTCCGGTGGACGATGTGCAGTGTCCACTTGGACAGTAAGGGGCTTAACCTCATGACCAGTAAGCTGATCAGGCAAGTCCCCATGTACGGTGTCCGGTGTTAGGACTATGTCCGGTGTCCGGTGACGTGGCAGAGCTACGTCTGGAGATCCATGTCCGGTGTCCGGTAACAGGGCTGAGCTACGTTCGATGATCCCTGTCCGGTGTCCGGTGACAAAACCGAACTACGTCCGGTGATATTGTCCGGTGTCCGGTCCGGTGTCCGGTGACAAGGCCGAACTACGTCCGGTGATTTTGTCCGGTGTCCGGTGACAAGGCCGAACTACGTCCGGTGATTTTGTCCGGTGTCCGGTAAACAGGGTTGACCATGTTCGAAGTGGCCCTGTCCGGTGTCCTGTCCGTTGTCCTCTGAGAAGAGCTGATGTGATCCAGATGCTCTCGGGGACTTCCTAGGGAACGGTTGAAAACCGAACCTTCGTAGCCGGAAGGACGTCGACAGCCAGGGGATCCTTCACCAGTTGCCCAGTGTTGTCTCCCCGGGACCTATCATCCGCAAGGCGAAATCTAGAGTCCCGGCTGCCTAACTTACCTACCGAGCGCCGAGAGTAGCGCTCGGGAGGAGACTTTGAGCGCGAGGCATAGCGCAATGCAGATGACCACTTGCTCGACCGTCCCCTTGACGGCGACGATTCACCAGAAGTGAGTCGTAAACCTCCGAGATAGAGGAGCCGTCCAGGTCGCCGAGGGCGACCTGAAAGTCCGAAGCCTGTAAGGCTTGAGACTGAAACTTCCTGAGAATGATGACGAAAGGAAGACCTGGTAGTTTACTTCTGTCTCGCCATCTCAACACGGTAGGATCGTTGTGGCAACCAAAGTCCAAGAAGAACAGATCCCAAAAATGTGATCTCTAGAACAAAGAGAAAACAAATAAATAATCAAGGGTGTTAATCGAAGTCCGACTAAAGTTGATCGCAGTTGCCGCGGAGTTGCGATAACGAAAGTCGGCGCGACGAAAACCCGAGAAAAAACGAAGATAAACACGAAATAAGAATTTATTTCGTAATAAAAAGAATGAAATTCAAGCGTAAATACGCGCTGTAATTGAAAGAATAGCACAGAAACCGAAAGCAATGGGATACAACGCCGAATTGCGGAGAAAACTTCGAAAAATTTTCTCCCTGTGAAAAACGGCACATCCGCCACTGCTTTCAATTTTTAATCTGACACGTGTTCACAATTCTCACGTGCAGTTCCGGTCTTCAGTGACTATTGACTCAGACACCATATTGGTTTCTGGTCATCTCGCCCCAAACTGCCAACCTAGGGGTCACCAAGGTAAGGGGGTCCAAAAAATTGAAAGGGTAGCATAGGTATATGGCTATAAGATAAGTATATGGTAAGGAAGCGCTCATTAAAAGAAATACAGTTCATCAACACACAAGCTCGTAATTAAAACCATCAAAATCCCTATATGTTTAATTGAAAGGGGAGTAATTTCAATTTTATTCATTTTATTTCTTTAACCTGTGAGTTATCTGCTGAGTGGTACATTGTGATTTTGAATGCGGGTTTAGAGCGGATTAAAAGCGTACCATTATTTTAATACTCGTGCATGCGCACTGCGTGGTTTTCCACTTTCAGCATGCCCATGGTCGGCATTGAATAACTTCGTAAATACGCATCAAAATGAAAATCGGTTTCTTGCATTCAGAAGCCTGATATCTAATGCAGGAGTTGAAAATGCAATGATTTCTGATAGTATCAAAGTTTGCTCAAAATTTAGTGAAATATAATTGTTGCGTTTCTTTTTTTGTTCAGTATATGTTTTGAGCAAAAATATTAAAAATATCAAAAATGTTCCAATGAAATTTTCAATTTTTGTTTTTGATAAAAAATATCTGTATACTGCATGGGCAAGTTTTCCTAATGCCTCAGGTTTTCTCATTCAAGATCATTCAAGGACTCATAAAGTATGGCATAACTTAGGATGCCATGAACATTTTTGAACTGATGATCCAACCAAATAACTAAGAGCTGTCATAGGACAGTGAAGCTCACCTGAATTGTGATATGCCTTTAAAACTTTTACAATCTAATTTTAAAGTCCATGACTTTGACCTCAAGGTCACTCAGGTGGCTAGATCGTATGGTACATCATACAACTTCAGACCAATATCTATTGAATAGGCATGATATCAAAACGATCCTTCCACATGTTCAAAAGGAGTAGACTTCTAAAAGCTTTCATCAAAAAGGTCGTATCTTCAGGTTTTGATTTTGTAAAAATGAAGTAGACATTGATGAAAGGAACCGAACCAAATTATCATGACTGGTTCCTGAAATTGCTTGATTTGAAGTTTTGCTTTTTATCTCATGAATTAGTTCCACTATGATGTCATAGAAGATCATAGAAAATTTTGAATATAATCAAAACAAACAACAAAAACAAATAATTTATCATCTGAAAACAATCTAAAATCATTTATACAACCTATTGTTTCAGTTTCAAAACTTCTTATGGCCCTTTAAGTGAATTATTTTGATTTTTAATTGGTTCACCAAGGGAGACTACTCTCAACTGAAAAAATGCTGTTATTTATATATTGTCCCATATCTTTTGAGGCGATGGGAATATTTGGGTTTAGTTTTCCATAAACAAGTCCCAAGAACAAATCAGCAGACAAAGAATAAAAAGGACCAAGAAAACTTTTGTATGTTCCTTTGAACACAAAATTTCTAAGTCTGTGACCTTTGTGGTGGGTAGTGATGGTACAGCATAAAACTTCAGACCAATATCTAACAACAGGCTAAGTATCACCTAGATCCATCCATATGTCCGAAAAATATAGACTTTTAAAGACTTGAACCAAAAAAACTGATATATAAAATTTCTAAGTCTGTGATAATGGCTTCAATTTCTCACCCATCAGACTAAAAGAATCTATGATGGGGTTGAGGCTGAGACAAGGAAATCTCAGGCAAGTTTTCAGATTATTCAAGTCTCATCCAAGGCTCTGCCGAGGATGAGACTCAATTAATCTGAAAACGAGCCTGAGATTTCCGTGTTGAGGCCTCAACACCATCACTGATTATTTTTCTCACCCATCACTTAAAACATTTTGACTCTGAATAGGCTACAAGTGCTGTTCAGGCAACCATTTTTTTACATGAAACAATATGCAAATTAACCAATGAAAAAATAAAAATAATTTTATATATGCACTAACCTTACAAAAAGATTCAATCAGCATTTTGTTTTGTGCATAAAATTCTCAGCAAAATTAAATTTTGAGATTTTTATCACAATTACTCCTGTAAACTTCCTGAAATTAACATCTCCAAGTTTATTTTTGTCACTGACAGTTGACACCTGGCTTATCATTTACACACTGGTAAATGTAATAGTACTGGAGCTGGTTGCAACGAACTGGTGCAGTCTAAATTACGCACCGGAGTAAGAGTAAAATGGCGGAAAAGGTAAATAAATCGTATACCCCTTTTCATTACCATTCTCTTATAAACTTGTGTGTATTTTATTTGTCAAGTTACCTAGCGCAGAGAAAAAGCTGTTTGAATATTATGGTTATCTACATGTATATAGCTCCGGGGCAGGGGCAGACAACCCCTGGGCCTAAAACATTTTCATAAGCATAAATCTTCTTTCCATTTGCTCATTCCTAGCAAGTTTTCTGCCATTACATGACATTTTCCTATTTTTTCCCATTCAAATGCATGGGAGACCTAAGTTGACCTTGCCGTACAATAGGTCAAGGTCATCCCAGGGTCATGATTTATGTAAACTTTGTAGAGCTCCATTCCTTAATGTTTTATACCAAGTTTCAAAATCATAGGCCTTCTGGTTCTGAAGAAGAAGATTTTTAAACGTTTTTGCTATTGATAGCCATGGCGGCCATCTTGGTCATGTGACCTTGACCATTTATACAAACTTTCATTCCCTCTTCCTAAGGATGCTCCACAAAAAGTTTGGCTTTGATTGGCCTAGCGGTTTCAGAGAAGATGTTTGAATATTATGGTCATATACATGTATATAGCCCCGGGGCAGGGGCAGACAACCCCCTGGGCCCAAAATATTTTCTTAAACATAAATCTTCTGTCCATTTGCTCATTTCTAGCAAGTTTTCTGCCATTTAATTACATTTTCCTATTTGTTCCCATTCCAATGCATGGGAGACCTAAGTTGACCTTGCCGTAAAATAGGTCAAGGTCATCCCAGGGTCATGATTTACATAAACTTTGTAGAGCTCCATTTCCAGATGCTTCACTGTCACTCCAAGTTTCAAAATCATAGGCCTTCTGGTTCTGAAGAAGAAGATTTCTTAACGTTTTTGCTATCTATAGCCATGGCGGCCATCTTGGTCACGTGACCTTGACCATTTATATAAACTTTCATTCCCCCTTCCCAAGAATGCTCCACATGAAGTTTGGCTTCGATTGGCCTAAAGGTTTCAGAGAAGAAGATGTTTGAATATTATGGTCATATACATGTATATAGCCCCGGGGCAGGGGCAGACAACCCCCCAGGGGCTAAAATTTTCCAGTAACCAGTGCTTGCACTAAGCCTGAAAAACAGGAAGTCACAGGACTTCAAGCGGCATCATATGGAAGTCAAGCGGAGTCCGACATTATATTTTTATTCCAAAATTTAACCATTTGTGATTGTTTAACCCTAAATCATATATGAAAATGCCATTTTTAGTTAGAATTTGTCTAATATTTATGTAAAAATTACATTTTTAATTGTAGCATGTGGTGATATTGGAAGTCAATGACTTCCTGACATCTGATTTTGGAAGTCACAGACCAATTCCTACCATTTTTTCCCATTCAAATGCATTGGCGACCTAAGTTGACCTTGCCGTAAAATAGGTCAAGGTCACCCTAGGGTCATGATTTATATAAACTATGATGGGCCTGCGTCCCAGATGCTACATACCAAGTTTCGTGGAAATCGGCCCACTGGTTCTGGAGAAGAAGATTTTTAAAGGTTTTTGCTATTTATAGCCATGGCGGCCATCTTGGTCATGTGACCTGGACCATTTATATAAACTTTCGTTCCCCCTTCATAAGGATACTGCACATGAAGTTTGGCTTTGATTGGCCAAGTGGTTTCAGAGGAGAAGATCTTTGAAATTGTGGACGGACGACGACGACGACGGAGCATGGCCATCCTATAAGCTCACCTTGTGAGCCTTCGGCTCAGGTGAGCTAAAAATGTAGTGCCGGACACCGAGCCATTTCAGTGAGGCTAGGCTCGGGATCCGGCACTGCCGGACACGGAGACAGCCAGGCTAGGCGTCCGGTACCAGATGCCGAGACACTTCCAAAATGTATATGACACATACAAAAAGAACTGAATGCATTTCTGCTGTTGGGGCGCAACCTTACAAAAGCAATAAACAAGAAAATGATTTTGAAAATAAACAACCAGTCTGACACACAAGGGCAATTCATACAAGGTACATGTCACTGAATGGGCTGTTGAATTACTGGGGGTAAGGTTGGGAATATTAGTATAGAAAATGTTTTACACTTCTGTAACGAACAGCCGAGCCGAGCAACAGCAAACCCCGTCGGTGGAAAAGCATGCTCATCCACCAAGGGTGGTTTACTGCGCTATATACCTAACACTTACTCTAATCACAAAGTTTCGAGTTTTTAATTTACATATTACTACCCGCTAATATGCCGCTAATACGTTGCACCAACGTATTCTACAAGGGAGACTATCCCGTTACATTACTTCCCCCTCCGAGAAGAGTCTTGGCCTGGGGACTACATGGGTAAGGCAACTCCGTTCTGGCAGTTGTCATCATCCCACCGCTGCCACCAAATGTAACGAACAGCCGAGCCAAGCCACAGCAAACCCTGTCGGTGGAAAAGCATGCTCATCCACCAAGGGTGGTTAACTGCGCTATATACCTAACACTTACTCTAATCACAAAGTTACGAGTTTCTAATTTGCTAATACGTTAAACCAACGTATTCTACAAGGGAGACTATCCCGTTACATTACTTCCCCCTCCGAGAAGACTCGCTCCGAGTCTTGGCCTGGGGACTACATGGGTAAGGCAACTCCGTTCTGGCAGTTGTCATCATCCCACCGCTGCCACCAAATGTAACGAACAGCCAAGCCGAGCAACAGCAAACCCGTCGGTGGAAAAGCATGCTCATCCACCAAGGGTGGTTTACTGCGCTATATACCTAACACTTACTCTAATCACAAAGTTTCGAGTTTCTAATTTACATATTACTACCCGCTAATATGCCGCTAATACGTTGCACCAACGTATTCTATAAGGGAGACTATCCCGTTACACTTCCATCAGAGACAAAGAAAGTACATTTCAACTCAAAAGAAACTATGCTTCGCTATCATGCAGATGATAACTGTTGTACATGGCTATGTGGTGCTTTATTTAACATTTTTTGAAACTTTGATAATTTTAAAAATTGATGGAAACAAAGAAAACTGTTATAAGGACGGTATATCAACTATTTGCTCTAAAATTATTTCATTTAGAAAGCTTTGGAATTTTATTGTGTTGCAATAGTAATAGAAATCACTGTGGATAAAAAATATTTTTAAATTGAGAAATTTAGCTCAACAGTTTAGAAATCGTAGCCATGGAAACAGGCATAAATTTTGGTAATATGAAAAAGCCCACAAAAACAGGGTCCCAACATAATGTCATTTAATAGTTACCACTGAACTTAAAAAGCTAAAAGAAAAAACACTACCAAATAGGGCTGTCCCTGCTGAAAACAATGATATCCCAACAGCTGCAAAATTCAGTGTATCAAGATTTAATAAGACAAAGTCTTAGGTGGTCGAAAATAGGCAGTGGTCGAAAATAGGTTGTGTGAGGATACCTCTGGCTGTTTGGAAACTGAAAGTAGCCACATTTCTCAAAAAATCAGCAAAACTATTGCAGTTCGATTTTTGAAAATTCTTTAAATTTTACATAAACCTTACTATCTATGTCATCAAAATCATAATCAACCGTATAATGATGCATCCTGTTTGTTTGTTTGTTAGTCAGCAATTTTGCAACGATTTTTTCTGGGTTTTCAGAGTACTGACTTTATTAATGATATTGTTGCAAGATTTCATAAGCCGTTTCAACACTACACTCAGTCCTACACTTTTGGCCATGGTCTCACTAAGAAGCGAAGCAAAGTAGTAAGATGATATGTATAAAGAGGTAGCAGGTTCCATGTTTTGGTGTTAAATCGAATCTCTGAAGGATATTTGAGCCGTCGCATGAGATTAAGAAGGAGAGAAATTGTTCTATTCGAGTCAATACACAGATGTGAAAATAGTGACTGTCGGGTCAGCCAAGATCAGATGACAATTTTAAATTTATCAATTGTTATGCGGTTGTGTAACGCTAACATCTACTTGTTGAATAGCAGGATGTCAGGATCAAATATTTCTCACTGGCCTAAACAATCATTTTGATTGGGCAAGACATTTTTCACAGTATAAATTTGGATAGCTACAAATACTCCCAAAACAGGTGTTATACTGTCTCACTTGAAAATTGTTTCTTTTCATGTGTATGGGGATTGAAACTGACACGTTATCTGCATATAAAATAGTCTGTGGCTAGTAAGCAATCATATCCGCTTTACTTTTGCGTTTATTGGAATGGGCTACAACTATTTATTTTTGAGTTATGCCATGATCACTAAAGCTGCTGACATGTGTCTAACTGGGATATTTTAAAGTGATAAAGGAGTGACCTGCCAGATAAGTCAGACTGTTACATCCAATACTACTTTCAATGGGTTATAAGCAATATTTGGACATACCTAATTGGTAAAAATAAGCAGTCACGTGGCTTACTATTATCACTGGATAGAAACTTATATACTGTATTACCAAATTTCTGAGGACAATCATGGACCCTATATCGAGAGGATGGCACACTCTATGGAGATCGCTCATGAAATATTGACTATGTACTATGCCTCTTTTACCTGTCCGCTAAGCCGCAGCAGTCGATACCAGCCGGAAACCAGTCCATGATGAAACAGCCATTTTATTTCCGGACCAAAATTTGACAGATTTTCTCAAGTTCTACAGATATCAACAGCCCCGATTGTCCAGATCTCTACTGAATTAGTCACACCTAATCTACTTCTCCAAATCATTTATCAGAAAAGGAAAGTCAATACAGTATTTTGGCATAAAATCAGCTTTCTTCCAAATTGATCATTATCATACAGGCGCTTGAGAGCTGAAAACAACCATCTTGGTGACCAAGAGCAAAATTTTCCAAAACCAGTCCAGCTAAGGGAGACAATCGATGTGTTACTTCCTGCAATATGTCAACAAAGAATTTTTCCATCCTTACACTTACAGTTTTGCTATTTTACCTGAGCCAAAAGCACCATATAACAGTGGAAGACACAGTTTTAGGTGAGCCTCCACTCCAAAACACCCTTTCTAGCTATAAGCCTGAGTCAGATGTCCGTCATGCTGAAGATTTAACATGGAAAGAAGGAACTGCTTTAGCTGGAAGAGTTGTTGAGGTGGGTTTTGATGACATACCAAGTACCTGGTCCCTCTACTACTGGTTGAAGCATGTGCGTTTCCCTCCAATGTCCATACCCGTGAAGCTCAGAAGTAGAAAACACTTTCTTCTGTACCTTTTGATCAGTGGCATTGAACCCAACCCTGGCCCCAAGACAGATCCATGCGAGCTGACTACACAATTTCCCTGTGGGGTATGCACAAAGGAAGTCGAGGACTTTGCAGAAAGAGCCCTAGCGTGTGATGGATGTGATACATGGATCCATAAATCATGCCTTGGTATGTTGACAGCTGAGTATGAAGAACTTGCGAACACTTCTGCACCATGGTACTGTCCAAGCTGCGGAACACCACATCACTCGGTTGTTGTTTACAGTGCCCCGGAAAGCGACAGTGTTGGCAGTATGTATTCCGATGTCAACGAAGGTGAACCCAGCACCCCAAACAGTCAGTTCAGCAACGGTAGCCTTGCAGACTCGAGCCTACATTCCCTTGGGAGCCCAAATGCCCAGTCATCACCAAAACCAATAGCACCATCCCAAAAGCCCACGCCCAGAAAAAATCTCCGTGTGTTAAACATCAACTTCCTAAGCATTCGGACAAAAGGAAGGAATATCGACATGTTGGTTGAATCAACCAATCCTGACGTCACAATAGGCACCGAAACATGGCTCTCTGATGATATCAAGTCAACATATTTTTTCAATCCGGCCCTTGGTTTTAAAGTTTACAGAAGAGATCGCCCAAGTGACCCCCATGGTGGTGTACTACTAGCAGTAAAAAGTGATATTGAAGTTCTGGACATTGAATCCCACAGCACACTAGAGCTACTATCAGGAACTATCAGTGTAGGACAAAAGAAAATGGTTTTAGCGGCTTATTATAGACCACCCGACAAGGTAGACCCAGATTACCTACAGGAAGTGACCCAGGCTCTTACCAAGCTGAAACAGAAATTCAAAACAGCCATCGTTATTATTGCTGGCGACTTTAACTTACCTGATATTGATTGGGACAGACACACAGTAACAAACAATCACTATGCACACCGAGTAAGTGAAACCTACCTCAATATAGCTTTGGACCTTGGCTTGGAACAAGTAGTCAACTTTCCAACGCGACTACAAAACACATTGGACCTCATATTTATGTCGCATCCTAACTACAAGGTCAGATGCAAACCTCTACCACCAGTGGGTTATAAATGCGACCATGACATAGTCCTACTAGACACTGCATGCCGCCCACACAGAGCAAGGCTCCCACGACGTAGATTGTATATGTGGAAGAAGGCAGATACCCAAGGCATCAGAAAGCACCTCCATTTGTTTTCGGCAGCATTCACCAGCAGTCCTGGCCATGACCCCTCACTAGACGATCAAGAAACCAATCCCATAGAATGCATGTGGTCAAAGTTCAAAGCCGCTGTCACATCAGCAGTCGAAAAATATGTGCCCACTAAGATGTCCAGCAGTCGCCAAACACACCCATGGGTTGACACCAAGCTCCGTCGACTAATGAGACAAAAACAGCGTGCCCACTGGAGAGCCAAGAAAACAGGGAAAAGTAAGCACTGGAGAAGGTACAAGGATCTACAAAGAAAAGCCCAGACAACTTCCAGACAATCGGAAAGGACATACCTACAGAAAGTTGTGAGTGAGGACTTGGATAAAAACCCAAGACGCTTCTGGTCCTATATAAAAAGCAGAAAGCAGGAAAACGAGGGAGTGTCGTCTCTCATTGACAAGGATGGCTTCCTCCAGAGCGACAGCCAAAAGAAATCCGACATACTGAACAACCAGTTCCAGTCCGTTTACACAAGAGAAGACACACAAAACCTCCCAGACAAAGGCCCGAGCCCTCATCCAACAATGGAAAACATTATAGTTAAAACACCAGGTGTCATCAAACTACTGAAAAACTTAAATCCATATAAAGCAGCCGGCCCTGATACCATTCCAACATTTATTCTAAAAACTGCGGCAGAAGAACTAGCACCAGCTTTGACGAAAATTTTTCAACACTCTCTGAACTCTGGCACAGTACCTGACGATTGGAGGAAAGCAAACATTGTCCCTATCTTCAAGAAAGGTGATAAACATCAACCCGGCAACTATAGACCCGTCTCATTGACGTCAGTCACATGCAAAATCCTGGAACATATCGTCCACAGCAACATCATGGGCCACTTTGAAACCAATAGAATCCTCTGCGACAATCAGCATGGATTTAGGAAACGCCGAAGCTGTGAGACCCAACTCATTACCACCATCCATGGTATAGCCAGCAAGTTACGCAATGGAAAGATCCAGGTAGATGTCATTCTCCTGGATTTTTCCAAAGCGTTCGACAAAGTCCCTCATCTGCGTCTCCTACACAAACTTGATTACTACGGAGTGAGGAACAACACACTAAACTGGATCAAGGCTTTCCTCAGTTATAGACAACAACAGGTCCTGTTAGATGGAGTCACGTCATCCCAAGCAGAAGTGCTCTCAGGAGTTCCACAGGGTACCGTCCTCGGACCACTCCTCTTCCTCGCATTCATCAATGATATGCCAGAGGTAACAACATCAGAGACTCGTCTGTTTGCCGATGATGGACTTCTATATAGGGAGATAAAGACAGAGGCAGATTCTGCAGAGCTCCAGAAAGACCTGAATGCCCTAGAAGATTGGGAACAAACATGGCAGATGCATTTTCACCCTGAGAAGTGCCAGGTGATCCACATGTGTACAAACAAGAGATTCCGCAAGTACCCAACGTACAAACTGCATGGGCACACACTTGAAGCCGTAGAGAGTGCAAAGTACCTTGGAGTAACAATCAGCGAAGACCTCTCATGGACACCACATGTGGATAATACAGCCTCAAAAGCATTAAAGACCCTGGGATTCCTAAGGAGAAACATGTACCACTGCACCAACAGAGTACGAGAAAGGACGTACAATGCCCTTGTCCTACCCGTCATCAGTTATGCAGCTGCTGCCTGGGACCCGTACCTGGAAAAAGACATAAAATGCCTTGATCAAGTCCAGCGCAGAGGAGCCAGATACGTTTGTAACAACTACTGGGACAAAACGCCTGGATGCGTGTCTGCTATGGTCAGGAATCTTGGTTGGCACTCGTTGCAGGAGAAGAGGGAAGACCACCGACTGACTCTCATGTATAAAATACAAAACAACCTCGTTGATGTCAACCACGAACACATCCTGAAACAAGGAGATTCCAGAACAAGAGGAAGGTCAAGGCTATACCAATCTGCAGCAACATCAGCAGTTTCCAGCAACTCATTTTATCCACGAACAACACGCCAGTGGAACCAACTACCCGTCTTTGTCACCGATGCCACAAGCCTAGAGGGATTCAAGGCTGCTCTTGCTAACCACAGAGCAGCACCTTCCAGGAGACCATAATCAGCCACAGCCCTGTACATAGTTTTAACCTGCACATACAGAAGTTTTAAATTTTATCCTTTTAACCCGGAAACATGATGGCTGTTTCATCCCTCAGTTAGGTCAACATTTACAGTCTAGCAAGACTCCTGACCTTATATCGGAAGACGAAGACGAAGACGATATTGTCGCCATTTTGAAACAAAAAGTTTGGAGTTTTTTGTTTAATAACTACAAAGATTGGTTGCATTCAAATTGATAAATAAAGAAAATTAAGTGCACAAAGTCTACCACCATCAAAACAGACAGTTTTAAAACCAAGTTTCAAACGAAAACCTTTCAATTTAGACAAAAACGTAGGAAAAAGAAACCCCTAAAACCAATTTGTGAGCTGTAAATTTCCCGGAAAAAATCGTCCTGACGAACTGAGTGTATAGCTTGAACTAAGGTTTCGCATATGTTAACTTTAAGATTTGCCTTTAACATACAAAGTAAACACAATAATTATTGGTAGAAAGCTCAAATAAAGTTGTAAACTGTTCCAAAGCGCGACCGTCGATTTTTGTTTTCAAAAAAACGGTCCGCCATTTTGTCAAGCGGACTTTGTAATTTCTTATAAATTTACTACTACGCATTTCAAAATATCAAACTCGTATTTAAATTTTCCGAAACTTTGGTGTATCTACTTTTCATAAATATTATACTTACTAATAGCACACAGCTTATATCTAAGTAATCGGTTCCGATTTATGACAACTGTGTGAAAATTTGTCGCCATGACGCCATTGTATTGTATTGTATCCGTATAAATTCTGCCTTCCCAGGCACACCTGGAGTAGTCCAGTAAAATCTTCTTAAGAAAGTCTTTACACTTTAGATAAACATACACATCCCAGGTTAAGAGCCACGTACAATTAAAAGTTCAGTTCAAGGAATTATTTACAAATAATCCACCACCATACACATACAAATGTATATATAAAACGTTCAGTTAAAAGTTCATAAGACCAGTTCTGCAACTCAACAGGATAAAATGAAGATATTGTTATATGCGGGTTGCTGCACCCCTTCTTTTTCTTGTACGTCTGGGCACTAATTGGAGTTTGTTGTATCTGACAGCATGGAGTTTATAGGTCAGTCTCCTGCTGTGATAATGTAGTGTGTCCACCAAGGTTCTGATATCTTTATGTAGTTTACTTTTATCAGTTTGTATCACAATGTCACTATCTATCAGGAGCTGAATTAGTGTGTATTCAGCACTCACTGGATATTTGTTGATTAATTCTTCGAGAACACGTACAAAGTCAATGAGTATAGGTTGTCGCGCTTCTTCTAGAGTCTTACAGTCCAATAAGAAATGTTGAAGCGTTTCATCGTCTTCTTTACATAACTGACACACTGGGTTCACTTCATTTTGATTAAACTTAGCTCTATTCGTTTGTAGGATATATGTGCCAGTCAAAACTTTATTCTTCACTGGAATCCTTAAAATGTCTCTGTCACTGATTAGACATGGTAATACCGCAGAATGACATTTTCCAACAGTATATGTTTTGGAAAGATACTTCAATGAAGAGTACAGTCTTGATTGTGATATGATTTGGTTACTCCAGTAGTTGTTAATAGCAGTATTAAAGTCTCTTTTCCAGGCTAGCTTTTTAAGGCCAAAAATAGAAACAAAATAAGGGTGAAGAAAACCACTAAAATTACCTGTAATGTGATAATTAGGGGAAAAAATAAATATGTCAGATGAAAAATAATTGAAAGGCCTTTAATCTGGTAAATGGATTTAATTGTTAAAAGATTCTACTTACTGGCTCAGAGAAGATAATTCCATTCAATTAATTCTAATTTTGAAACTACCGCTCTCGTTTGCTGGATCACGCGGGGCAACGGGTCGTTTCGGTCCAAAATCATGTCACAGTAGATATAGGGCAAAATAATCAGAGTGTGCCGTCCTCTCGATATAGGGTCCTTGGGACAATGTAACGAAAAAGCGTCCTGTCCGTAAGACATACATTTTTCTATGACGAAGTTTAAAAACACATTGGGGAATGGAATCTTCAGAACTGTTAATTGTCATAAGAAAAAATATATACCAACACCAATGACAATGTAGAATTATGGAAATAATAATTTGGTCAAAATGTCCTGTCCGAAGAGAAAAAGTTTACAACAAAAATGCAAAATTTCTGTAACCAATAAACCCAGAGCCATCAAATTTCACATGACGCATATTTTTAGTGGGACAAAAGTTATATTAGAATGTAGGGTGGAATGGATCAAAACTCTGGTTACCATGGCAATAGATCGATCCCATCGGGTTATAATGGCGAAAAAAATGTTTTCTTATTTTCTAGCTAGCGATCTGATTCTGTTCAAACTTCTTTGTAACCAGGATATACACATCAGCTTTAATCATATTAAGTTTCGGCTAAATCCGATTCCTAAGTAAAGAGTTTGCTCCCATTCCTAAAATTTTCATCATTTTTCAAGTTGAAATAGTGTTTTGGATATAACGGAATTCTGTGGCATAGAATGACAAAAAGGTATATATTTTCCGAAACTGTTTAACCTACAGATTTTGGAAAAAGTGAAACAAAGCCAATGGTACAACTTTGACAAAACACCCCAGAAAACTGGTGAAACAAAAAAAAATGCATCCGATCGTAGCTGAGACGGGTATATTATTCAGAGATTTTAATTTTCGAGACATTGACTGGGTAAGTGTATCATCACCTCACGAGCTGGGCTTTATTTTCATAAACACACCAACAGAAAATGCTTTCACACAACTAGTAGAGGAACCTACAAGAGGAACATACATTTTAGACCTTGTTGTGACAACAAATTCGGACAGTGGAGAATCTGACAGTCTCGGAACATTTCAGTAGTAGTGATCACATAAGTATTAACTTTGAGATCTGTTTACCAATTTCAAAGCCGAGAATAAATGAAGAAGCACGCAAAGTTTACATATAAAGAAAAGGGAGATAATGGGACATTTAACTCAGAAATTTTAAACTAGGACTGGGAGTCGCGGTTTAAACATAAATCAGTTGAACGGAAATGGAATGTTTTCAAAGACACATATACAGAAATGCTAGAGAAACATGTTCCCCATTAACTCATTAAACCAGGTCAGAATTAGATCCACCATAGGCTCGATCTAAGAATGTCAAACATGCTAGACGTAAACATAGAAACGCGTGGGAAAATGTGAAATCTAGGAATTTAAACTCTGGTAAACTGCTTTATGAACAAGCGAAACAGGAATATAAACAGAACTGAACAATGCCAAAGCTAAATATGAGGAGGAATGAGTTAATTCAATACCAGAAAGTCCTAAGTGGTTTTACAATTACACACGCTCATTTACGAGAAACTCATCAAAAGTCAGTAAAACAATTAGAGTAAACAGTGAAAAAGTTTACGAGGACAGAGGAAAGGCAGATTGTCTAAATACGAGTTTCTTTTCATCATTATTGATCGAGGAATCCCCAAATTTTACGTCAAACTTTGCCTATAAAAATCAGACAGATGTGATAAAAGTACACGTTTCAGTCCACTTTTTTAAAATTAGATTTAATATTCTCCCCAAATGTTCCTTTAATTGACTTGTTTCACATTTATTGATTTAAAGAGAATATCTTGTTTTGGTTCTAAGTATTTTATTTTCTCAGGTTAGAAAAGAAAATTCCCTTTAATGTCGCCTTTTAGAGTTACCGATTAGTCATAACGTGGCAAACAAGCGCGAGAACGTGAAAACAGTACACCGTTTTTCATTGGTTCATTTTTTGACCTACTTCTGGTTATTGACCAATGAAATTCTGTCACTTACACGACTTACTAGACAGCTTTGATACTTCCGGAATCGGAAAAGCCATTTTAACTTTTTCGGTAGAAGTCAACGAAAGAGCGACGATTTTAATTTGTCATCTACACTAAAGTGATTGACACTCACGCCATGACAAAAAAGCCTTTTCATACGGGCTTTAATCGCCAATGAGTCAAAGGGCAGACATGAATCACGTTGTTTATTCGGGCTGGATGATAAAATCCCCACCCGAAAAAAAGTTGACAGGACCATGGAAAATATTTAGGGCTGTAAGTATCACTTGAACACAACCATTGTAAGCTTTCAGATGTTGTTTTATTGTGCTGATGTTAATTCATTGCATGATGACATTGACTATCAGGTTGCCCGTAATTCCGTAATAAAGCCAGTCCTTCGGATTGGGACGTTAACTGGAGGCCCCCTGTGCAGGGACAGTCATCCCCTGTGCAGGTTAAAGATCCCTACACAGGTTCTATCCTCATGCATGTAGGCTCATCCTGCAAACACACCGGAGTGTACAATGTACACCTCCCAAGAATAATCAGAAATTGATTGATGGGAGTAACAAGAAAACAAAACAAACACACTGATACGATTATTTTTCTTGCGAACAAATAATATGACATAAAGCACTACTTTTGTCGCAATGCTCTACTCCTATTGTGCAGACAATTTTAAAAGAAGCTACATATATGACAGCATCCTCACCCTGGTGACCAAAACCATTATGGAAAGTTAGTTTATCAGTTAGTACAATGCAGCGCGTGTTGAAACGTGACGGCGACGTAAAACTATATAGAAAGTTAATTGATCAATTAGTATAATGCAGCTGTGGGTGTTGCAATGTCACGATGACGTCAAAAATAAGAATTCCGGTTCCGGTTGACAAAATATTTTTTTTCTATCAATGTACAAGAGCAGAATAGAACAGAACATTTTTACCACATTCTACCATAAGAGCGACGCAGGAGCGTCGCTATAACTAACTCTCACATAATCTCACTATCTTTTGGTGGAGCATGATCTGTATGTGTATTGATTTTTAGCAAAACTGAGTTTTCATCACAAAAGACTCTAGCTAGCACAATAAGTTGAATTCGGAGTCTCAAGCTGGTCAAGAAACAAGAAACTTTATTTATCATCGGTTATTGTACAACTAAAAGCATTAGCTCTGGACATTTCTTTGTATTTGTCATTGCCCAAATATAGCACATCAGATTATGATTATGAAAAATCTTTTAAAATCGTATCCATGGTTCAAAGTTGTTAATTTTAATTGTTAAATATTTTGCATATGAGCTCATGGAGAAAATGATAATTAGATTTTCTCCTTTCTCAATATTGGTTCTTGCCCTCTATGAGTCTTATGATTTACATCCCAAGAATAAATATTAAATGCTCAAATGTTTTTTTTTCACAGTTTTCAGCCGACTCTTCTAATGCAACAGTAAGTGACACCTCTTGGTATCGTGGTGGATGTTGTTCATTATGGTTCTAATATCACTGAGTCTTGTCATTTGTGCAAGCTGATCAGAATTTATATTAACGTTACCATAATTGTAGATCTGGGGCTTGTACATTCCATCTTATTTCAATATCATAAAAAACTTTTAAAGAAAACCTTCAATTGCTGTTCAGTTTTGCTGTAGTCATTTATGCCCACTCCGTATTGTTGACTGGGACGTTTAATCTCAAAACAAACAAAATTTATGCCCATGTCTCCCTTCCCATACCCAGGAATAACAGGGACTTTGACTTTTGTCCAGCAAAACACTGCTAAAACCACCACACAGCAGGAAGAGCCATTTGTTTAAAAGATGGCTGTTTATCCCCAGATTCTGCCAAATTTATATTACAGTTACACAGCTCTTATTATGCCTCTATACATGTTTTACAAACCCCAGATATTTCACCTGCAGCAGTGGGGGTTACATGAAAAAAGTCAAAACACATCTTAGTTCCCTACCCTCCTGCAGGGCCTGGGGATGAGAGGGTGTGGCTACAAATTGTTGTTTGGACTGGTGAAACTTCAAACTACAGTGACCAGTTTTTCTGTATAATATATCAGACACCTCTAAGTTCATAAATCAATGCGTTCTCAGTGGCCTCTAGCTGCTTAGTACAGTACTCAGTGTAATGTGGGGATTAGCTCATAAATGACTTGGCTCAAATTATGTTCTTTTTCAGTTTGTTCTTGTCTGCATTTGGTTGATTGTTATGCTGTAAATGTCCTAAAATTCAGACACCTCAAAATTTTATGTTTACCGTATTATTTGATTGTGCTCAAAGTCTCAGACCAAATTGTGGTAGTAGAAGTAGGCTTAGGATAGCCTGAACTGGATCTCTTCTGGTGTCTGATATTTTAGGGATTTAGCAAAACGTCTTCTTTTTTGCATGCCATTTTTTTCTAATAGTAAACTGGACTTTGCTGAGCCAGTTTGATAATTTCACTTGGTATGCATCACCTATGTTGTGTTTTAGAACATACTCTGATTTCAAAACCTCAAAGTCATTCAAATCAATGTGAGGCCATCCTTAAATGATTCTTTGTTTGCTGTGCTCCTACCCATCAATTTTAGTGTGGGTAGGTAGGTAGGTCATTTTTTTAGCTCACCTGAGCTGAAGGCTCATAGGTGAGCTTATAGTATACCCATGCTCCGGCGTCCGTTCGTCGTCCGTCCGTCCGTTCGTTGTCCACAATTTCAAAGATCTTCTTCTCTGAAAGCGTTGGGCCGATTGTTCTCACATTACACATACACCATCTACAGGTAGGGGGAAAGAATAATTATGTTTTTTGTTTTGATCGGATAAGAACTCTGGTTGCTATGGCAACTTATGCTTCCCATAGACTTATAATGGAAAAAAGTGAAAATTGCCAGTTTTTAGCTCACCTGAGCCGAAGGCTCACAGGTGAGCTTATAGTATACCAATGCTCCGGCGTCCGTCCGTCGTTCACAATTTCAAAGATCTTCTCCTCTGAAACCGCTTAGCCAATCAAAGCCAAACTTCATGTGGAGCATCCTTAGGAAGGGGGAACAAAAGTTTATATAAATGGTCCAGGTCACATGACCAAGATGGCCGCCATGGCTATAAATAGCAAAAACCTTTAAAAATCTTCTTCTCCAGAACCAGTGGGCCGATTTCCACGAAACTTGGTATGTAGCATCGGGGACTTGGGCCCATCATAGTTTATATAAATCATGACCCAAGGATGACCTTGACCTATTTTACGGCAAGGTCAACTTAGGTCGCCAATGCATTTGAATGGGAAAAAATGGTAAAATGCTATTTAATGGGTAAAACTTACTGGGAATAGGCAAATGGACAGAAGATTAATGTTAATGGAAAATTTTAGCCCCTGGGGGGTTGTATGCCTCTGCCCCAGGGCTATATACATGTATATTTCCATAATAATGAAACATCTTCTCCCCTGAAACCGCTTGGCCAATCAAAGCCAAACTTCATATGGAGCATTCTTGGGAAGGGGGAAAGAAAGTTTATATAAATGGTCAAGGTCACATGACCAAGATGGCCGCCATGGCTATAAATAGAAAAAAACATTTAAAAATCTTCTTCTCCAGAACCAGAAGGCCAATGATTTTGAAACTTGGTGTGAAGCATCAGTGACTGGAGCTCTACAAAGTTTATATAAATCATGACCCTGGGATGACCTTGACCTATTTTACGGCAAGGTCAACATAGGTTGCTCATGCATTTGAATGGGAAAAAGTGTTAAAATGTCATTTGTAGGGAAAAACTTGCAGGAGATGGGCAAATGGACTTAAGATTGGTGATTCTGAAAAAATTTGGACCCCAGGGGTCTGTCTGCCCCCACTTCGGGGCAATATACATGTATATTACAGTGATATTCAAAGATCTTCTTTTCTGAAACTGCTTGGCCAATCAAAGCCAAACTTTATAAGGAGCATTGTTAGGAAGTGGGAATGAAAGTATATATAAATGGTCAAGGTCACATGACCAAGATGGCTGCCATGGCTATGAATAGCAAAAACCTTTAAAAATCTTCTTCTCCAGAACCAGAAGGCCAATGATTTTGAAACTTTGCATGAAGCATCAGGCATTGGTGCTCTACAAAGTGTATATAAATCGTGACCCTTGGATGACCTTGACCTATTTTACGGCAAGGTCAACTTAGGTCGCCCATGCATTTGAATGGGGAAAATTGTTAAAATGTCATTTGAAGGGCAAAACTTGCAGTAAATTGGCAAATGGACTGAGGTTTTATGTTTTCACAAAGAAATTGACTCCAGGGGTTGCTCTGACCCGGCCCTGGGGTTATATGCATGTACATTACCATTCTAGTCAAACAAGTTTATTGATATATATCTCGGGTTTCAGGTGAGCGTTTACAGGACCATTGGTCCTCTGGTTGCTGTCTTGTTGGAGATATTTGAATTTTGTTTTGGCAGAAATGTTTATTGAGTTGTCCTCTACGTTTCATGTGACTTTTGTCCTAATCCTTTATTTTGATTGGTTGCAGGGGCCCCATATAGGGCAAAATTTCGAAAAACATTCAAAAATCTTCTTCTCAGAAACTGTCAAGGGGATTAAGCCTGTACTTTGTATACATGTTCCTGACAGTGGCCTCTACATAATTTGTGTTTTTTATTCCAGGCGGATAAGAATTCTGGTTGCTATGGCAACTTAAAGTTTCCATAGACTTATAATGGAAAAAGTGGAAGTCGGCTATTTTTCCTCTAAAATTGCAGACATTTGAATTTTGTTTTTGCAGAAATGTTTATTGAGTAGTGTTTGACGTTTCTTGTGAGTTTTGTCCTAATCCTTTATTTTGATTGGTTGCTGGGGCCCCATAAAGGGTCAAAATTTTGAAAAAAAAAACATTCAAAAATCTTCTCCTCAGAAACTGTCAAGTGGATGAATCCTGTACTTTGTACATACATGTTCCTGACAGTAGCCTCTACATAATTTGTGTTTTTTATTCCAGTTGGATAAGAACTCTGGTTGCTATGGTTTCCATAGACTTATAATGGGAAAAGTTTGAAATTAGCTTTTTAGCTCACCTGAGCCGAAGGCTCATAGGTGAGCTTATAGTATACCCATGCTCCGTCCGTCCGGCGTCCGTCCGTCCGGCGTCCGTCCGTCGTCTGTCCGTCGTCCACAATTTCAAAGATCTTCTTCTCTGAAACCGCTGGGCCTATTGTTCTCATATTACACATACACCATCTACAGGTAGGGGGAAAGAATAATTGTGTTTTTTGTTTTGATCGGATAAGGACTCTGGTTGCTATGGCAACTTATGCTTCCCATAGACTTATAATGGAAAAACATGAAAATTGCCAGTTTTTGCTGTCTTGTTGGAGATATTTGAATTTTGTTTTTGCAGAAATGTTTATTGAGTAGTCCTCTACGTTTCATGTGACTTTTGTCCTAATCCTTCATTTTGATTGGTTGCAGGGGCCCCATACAGGGCAAAATTTCGAAAAACATTCAAAAATCTTCTTCTCAGAAACTGTCAAGGGGATGAAGCCTGTACTTTATATACATGTTCCTGACAGTGGCCTCTACATAATTTGTGTTTTTTATTCCAGGCGGATAAGAACTCTGAGTGCTATGGCAGCTTAAAGTTTCCATAGACTTATAATGGGAAAAGTGGAAATCGGCTATTTTTCCGCTAAAATTGCAGACAATTGAATTTTGTTTATGCAGAAATGTTTATTGAGTAGTGTTTGACATTTCTTGCGAGTTTTGTCCTAATCCTTTATTTTGATTGGTTGCTGGGGCCCTATAAAGGGCAAAATTTTGAAAAAAACATTCAAAAATCTTCTCCTCAGAAACTGTCAAGTGGATGAATCCTGTACTTTGTATACATGTTCCTGACAGTAGCCTCTACATAATTTGTGTTTTTTATTCCAGTCGGATAAGAACTCTGGTTGCTATGGTAACTTTAAGTTTCCATAGACTTATAATGGGAAAAGTGGAAATTAGCTATTTTTTGAAAACTATTGCAGCCTGGGATCTGAAAAGTGGTAGATGCAAACAACTAATGGATTAGATGAAGGTATATGATTAATTTAGGTCAAGGTCATCTCTTGACCTTGGCCGGTCTGTCGTCCATACACACTTTTCGAAGATTTTTTTCTCTGAAACCACTTGGCTAATCAAAGCCAAATTTTATATGAAGCATCTGTAGGAAGTGGGAACCAATGTGTATATAAGTAATCCAGGTCACATGACCAAGATGGCCGCCATGCCCATATATGGTAAAAGCCCTTAAAATATCTTCTTCTCCAGAACCGGTGAACCGATTTCAACGAAACTTTGCATGAAGTATGGATGACTCAAGTACTACAATGTATATATAAATCATGACCCTGTGGTGACCTTGATCTATTTTATGGCAAGGTCAACATAGGTTGTCAATGCATTTGAATGGGGAAAACTTTTAAAATGTCATTTTAAGTGAAAGTCTTGCAGGAAATGGGCAGTAGAACTGAATTTTAATGATTCTGAAAAAATGGACCCCAGCTTTTAAAATGTTATTTGAAGGGGAAAATCAGCAGGAAATTGGCAAATGGACAGAATATTGATTATTCTGAAAAAAGAAAATGGCCCAAACTGAGGTTAAATACCATAATATTCAAATATGTTTATTGGTATATGAAGCAGATCTCAGGTGAGCGTTTACAGGACCATTGGTCCTCTGGTTTTTCTGGACCAATTGTAGGTATTTGAATTTTGTCTTTGCAGAAATATTTCTTGAGTATATCTCTATGTTTCATGTGACTTTTTTCCTTATCCTTTATTTTGATTGGTTGTTGGGGCCACATAGAGGGTAAAATTTCGAAAAACATTTTAAAATCTTCTCCTTAGAAATTGTCTACGGCATGAAGCCTGTACTTTGTATACATGTTCCTGACAGTAGTCTCTACATAATTTGTGTTTTTTATTTCAGTCGGATAAGAAATCTGGTTGCTATGGCAACTAAAAGTTTTGATTTACTTAAAACGAGAAAAGTGGAAATTGGCTATTTTTTTCTGGTCCAATCGCAGATATTTGAATTCTATTTTTGCAGAAATGTTTATAGAGTAGTCCTCTACAGTTTGGTTGACTTTTGTCCTAATCCTTTATTTTGATTGGTTGTTGGGGCCCCATAAAGGGCAATTTTTTAAAATAAATATTTGGTTAATATAGCAGATCTCAGATGAGCGTTTACAGGACCGTTGGTCCTCTGGTATTTTTTTTGGAACCAGAAAAATATCTTTATATTTGCTATATTAGTAGATGTATATGGTTCAAAATAGGATATATCGAAGTTAAAACAGTATAATAAAACATGTCAGAACATAAAAAAGGTTTTGGAAAGAATAATTTTGTGAAAATGAATCCTTGTTTTTAGATTTTAAAAAAGATAAAAAAAAAAAAATATTTTCCTCAAAATGGCCATAAATTTTTTTGGGTAGGGCCAATTTTGGCGGGTAGGTAGGAGCACAGCAAACCAACAATTTTTTATGGTCAGCCTGAAAGAAAAAAAAATAAAGATGCAGTTTTACTGCAGACTGCAGGTGCCACTAGGCACTAGTACATTCAAGTGGTAGATGATGTTTGTTGCAGTAATGATACTCTTTTTGTTTTAATCATAATGTAAATGTATCAAAACATTCATCTATCCAGTGATACTACATGAGTACAACAGTGTCATGTTTTATTGCCAAGAGTATAATTATGTTTTGGTGTGCCTGTTCCATTGATAGTGTGTTATACAGCCAATATCATTGTTTCAATGTTAGCTGCTTTTATTGGCCAAAATTATTCACCTATTGCTTAGAAACAGGGATAATTCTGGTCAGCAACGATGGGCCTTTTTGACAAATTTCATTGGCATTTTTGGGCCAAGACAACAACTCCCTATACAGTTACATTGTGAAAAGGGCACCCATATCATAGCGTACACATCTCTTATAAAATTTTTGTGCATTATTTCTTCACTGAACCATGAATCTGGCATATGATTTCAACTATAAAACTGGGCGATAAAGTGTTCCTGATGCTGCAGCTCACTGCAGGGGGTGTGTTATTAGCTGATCATGTCAGATACAAAAATATTTTCATCAAGGTGCAAAATCGTTAATATTTCATGTAGAAAATGTATTAAAAATGCTATGTTATTCAAAAGATTCTGATTATTATGAATTTTTACTTTGTTTTTGTCTAAAATAAACAAATAAATATTATCAACAGAAAATTAATCACGAGATAACCATACGAAAATGTGCATAATGACCGCAGTAGCACTGGGGGAGTTAATTATTTTATTACCTTTTAATTTGCACCATCTGTACCCGAGATACCTTTCATCTCAGGCAGAGTGAAAGGTATCTCAGGGTCCAAACCAATAAGACATATGTACGCCATGTCTTTCTATAGAAGGGGCCTTTTTGAAAAATTATGGGCATTTTAGCACAAAGCCCCTTCCAGAATTATCCCTGATTAAATAGCCTGAAGCCAGCTGACTGCAAATTAGTTAAGCAGTAAACAAAATAAGCCCTGAAATTTAAACTTGTTAAAAGTCTGCAATGTTGGTCCAAACCTGCATGTCTGAAATCCCAGGAAAATCAAAAGTCCATTTACATAGTTGGGAGATGGAGAGATTTAGGTTAGTTCTTGTCTTCACAAGAATCTTATGTGCAAGGCATGATTTAACTATTCCAGATTATCAAAGGGCGGTTCTACAAGTTTGCATGGAAGGGACATGGTGCCTCCCAGGTACAAATTTCTCCCCATAGCCCCCATGGAACAGATAAGGGACAAAGTTGGGAAGACGAAGACAGATTTGGCCTGAAAATTGTATTTCAGTTTTCACATATTCTTAGTAATTTTGAATAAATTTAGACTAGGCCTGAGGACATTATAGACATTATTTTCAGGCCTTTTCAATATTTCTCACATTGATACATTCATGAGTTGTGGATGCTACTTGTAATTTGACACCCATCCAGCACTGGGATCTTAAGAATAAGCACCCACAATACATGGTTTATGTGGAGAACAGTTTCTCAACACCATTATCTGTATTTCCTCTCCCAACCTTGGCCCAAGGAAATGAAATGGCATGCGACTGAAACAGAAATAGATTTGCAACATAATCCCCTGCTTTTGGACAAATTGAACCCATGTATTACGGTGTAGACCAATTGTGCTTGGAATGTTTATAGTGTTTGCAATTCTGTCTATTTCCCATTTAGGCATTTCTGTGCTGTGCTTTGTTCGAGTTTTATACAGCAGTTGTATTATAGAATTTGTTTTGAGATTTTTCAAATGTTGATCACACCACTTATCCAGAGACATAATTGAGAACAACCAACACAGAAATTAATAAGCAACTATCGAGTAAATAACTGTCTGGGAACAACACCAGACTTAAATAACTGTTTAAGTTGTTTTCAAACATTTATAGTGTATTTACATCCTACAACCTTATATTGATTTTAACTGTATTTGTTGTTCTCAATCTTGTTGGTTGTCTCTTGATAACTGCGGAGTTTATAGGCTGCAGCATATCCATCTGCTTTTGATAGTGTATTCGGTATTCCCAATATGTGCAAAGTAATGAGAAGACCTGTTTTATGCATTTGAAAATCATGGTGGAAGGAAATTGACAGTACAGGCAAACAAATTGTTCACTTGTACCTGCTTTACAAAATATTTTTCTTTTGAGAATTTAGACCTTTTTAAAGTAATATTAAAATCATGTGTGCAGCTCTTCATCTACAAAAACAGGAATATCGTTTGCATGCCGAAACAGCTTTTTCTCCTTTCTTGAAAGTCCTAAGAATACATAATGCTATTCCAATGTAGTTCTCATAAGCTGTACTTCATTAGATGTTATTTTAAAAATTCAACATTTATACAAGTAATAATTCAAAGCATATCCATTAAATATGTTGTTGTGTTTGAGTTGATGGACAGATAACAGCTTAAAGGCAGATTACCACTACATACTGCACATTTTTTCTGACCATTAACTGACCAGTCGAATCAAGAGGATAGAAATGTTTTCATAAGCAAATCTTTGAAAAGGAATGAACCAGACATGGGATCGATGTGTCCTCACCAGGGTTGGGCAATGCATTAAACTAATGCCAATGCATTAGCATGCATTGGCTGTTTCTCAACTAATTCTAATGCCAATGCAAATTATTTTTCTGGCATTAGAATAATGTTAATTCCCCTCACCAGGATGGACACCAAACTGCAAAATATGTTAACAGATAATAACAGGGCTGCCAAGCTTTTAACCTTTCCCGCATCATCAGAAAACCGGAATTTGGCATAAACAAAGGCGCAGTAACTGCAGAGCTGATCAGCACCTTTGTTTTTGCTACACAGATAGTACAATTCCTCTTTTTCTTTGATCCTAAATTTCAAACTTTTGTCCTTTTTCTGTGGCTGCACAGACCAATTTTTGTCGGACCTGATCGGAAACCCAGAAGACAATTTCCTTGAATTGCCGATCAGCCTTTGCTTTGACTGAAAAATGACCAATAACACCTGACAGAGAGTCTTTGGTGTTTTTAGCTCACCTGAGCCGTCAGGCTCACAAGGTGAGCTTATAGGATGGCCATGATCCGGCGTCCGTCCGTCCGTCGTCCACCATTTTCAAAGATCTTCTTCTCTGAAACAGCTTGGCCAATCAAAGCCAAATTTTACATGAAGCATCTATGGGAAGGGGGAACCAATGTGTATATAAATAATCCAGGTCACATGACCAAGATGGCCGCCATGCCCATATATGGTAAAAACCCTTCAAAAATCTTCTTCTCCGGAATCACTGGACCGATTTCAACCAAACTTGGCATGAAGCATCGATGACTCAAGTACTACAATGTGTATATAAATCATGACCTTGCGGTGACCTTGACCTATTTTACGGCAAGGTCAACATAGGTCGCCTTTGCATTTGAATGGGAAAAATTGTTAAAATGTCATTTAAAGGAAAAATCTTGCAGAAAATGAGCAGTAGGACTGAATATTAATGATTCTGAAAAAAATTGGACCCCAGGGGCTCATGTGCCCCCACCCCGGGGCAATATACATGTATATTATGATAATATTCAAACATCTTCTTCTCTGAAACCGCTTGGCCAATCAAAGCCAAATTTAACATGAAGCATCTATGGGAAGGGGGAACCAATGTGTATATAAATAATCCAGGTCACATGACCAAGATGGCCGCCATGCCCATATATGGTAAAAACCCTTCAAAAATCTTCTTCTCCTGAACCGGTGGACCGATTTCAACGAAACTTGGCATGAAGTATCAATGGCTCAAGCACTACAATGTGTATATAAATTATGACCCTGTGATGACCTTGACCTATTTTACAGCAAGGTCAACATAGGTCGCCAATGCATTTGAATGGGGAAAACTTTTAAAATGTCATTTAAAGTGAAAGTCTTGCGGGAAATGGGCAGTAGGACTGAATATTAATGATTCTGAAAAAAATTGGACCCCAGGGGCTCATGTGCCCCCACCCCGGGGCAATATACATGTATATCTTCATAATATTCAAACATCTTCTCCTCTGAAACCACTTGGCCAATCAAAGCCAAATTTTATGTGAAGCGTCTATAGGATGGGATAACCAATGTATATATAAATAATCCAGGTCACATGACCAAGATGGCCGCCATGCCCATATATGGTAAAAACCCTTCAAAAATCTTCTTCTCCGGAAACGGTGGACCAATTTCAATGAAACTTGGCATGAAGCATCGATGGCTAAAGCACTACAATGTATATATAAATCATGACCCTGTGGTGACCTTGACCTATTTTATGGCAAGGTCAACATAGGTTGCCAATGCATTTGAATGGGGAAAACTTTTAAAATGTCATTTAAAGTGAAAGTCTTGCAGGAAATGGGCTGTAGGACTGAATATTAATGATTCTGCAAAAAATTGGACCCCAGGGGCTCATATGCCCCCAACACGGGGCAATATACATATATATCTCCATCACATTCAAACATCTTCTCTGAAACCACTTGGCCAATCAAAGCCAAATTTTATTTGAAGCATCTATTGGATGGGACAACCAATGTACAATGTATATATAAATAATCCAGGTCACATGACCAAGATGGCCACCTCATCCATATACGGTAAAAACTCTTAAAAAATCTTCTCCTCCAGAACCGGTGAACTGATTTCAAGGAAACTTGGGATGAATCATTGATGGTTCAAGTACTACAATGTATATATAAATCATGACCCTGTGATGACCTTGACCCAGTTTATGGCAAGGTCAACATGGGTTGCCAATGCATTTGAATGGGAATAACTGTTAAAATGTCATTTGAAGGGGAAAACCAGCAAGAAATGGCGATTATTCTGAAAAATGAAAATGGGCCAAGGGCTATATCTGTCCCTGCACTGGGGTTATAATACCATAATATTCAAACATGTTTATTGGTATATGCAGCAGATCTCAGGTGAGCGTTTACAGGACCATTGGTCCTCTGGTTTTTTTTTTTTTTTTCAAACAGAGATTCAGCTCACATCAGTAGCTAATAGTTCAGTGACTGTATTATACGATAGCTTCACAACCAAACCAGACAAGGGGCAACTGTGAGTAGCGGTCACATCAGGGTGTACAATTGTTTGCAGCTCAGCATCTGCTGAAGGATTAAAATAATGTTTTTGTACCGTTAGTTGTTTCTATTCTATATTGAAATTAATTTGAAAATTTCTTCAATGCATGATCCAGAATGCATAAGGCATCAAGAATGCAAATTCTCTCCACTATCATGTTTGACAATGCAAGGTTCTGTTTATTAACCTTGTTGATATATTTAATTTATGTTACAGCATGCATTTTTACATATATGTTTTCATTATACATGTACATGTATTTCCAAATATCAATATTTCAGCATTTTTTATTTTATTTTGAAATATAGGCTTTTTATTATTTCTATGGAATTATTACAGAGGCAGGTTGGTTATTTAGTAGAATTTTTGCACTGAATTGGTAACCTTGCGGAACAAAATTTATATGAGCCGCATCGTGAGAAAACCGGATTTTTTTTTGCCTAGGCGAAAACAAAGGTGCAGATCAGCTTCGCGGTAACCGCGAAGCTGATCAGCGCCTTTGTTTTCGCTACTCGGATAGTACAATTCCTCTTCTACTTAAATCCGAAATTTCAAGCTTCTAGCTCTTTTCTGAGCTTGTACAGGCCGGTTTGTGTCGGACCTGGTCGGAAACCCCGAAGACCGGTTTTCTCGCGTCGCGGCTCATATGTTATTTCCCTATAGCTATGTAACCATAAAAAGGTATGAAATTACAATGTTAAAGCAGCCAATATTCCGTTGTGCATTGAAAAAGGCTGTAGATCTTAACTGAAATAGTCAGACTTAAGTCCAATTCGCATGCACCAAAAATACACGCGTGTAAATATACTCCGGTGTGCAAATTTTACTCGGGGTATGCAAATGGCGCATGCGAATGCAAATACACACCAGAGTATATTTACATATGGGTAAATTTACTCCAGGGTCTGACCAGGTGCAAATTTTATTTTTACAAATACACACGTGTAAATTTACTATTTTGTCCCATGTGAACGCAAAGTAAAATTTACCCATGAGTATTTTTATTAGCTCACCTGAGCCGAAGGCTCACAAGGTGAGCTTATAGGATGGCCATGATCCGGCGTCCGTCCGTCCGTCTGTCGTCCGTCGTCCACAATATTAAAGATCTTCTTCTCTGAAACCACTAGGCCGATCTAGTTGAAATTTTATGTGGAGCCTCCTTGGGTAGTGGCATTTCAAGTTTGATTGCAAAATCCAGGTCACATGACCAAGATGGCCGCCACGCCCATATATGGTAAAAACCCTTCAAAAATCTTCTTCCCCAGAACCGGTGGGCGGATTTCCACGAAACTTGGTATGTAGCATCGGGGACTTCAGCTTATCGTAGTTTGATAAAATGATGACCCTTGGATGACCTTGACCTATTTTACGGCAAGGTCAAATTTGGAAACATAGGCTTTTATATGCGAAAAAGTGAAAACTATGGATTTTTTGAAAACTATTGCAGCCTGAGGCCTGAAAAGTGGTAGATGCAAACAACTTATGGAGTAGATGAAGGTGTGTGATTAATATAGGTCAAGGTCATCTCTTGACCTTGGCCAGTCTGTTGTCCATACACACTTTTAAAAGATCTTCTTCTCTGAAACTGCTTGGCCAATCAAAATGAAATTTTATGTGGAGCATCCATGGGTAGGGGAGACGAAAGTTTGAACGCGAAATCCAGGTCACATGACCAAGATGGCCGCCACGCCCATGTATGGTTAAAACCACTCAAAAATCTTCTTCTCCAGAACCGGTGTGCCGATTTCCACGAAACTTGGTATGTAGCATCAAGGACCTCAGCCCATCATAGTTTGATAAAATGATGACCCTTGGATGACCTTGACCTATTTTACGGCAAGGTCAAATTTGGAAACATAGGCTTTTACATAGGAAAAAGTGAAAACTATGGATTTTTTGAAAACTATTGCAGCCTGAGGCCTGAAAAGTGGTAGATGCAAACAACTAATGGAGTAGATGAAGGTATGTGATTAATATAGGTCAAGGTCATCTCTTGACCTTGGCCAGTCTGTTGTCCATACACAGTTTTCAAAGATCTTCTTCTCTGAAACTGCTTGGCCAATCAAAGTGAAATTTTATGAACTGGCTGGCCGATTTCCACGAAACTTGGTATGTAGCATTGGTATGTAGCATTTATGAACTGGCTGGCCGATTTCCACGAAACTTGGTATGTAGCATTGGTATGTAGCATTGAGGACCTCAGCCCATCATAGTTTGATAAAATGATGACCCTTTGATGACCTTGACCTATTTTACGGCAAGGTAAAATTTGGAAACATAGGCTTTTACATAGGAAAAAGTGAAAACTATGGATTTTTTGAAAACTATTGCAGCCTGAGGCCTGAAAAGTGGTAGATGCAAACAACTAATGGAGTAGATGAAGGTATGTGATTAATATAGGTCAAGGTCATCTCTTGACCTTGGCCAGTCTGTTGTCCATACACACTTTACAAAGATCTTCTTCTCTGAAACTGCGCGGCCAATCAAAGTGAAATTTTATGTGGAGCATCCATGGGTAGGGGAGACAAAAGTTTGATCGCGAAATCCAGGTCACATGACCAAGATGGCCGCCACGCCCATATATGGTAAAAACCACTCAAAAATCTTCTTCTCCAGAACTGGCTGGCCGATTTCCACGAAACTTGGTATGTAGCATTGAGGACCTCAGCCCATCATAGTTTGATAAAATGATGACCCTTTGATGACCTTGACCTATTTTACGGCAAGGTCAAATTTGGAAACATAGGCTTTTACATAGGAAAAAGTGAAAACTATGGATTTTTTGAAAACTATTGCAGCCTGAGGCCTGAAAAGTGGTAGATGCAAACAACTAATGGAGTAGATGAAGGTATGTGATTAATATAGGTCAAGGTCATCTCTTGACCTTGGCCAGTCTGTTGTCCATACACAGTTTTCAAAGATCTTCTTCTCTGAAACTGCTTGGCCAATCAAAGTGAAATTTTATGTGGAGCATCCATGGGTAGGGGAGACGAAAGTTTGATCGCGAAATCCAGGTCACATGACCAAGATGGCCGCCACGCCCATATATGGTAAAAACCACTCAAAAATCTTCTTCTCCAGAACTGGCTGGCCGATTTCCACGAAACTTGGTATGTAGCATTGAGGACCTCAGCCCATCATAGTTTGATAAAATGATGACCCTTGGATGACCTTGACCTATTTTACGGCAAGGTCAAATTTGGAAACATAGGCTTTTACATAGGAAAAAGTGAAAACTATGGATTTTTTGAAAACTATTGCAGCCTGAGGCCTGAAAAGTGGTAGATGCAAACAACTAATGGAGTAGATGAAGGTATGTGATTAATATAGGTCAAGGTCATCTCTTGACCTTGGCCAGTCTGTTGTCCATACACAGTTTTCAAAGATCTTCTTCTCTGAAACTGCTTGGCCAATCAAAGTGAAATTTTATGTGGAGCATCCATGGGTAGGGGAGACGAAAGTTTGATCGGGAAATCCAGGTCACATGACCAAGATGGCCGCCACGCCCATATATGGTAAAAACCACTCAAAAATCTTCGTCTTCTTCTCCAGAATCGGTGGGCCGATTTCCACTAAACTTTGTATGTAGCATCAAGGACCTCAGCCCATCATAGTTTGATAAAATGATGACCCTTGGATGACCTTGACCTATTTTACGGCAAGGTCAAATTTGGAAACATAGGCTTTTACATAGGAAGAAGTGAAAACTATGGATTTTTTGAAAACTATTGCAGCCTGAGGCCTGAAAAGTGGTAGATGCAAACAACTAATGGAGTAGATGAAGGTATGTGATTAATATAGGTCAAGGTCATCTCTTGAACTTGGCCAGTCTGTTGTCCATACACACTTTTCAAAGATCTTCTTCTCTGAAACTGCTTGGCAAATCAAAGTGAAATTTTATGTGGAGCATCCATGGGTAGGGGAGACAAAAGTTTGATCGCGAAATCCAGGTCACATGACCAAGATGGCCGCCACGCCCATATATGGTAAAAACCTTTCAAAAATCTTCTTCTCCAGAACCAATTTTCATGAAACTTGGTATGTAGCATTTGGGACTTCAGCCTATCATAGTTTGTTGAAATAATGACCCTATGATGACCTTGACCTATTTTACTGCAAGGTCAATTTTGGAAACATAGGCTTTCACATGGGAAAAGGCGAAAACAAACTGTTGCAGCCTGAGACCTGAAAGTTGCTAGATGCAGACAACTAATGGAGTCAATGAAGGTAAGTAATTAATGAAGGCCAAGGTCATGTCTTGACCTTGGCCCAAGGTCATTTAAATATCAAAATTAAAATAATGGTTTTCTCAGAAATCACTGTGTTTGGAAACTATTGCAGCCTGAGACCTGAAACTCTTTGCAGATGCAGACAACTTATGAAGTCAATAAAGGTGTGTGAGTATTCAAGGTCAAGGTCATTTCATTATGACTTAATACTCCAAGATCAGGCTTCAGGTGAGCGTTCTCAGGACCAATGGTCCTCTGGTTTCAAGTCAATATTCTGCTTTTAGATAACAAATTTTCACATTTTTTGTTCATAACTGATTATATGGCAGTTGCTGAAACTGTGGACATTGTTGCTAAATAAGAGTTTATTGCCATTCATCACATTTTAGATCATATGGAGTGCGAACAGCCACACTATTTCTTCATCATTCTTGATGAGGATTCTTGGGGCATTTTAACAGTAATTCCTTGTGAAAGGATGGTAAAAGGGAACTGTATAACTGCTAAGGTTATGCCTGACCATTACATGATTCTCCTCTGCTGCCAAAATCTACAAGAACACCTTGAAGCAGCCTCTTCTTGTTTTGCAAATACAGAAAACTTAAATGAACAGGTTTTAATCCAGAAATGATAAATTTACATACAAAAATACTCCTGGTGATAAAACCCATGCGAACACAATTTAAATTTACTCACAGGTTGATTTGCACACCGGAGTATATTTACACACCGGAGTATATTTACATGCGTGTATTTTTTGCGCATTTGAATTGGACTTACGATAATGTTAACACATTGGATTGTAGGGTCTCCAAGTTAAACATCTCATTGTGCTCGGGACATGCCATAAATATTGCAGAGCCTATTGGCATCACTTGGTCAGTCTGTCAAAAATAAAGCGATGACTTTATTTGGAGGATCATATTTTGTCAAGATTTGTCATGCGCGGATCCAGAGGGGGGGACCGGGGGTCCTGACCCCCCCCCCCCCTGGAATTTGAAAATTTTACCTAAAAAAAGGTAATTTCGGGATTTTTGGGGGGTTGGACCCCCCTCGTCCGTGACCAAAAATTACAATTTTCGTTGGACCCCCTCTCATGAAAATTTCTGGATCCGCGCATGTTTGTCATATACTGCAGTTCACATTCTTTCATTTGCATTACCATACTAAGTTTAATTTCAAGGTCATTTTTTTGACAAATGAGTTGCATCAACAATGTTGTTTCCGAACAGGTCTGACACAAACCAAACTGTACACACATAGAAGATGGCTAGCAGGCTTTAAATTTCAGATTGAAGAAGAAAAGGGATTGTACTGTCTGTGTATCGAAAACAAAGGTGCTGATCAGCTTCGCAGTTACTGCGAAGCTGATCTGCATCTTTGATTTTGCAAATGCAAAATGTTGGTTTTCTCATGACACGACTCAAATGTATATCATTGAAATACAGATCTTATTTCATTAACCCATGAAATATGTGCCAAAAATATGATCATAATATGAGCCGCCTTGTGAGAAAACCAACAATTTGCATAGGTGAAAACAAAGACGCAGATCAGCTTCGTGGTAACCGCGAAGCTGATCAGCGCCTTTGTTTTCGCTACACGGATAGTACACTGACTATTCTTCTTAAATGCGAAATTTCAAGCTTCAAGCCTGTTTCTGTTACTGCACAGCCCGGTTTTTGTCGGACCTGTACGGAAACCACATTGTTGGTTTTCCCACGAGGCGGCTCATAATATGATCTCAATATTACGGACTCTTAGAAAATTGTTCCTTTCCATGATTCAAGAAATGGGCACCGAATACTGGTAAAATGTATTAACAAATGAGCCGCCACATTGGAAAGCCAACAATCTGCATAGGCGAAAACAAAGGCGCAGATCAGCTTCGCAGTAACTGCGAAGCTGATCAGCGCCTTTGTTTTCGCTACTCGGATAGTACAGTTCCTCTTCTACTATTATTCGAAATTTCAAGATTCTAACTGTCTTCTGTGCTTGTACAGCCTGGTTTGTGTCGGACCTGTTTGGAAACCACATTGCTGGTTTTCCCACGAGGCGGCTCAAATTTTCAACTACTGAAGACTTATGTACACCTCTGAGATAAATTGTTTATTATTGCTTGATTATAAATCTTTTGTATAAGTATTCATGCACTAAAGAGTAAGAGAGCTACTGCATGACAAATAAAATCATTTAGGAATGTAAACTCGCCAAAGACCCAGATAAGCCAGGCTATCATCACGTAAGCTAGCTTACGTACACATTGCTGTTTGTATTTTGATCGCTTGGCCTACTGTATAAGCTTACATCACTAGTGAAGGTGGATGCCCACACCCATCTGAATCAAAACCATGTGGAGTCTTAATTATCACTTAGGGGTTCAATTTATTACATGTACTGTAATTGAGCAGCCACGGAAGTAAACAAAGTCTTCTTATGCGAAACTATAGACACAGATCAGCTGTGCAGTAACTGCACAGCTGATCAGTGTCTCTTCTTTCTAAATCTGAAATTTCAAGCTTCTAACTTTCTTCTGTGACTGTACAGGCCGATTTGTTTTGGACCTTTTGGAATCCCAGATTGTTGTTTTTTCACGCGGCAGCTCGTATCAATTTTAGCTGCTTAAGTGTTTTGCCTCAAGTACCTTTTATTTCAAGTTGAAAATCGTGATAACTACTTTACTGTCATCTTAAATAATTTTTCTTCTCTAAGATGTCACATGACTGATTTCGAGGACGCCTATAAACAATAAGTACACCACCAGTCAGTACTGGTATATTTTTGTGTAAACAAGGATGTTTAAAAAAGAGCTGCATCATAAGAAAATCTCTGTTTGCATATGGGAAAATTTCCGAAAAATATCCGTAGATCAACTGAGCTTTAACTGGCGTGTGACGCTTGTATTATCTATTGGCTCTGCTGAGTGGTCTATCTATCTCTATTTGATTCTGAAACCTCTTTTTAGTATTATGAGAATTTGTAGAGCATCAGGCTGAGCCGCCTCGTGGGAAAACCAACAATTTGCATATGCGAAAACAAAGGCGCAGATCAGCTTCGCAGTAACCGCGAAGCTGATCAGCGCCTTTGTTTTTGCTACTCGGATAGTACATATCCTCTTCTACTTAAATCCGAAATTTCAAGCTTCTAGCTCTTTTCAGTGCTTGTATAGGCCGTTTTGTGTCAGGCCTGTTCGGAAACCACATTGTTGGTTTTCCAACGAGGCGGCTCAGGCTCCAGTGGAAGTCAAAGGTTCTAAACCTACTGCTGCCACGTGTCTATGAGCCTGTGCGTGAGAAAACCAACAATTTGGGTTTCAACCAGGTCCGACACAAACCTGGCTCTACAGTCACAGAAGATGGTTAGAAGCTTGAAATTTCAGATTTAAGAAGAAGACTGTGCAGCGAAAACAAACGCGCCGATCAGCTGTGCAGTTACTGCACAGCTGATCTGCGATTTTGTTTTCGCCTATGCAAATTGTTGGTTTTCTCATGCGGTGGCTCATATCAGGGAAAAATATGGAATTTTTTTCACACTCCCAGAGGCTGGCAAGTGACTTTTAAAGTATACTCGCCAAGCATAATTCACACTCGCCAAAAACAAAAAGTTGACATGCGGTATAATATGTAAAAGAAAAGAAACTTTGATCCGAGAATTGGGAATAGCGAAAACCCATGACAATTACATGTACATTATTTTCAAGATATCTTTGGAGGAATGCATTTTCCACTTGTGTCCAATTAAAAGAAGTTATGCCACACAAAGCAAAATGGACAAGTACTTTACCAAAACGCAGTGTGGTGTTGGCTGAAGTTGTGGCTGCCAAAATCAAGAAAGGGTGACCAATTTGATTGGATGACCTCATTTCATCGACCAATCAGCATCCCCATTATAATGACAATGTAAAAATTAGTGAATGCAGGAATCAAAAAACAAACTAGCTTCTCTTATTTTTGTTTTTAGCATGTATTTCTTGTGAGAGTGATTGAAAATTGAGAGAAACCGCCAGAAAATTACACTTGCCAGCCTCAGCAAGTATGCCAAGATTCTTACTGGCCAATGCACTTTTTACTATGGAAGATTAGTTGTACTACTAAATGTTGTTACCCTCTATAAATAAAGACTTTACTTACTTACTTACTTACTCGCATTGGCGAACTGGCGAGTGTCTATATTTTCCCCTGCATTTTATACTTGCTCCAGTACTTGTTTAGTACCCAGGAATTGGTGGACTGGTCCTGACGCGAATGAAATATTGACTAGGCCATAAGGCAACAATATGGCCATGGCTAACACTTAAGGTGAAAATAGGTTTGACAGTTGGCGAATTTGTTGTATTTTGGCTCCATAAGGGTTAATGCCTACATCATAGTTTACAAATGAGCCACGTCATGAGAAATGCCTATGCGAAAACAAAGTTGCATATCAGCTGTGCAGTAACTCGACTAACTGCACAGCTAATCTGCGCCTAAGTTTTCGCTACTGGGATAGTACAAATTCTCTTCTTCCTAATCTGAAATTTCTAGCTTCTAGCCATGTTTTGTAGCTGCACAGGCAGGTTTGTGTCAGACCTGGTTGGAAAACCCAAGACCGGTTTTCTGATGTCCTAGCTGAAATCAAGGATGTTGTAGTATTCACTTAGGCTACTTCATGAGAGTTGCACATTATAAGAATTTAATATGTAGTAATATCAAAATGAACTGCTCACAAACTTAACTGGCATCAAGGCTTGTCTGTCCAGTTAAAAATGTCCTACATCTTCCAAAAAATGAAACTTAAGTGTCTCTTCGGCCAAAATCATGTCTTAATTTGGACGATGATTGAATTTAAATATCTTTTTGTTTTTTATATTCCCCTTTTGATGATTCATTTAATGAGAAATCATGCCTTTAACCAATCATATTGACATGTATCTGGTACCCGCTTCACCAACAAAACTATGCCTGTTCATATTAAAAAAGTTGCCAATAAATGAGCCGTCTCATGGGAAAGCCAACAAAGTGGTTTTTGAACTGGTCCGACACAAACGAGCCTGTACAGTCACAGAATCAGGCTAGAAGCTCAAACTTTTGATTTAGAAAGTAGAAGAACTGTTCTGTCCGTGTAGCGAAAACAAAGGCGCTGATCAGCTTCGCAGTGACTGCAAAGCTGATCTGCGCCTTTGTTTTCGCATATGCAGAATGTTTGTTTTCTCATGATGTGGTCCAAATGCTTGCCAAATCCTCAATCATTAAAGACTCAATTCATGCTGCCAAGCTAATCTTTGCTCCTCTTCCTGGACTTTGTGACAGTGCACACTTAACCTATTCATGACGAATGGTCTTGCCTATGGCTATCATTTGGGCGAGTCCACTTTCACTTTAAGGGGCGTCAGGAGTGATTTATATTTTTTAATCACTTTTTTCGATGAAATTTCTCCATGCAAACAGAATAGCCCCAGATGGAACGCCACGTTCTGCAGCGTCATATCTGGAGCTATACTTTTACTTTTTTCCTTTGTCCCATAAAGAGGACACCAGGCTTAAATGAGTTACGATGTGGCTTTAAATTACTACTGATGTTAATGCTATATTTAGTAGTTCCTGATTGCCTTGTTTATTTGTAAGAAATCTATTGTATAAACAAGGTTTTAATTTTCAAATAAATCTTCTACTTACACAATCATTTTCAAGAAAAAAAGGAAGTTAATTTGATTTGAATTGGCGCTAAAAAGGATCTGGTTTGTAGAATGTATCTTTAAATTGCATTTTGTTACACAGGCATTCTTGTTCTTTTCTTCAACTGGTTTATTCAGACTCATAATACATGTATTGCTTTATGATATATACATGTAATAATTTTTCTCAGAGGCACATGTATACTCATAGAATAGCCCATTTCATTTGACATCATATTTGTCATCATTATTGTATCTGCAATTATTTTCAATTGCTGCCATAATAATTGAGGAAATGATATTTACCAGGAAACGATCATGTAACTTCTAACTAAAATTAACAAAGCCATCGAAAAATAGAAGAGGAAAAATATTAATACGATAGTATTGCCCATTAATTGACAATTCATTGTCATTAAGAATGTTTGTTAATAAAGTTAGAAATTTGTTGTTAACTTGTTTCATGTACAGCTTTAATGTATCATTTTTGTTGCAGCAACATGAATAAATGAGCCGCCTCATGGGAAAACCAATAATCTGCATAGGCGAAAACAAAGATGCAAATCAGCTTCGCGGTAACCGCGAAGCTGATCAGTGCCTTTGTTTTAGCTACTCAGATAGTACAATTCCTCTTCTACTTAAATCCGAAATTTCAAGCTTCTAACCAGCTTCTGTGACGGTACAAATCAGTTTGTGTCGGACCTGTTCGGAAACCACATTGTTGGTTTTCCCACGAGGTGGCTGATATAGTAACAAGCCTGTGCAATATAATGCCATTTTACAGATGCTCTCAAATGGTATTCATTGATCAGATGCTGGCATCATGCAGATATTTTCTAAACCCTTACTGTGGGCAATTATAGGTCTCTTGCAAATTCATGTTTATAAAGTCTTTGTTTTAAGGATGTTCGCTGCCAATGAAAAAGTATTCAAACTTTTTTTCTATCAACTCTTTTTTTATTCCAAAATATAAAAAAAGACATATGAAAACAAAACAAATATAGGCTAGTGTGCATTTTTTCAATCTACAGGCCTCTGAATGAGACCTCTAAACAGTATGTTTGAAAATTTAATTTTCAATTCCTTCACATATACCTTCCTGGACAAACAATACATCACCAATGCTTTCAAAAGTCATTTTATTTAAGCAACAATGACTATGTTGGACCTAAAACAAACATAAAATTTCATCTTGAAGTGGATGTCAATTTTTTTGGACTCATTTAACAAGCCTACCCCCTAACTTGAAAAGTTGGAAAAAATCAATGTTTATAAATGTGTCAAAACCATATTTTGTAGATTCAAACTTTTTCTTGTATTTTCACACATCATAGAACTTGTTCCTATGTTTTGAATAAAAGAATGAAAAATATAGGGTAGTGTGCATATTAGAGAGAACCAACAACTTGAAAATTGCCATTTTAAACATTTTTTCGGCTGTTTTAATTCTTACACCCCATATTTTAAAGCTAGCAAACCAAAGAAAGAAATACTGATGCAGAAGACCTTGTATACATCTACTTCTGCTAAAATAAGCATTAATTTGAAGTTGTGTAATATTCAAATTTAATCTACCCTACCCCATAAATTTTGCTGACACTTAAAATTTTCTAAAAAGTTGCAGAAAATGGGGTGAAAAAACAAAGTTCCTTAGAATGACAATTTTCATGACTCGTTCAATGCATATCATCAATATGTATTCAAATATAAAATATTAGGAAAATATCTGCAACCATTTATGAGATATTCAACAAAATAAAAACTGGAAGTTCCGAAATGTCAAATGTTAGCAGCGAACGTCCTTAAAGTAGAAGTATGAAAAAAAAGTTGTTTACCTCTGTAACCCTATCTTCTGCTTTAATTAATAATAGGCTTCGGAGGTTTATATAGTGGACATTCTATTTAGCATGATTATTGATCATATGACTTTTATCTTTTGTTTTCAGAAATGGAAGAGAAGATATTTTGTTTTATCGAAGCCTGCTCAGAGTCTACCCGGTGCTTATATTCTTAACTACTTCAGCGATGAAAACTGTAAAAGGTTGAAAGGCCACATAGACCTTGATCAGTGTTTGGAAATTATAGAATCTCTAGATTCAGACCAGTTTCAGTTCTTATTAGCAATAAAGACAACACATAAAGGGAAAGAGCGAACATATTTCTTGGCTACTGAGACGGAAGATCAAATGACAACGTGGGTCAGAAATCTGTGTACAGTATGTGGCATGAAACCAGAGGAGTCAGGTAGGTGACAAATAGGGTCAGAAATCTGTGTACAGTATGTGGCATGCAACCAGATGAGTCAGGTAGGTGACAACATGGGTCAGAAATCTGTGTACAGTATGTGGTATGAAACCAGAGGAGTCAGGTAGGTGACAATGTGGGTCAGAAATCTGTGTACAGTGTGTGGCATGGAACCAGAGGAGTCAGGTAAGTGACAATGTGGGTCAGAAATATTGAGTACAGTATGTGGCATGAAACCAGAGGAGTCAGGTAGGTTACAATGAGGATCAGAAATCTGTGTACAGTATGTGGCATGAAACCATAGGAGTCAGGTAGTTAACAGTGTGGGTCAGAAATCTGTGTACAGAATGTGGCATAAAACCAGAGGAATCAGGACTATCAGGTAGGTGACAACATGGATCAGAAATCTCTGTACAATATGTAGTATGAAACCAGAAGAGTCAGGAAGGTCAGAAATTTGGTTACACTATGTGGCATGAAACCAGAGGAGTCAGGTAGGTGACAACATGGGTCAGAAATCTCTTTACAGTATGTGGTATGAAACCAGAGGAATCAGGTAGGTGACAATGGGGTCAGAAATCGGTGTGCAGTATGTGGTATGACACCAGAGGAGTCCGGTAGGTGACAACATGGGTCAGAAATCTGTGTACAGTATGTGGCATGAAACCAGAGGAGTCAGGTAGGTGACATCATGGGTTAGAAGTCTGTGTACAGTATGTGGCATGAAACCAGAGGAATCAGGTAGGTGACAACATGGTTCAGAAATCTGTGTACTGTAGTATGTGGCATGAAACCAGAGGAGTCAGGTAGGTGACAACATGGGTCAGAAATCTGTGTGGGAGCGCGGTGGCCTAGTGGTAGAGCATCAGACTCTGAATCGAGAGGTCCTGGGTTCGATCCCCACAAGGGTCACCCTGTTGTGTCCTTGAGCAAGACACATTAGCTCCCTAGAGTACTGGTTAAAATCCAGGAAGTGATGGCTCCGTCCCAACATGACTGAAAAAATATTGACTGGGATGTTAAACCTCAATACAAACAAACAAGAAATGTGTGTACAGTATGTTGTATGAAACCAGAGGAATCAGATAGGTGACAACGGGGGTCAGAAATCTGTGTGTAGTATGTGGTATGAAACCAGAGGAATCAGGTAGGTGAAAATATGGATCTGAAATATGTGTACAGTATGTGGCATGATACCAGAGGAGTCAGATAGGTGACAACATGGGTCAGAAGTCTGTGTACAGTATGTGGCATGAAACCAGAGGAGTCAGGTAGGTGACAACATGGGTCAGAAATCTGTGTACAGTATGTGGTATAACACCAGAGGAGTCCGGTAGGTGACAACATAGGTCAGAAATATGTGTACAGTAAGTGGCATTAAACCAGAGGAGTCCGGTAGGTGACAGCATGGGTCAGAAATCTGTAGTGTATACAGTATGTGACATGAAACCAGAGGAGTCAGGTAGGTGACATGGGTCAAAAATCTGTGTACAGTATTGAGCATGAAACCAGAGGAGTCAGGTAGGTGACAACATAGGTCCGAAATCTGTGTACAGTATGTGACATGAAACCAGAGGAGTCAGGTAGGTGACAATTGGGATCAGAAATCTGTGTACAGTATGAGGTATGAATCCAGAAATGTCAGGAAGGTCAGAAATCTGTGTACAGTATTGAGCATGAAACCAGAGGAGTCAGGTAGGTGACAACATGGGACAGAAATCTGTGTACAGATGTGGCATGAAACCAGAGGAGTCAGGTAGGTGACAATGGGGATCAGAAATCTGTGTACAGTATGAGGTATGAATCCAAAAGTGTCAGGAAGGCCAGAAAACTGTGTACATTAGGTAGGTGACAACATGGGTCAGAAATCTGTGTACTGTAGGATGTGGCATGAAACCAGAGGAGTCAGGTAGGTGACAACATGGGTCAGAAATCTGTGTGGGAGCGCGGTGGCCTAGTGGTAGAGCATCAGACTCTGAATCGAGAGGTCCTGGGTTCGATCCCCACAAGGGTCACCCTGTTGTGTCCTTGAGCAAGACACATTAGCTCCCTAGAGTACTGGTTAAAATCCAGGAAGTGATGGCTCCGTCCTAACATGACTGAAAAATTATTGACAGGGATGTTAAACCTCAATACAAACAAACAAGAAATGTGTGTACAGTATGTTGTATGAAACCAGAGGAATCAGATAGGTGACAACGGGGGTCAGAAATCTGTGTGTAGTATGTGGTATGAAACCAGAGGAATCAGGTAGGTGAAAATTTGGATCTGAAATATGTGTACAGTATGTGGCATGATACCAGAGGAGTCAGATAGGTGACAACATGGGTCAGAAGTCTGTGTACAGTATGTGACATGAAACCAGAGGAGTCAGGTAGGTGACAACATGGGTCAGAAATCTGTGTACAGTATGTGGTATAACACCAGAGGAGTCCGGTAGGTGACAACATAGGTCAGAAATATGTGTACAGTAAGTGGCATTAAACCAGAGGAGTCCGGTAGGTGACAGCATGGGTCAGAAATCTGTAGTGTATACAGTATGTGACATGAAACCAGAGAGTCAGGTAGGTGACATGGGTCAGAAATCTGTGTACAGTATTGAGCATGAAACCAGAGGAGTCAGGTAGGTGACAACATAGGTCCGAAATCTGTGTACAGTATGTGACATGAAACCAGAGGAGTCAGGTAGGTGACAATGGGGATCAGAAATCTGTGTACAGTATGAGGTATGAATCCAGAAATGTCAGGAAGGTCAGAAATCTGTGTACAGTATTGAGCATGAAACCAGAGGAGTCAGGTAGGTGACAACATGGGTCAGAAATCTGTGTACAGATGTGGCATGAAACCAGATCAGTCAGGTAGGTGACAATGGGGATCAGAAATCTGTGTACAGTATGAGGTATGAATCCAGAAGTGTCAGGAAGGCCAGAAAACTGTGTACATTATGTGGCATGAAACCAGAAGAGTCAGGTAGGCGATTTTATTTTAGCATGTCAGTGCAATCTGTCTTTGGATTACAGACCTGAGACCACGTCTTCCACAAATCTGACTCAGTTCTTGTTGAACCGGGCACTATCAGTAGCATGAAGCAGACCCATGATTGATGTCACATTAAGAACATTTCTTTCTAGTCTGGCAGGTCAGCCGTCAAAGTGAATTTTTGATAACTGATTTATCATTTTGACGTCTGGCTCCAGCACTATCAAAATTTCCCAATTTCTATTAATATCTCTGCAAGCTGTTTTTAGACATTGATTTTATGGGAATTCCTAATCTGATTGGTTGATGGCTGGGTGCTGAGGTCATGCACTCTCTTAGAGCCAATCAGAAGCTCGCAGTTAGAATTGTCTCCCCTCTCGAGATGACTTTTTGAAGAAAAACATGTCAGCCATGTTGAATGGATACTTTTAAAAAATCATCAAAATAAACAAAATTTGGATATGTTTTATGAATTTTCAAATGGAGGTTTGTTTATTATTTTGTTTTACAGTGTTTTACACCATTTGTTTGTATAAAAACTTGTTATTCTGTAAATAATGGCTATCACCCAAAAGTGGCTGACAGCTTGGCCTTTTGATAATGTGCTGGAGTCAGACGGCAAAATGAACCACTGGGTATGATACTTCATTTTGACGGCTGACCAGTCAGACTAATTTCTTTCATGAAGATTTGGTCATTACAATTCTTCCTCTTCCACTGATTCAAGAAAAACATTTGTCAGTTAGTGGTGAAAGAAATGTGCACTAAGTAGTGATAGCCTGCCATTGGGAGTCTTGCCCATGAATAGTGTGTTCTAGGATAACTGACCATTCTGACATGACCTTAGTTATTGGCCATGGTCATAAAGCACTAACTCATACTGGCCATTACTGGGCACTGGGTTGTACAACCACAGAGATGTCTGTGGCTATATAGGTTGGAAAAAGAATAGTACATGCTATGTGAAAATGTATTTTATGAATTCTGTAATGTAAGTAACCAATGGTAAAACTAAGGCTATTTGAGCCGCAACGCGAGAAAGCAGGTCTTCTGGGTTTTTGACCAGGTCCAACTCAAACTGGCCTGTAGAGTGGTAGAAGTAGGCTAGAAGCTTGAAATTTTGGATTTGAGAAGAAGAGGGACTGCACTATTTGTGTAGCGACTGCATTTACTGCACAGCTGCCGCTGATCTGCCCCTTAGTTTTCGCATAGGTAGAAATTTGGGTTTTCTCGTGGTGCGGCTCATTTAATTGTCTCCTTTGTAAAATCCAGGAAATAAATTGGACTTTGGGTATGTACTTTTTTATTCATTATATAAAATAAATATTAGAACATCGGTCACACAAAAGTTGCTATCACGCATAAAAAGTAGTATTTCAGAAACTAGAATGTTTTTTTCCAAAAGCAGAGAAATGAACAATCATTATCTATTGATTATTAGAACATTAGCCACAAAAATGTTGCTGTCACCCATAAACAGTTATATTTTAGAAATAAGAAGTTTTTTTCACAAAACTTAGCGCTGAACAATCAGAAAATGTATGGTATTTACAGAACCTGAGCCCCCCAGACCTCCAGTGAGGGAAGAACCAGTGCGTACCAGCCCACCCAGAGCTCATGGACCCAAACCAAGTCAGCCATCTGTGAACCACAGTGTCAAACCATCTCCATCACAGAGACATAACACCCCACCCCCTCAGAGACACGAGACAACCCCAGTACCATCAATCAGGAGGCCCCCACCGCCTGTCACAACACAACCACAGACAAACGATGCCAATCGAGGATCAGAATATATACCACTAGAGACATGTACTTCAGGTGCTTCTGTGAAGCGGACGCCACGTCAGATAAGTATTGACAGTGTTCCAGATGAAATTGCCCCACCCCCTCCTATAAAGGGGGATGGAAATGATTCAGACAATGATGTGTTTGGTAGACATCAAACTTACGATATACCACCTTCTGCAATACTGGAAGAGGACTCTATTTATAAAGTACCACCTCCGAGGCCTACGCAGAACGGCCATGGTGCTCCTGTGGCGCTGGATATTTATGATATTCCACCAGAGCGCAACAGCCCGAGTTCGCCTCATTCTTCAAGTAGTGAAAGCCAAAAGGGTGATTCTCATTTGAGTCAAGGTTTAGTGTATGATTTCCCCCCTCCTGGTAGGAATGAAATAACGAAGGACGATGTGTACGATATTCCCCCTTCACATAGTGATTCTGTAGATATAAGTAAGATTTCGTTGGACGATGTTCCGCCGGCACGTCCGCCAAAGCCTTCACATTTGATTCCTCAGTCAGCGCAAGAGCCATACATGAACCTTCCTAATAATAGTAAAGTGTTTACTGACATTAATAAAAATGTTCCACTAGATATAAGAACTGCTCCACCGCCTGCAGTGTGCGCGGGAATGATTCATGCTGACAATTATGACATACCTTTATCAAATAGTGCAAAAAGTGTGATACTTGCTGATGCTAAAGAAAAAATATTAGATTCCACACCCCCACCGCCAATGCAATGTGGTTCGGAACACAAATACATTAATGCAGCGCCTGGTTTCGTGCCGGAACAGGATGTATACCTGCCCATGGACCCAGTGGTGCCGGGACCCAGGAAATCCAGTAGCACGGATAACGAAGTGGAATATACAGACATGTCTGGGAAAAGTTCACTAAATAATTCATTTGAGTCACGGCCAGTATACGACCATCCTCCAGCACGCCCAGCACCAGCGCCTAGACCAGATGGTCCCCCACAGAGACCAAGGAAACCAGGTAATGAGTTTATAAAACTTTTTTCAAGCTCAAATGAATTAGAATTTCAGGTTTAGATTGCTAAAGTCTGTAATTTACCCTACTAATAGATGTTAAAATGCCAACAATTGTTGCCATTTTAACATTAATTAGCAGAATAAATTTTAGTTTCGGCTGAGCTTAGCATGAAAAAAGTTTTATAACCTCGGTAGCCAGGTAATGTGAATGACCGATGCCTCAGAAATTTGAGCCGCCTCATGGGAAAACCAGCAACTTGCATATGCGAAAACAAAGGCGCAGATCAGCTTCGCGGTAACCGCGAAGCGATCAGCTTCGCGGTAACCGCGAAGCTGATCAGCGCCTTTGTTTTCGCTACTCGGATAGTACAATTCCTCTTCTACTTAAATCTGAAATTTCAAGCTTCTAGCTCTTTTCTGTGCTTGTGCAGCTCGGTTTGTGTCGGACCTGTTCAAAAACCACATTGTTGGTTTTCCAACGAGGCGGCTCATTTATCTGTTGCTTCCCTGAAATTCAAAGAAAGAGGTCTTTTTCTTAGAGAAAATGCCGTACATGTGCAGATGCAATAACAGTATGAGTAGAAAATAAGAAATTGTTGTAATGTTTTACAATGGACTAACCTAACCATCAGTATTGCATGAAATGAGCCACCTCGTGGGAAAACCAACAATGTGGTTTCCGAACAGGTCCGACACAAACTTGGCTGTACAGTCACAGAAAAGAGCTAGAAGCTTGAAATTTCGGACTTAAGAAGAAGAGGAAGTGTACTATCCGAGTAGCGAAAACAAAGGCGCTGATCAGCTTCGCGGTTACCGCGAAGCTGATCTGCGCCTTTGTTTTCGCCTATGCAGATTGTTGGTTTTCCCATGTGGCGGCTCAAATGTAGAAAATTGATATTCAAACAGGCAATAACTAACAGGAAGACTGTAAAAAAATGTCTTTTTAAATATTCAAACTCCTCTAGTTTCAGCTGTGAGAAAAAAAATTAAAATGTTTAGAATATATAGGGAAACCTGAAACCCAACGTTCAAACTTTTGAATTTTCTTGGAAAGACCAGAAGTTTCTTCCTTAATATCAATACTACCTTGAACCAGTTAGAAATTATCAACTATAATTCTATTGACATTGTTGTGAAAAACCATAAATCATTACGAAAACATGCCTATATAATGTACAGATTTTTCCCGAGTTGTAAGAATTGAAAATTGTCAATAGAAAAAATTTGATATTTTTCTTATTTTTGCTCAAAACATAGATTGTGGGTACACATTAGAACTGCCTCGCCGAGGCAGTTCTAACGAGCACCCACAATCTATGTTTTGAGCAAAAATATAAAAAAAAATCTACTAAAAATTATCAATTTTTACAACTTACGAAAAATCAGTATATTACATGGACGTGTTTTCATAATGCTTACCTTTATCTTCCAATGCTTTGTTTTTGCCAGCAACAACAGCCCTAGATGCTACAGATACATATCATATATTTCACACACAGAGGACTCGGAGCTTTAAAAAGAGTACTAGTAGTGCAGGATCACCAATGCTTACTAGAAGGTAAGAAAAAAGTGAAAATAAAAGACCTTAGCATTTTGTAGCCTAGATGTTGCTGTCAACACACTAGAGGTAATTCAGAGACTGAAAGTATATATAGAAATGGAAAAATTCATTTAGGTAGGGTTTGTAGAAAAAAAAAATGTGATAAGATTTTACATGAGTGTTGGGTATTAAAGGATAGGCAGATCTGTCCCTGAGGTTCATTGTTTCACATCACAAGGCTCTGCGGAGTGATACTGAACTGTGAACAAAGGGACAGAAATCTATCCGTAACTTTCACTCAAAGATTCTTTTTCTTGCACAAGGTGCCAATGCTAAATTTATATTTAGCCTAGACATACACTGCAATAGCAACTACCATTTCAAAATTAAGCTGTCAGTCTAGGTCTGACTCAAAATGGGCTGTAATGGCTAGAGGCTTCATAGATTTATCATTTAGGTTCATAGGGATTTGCTAGCTAAGCAAAGCCTCTGAATAACTGCTACTGCACAGGTTAATTTGTGACTTGTGGAATGTGGATTTGCGTTTTGGTTCATCAAATTATATTTCTTAAACCATTATTTCATGAATCAAGTTCAGGTTTCCTGATTTGTTTTCACAGTTCAGAACATACTTAAACATAAGAGCCGCGCCATGGGAAAACCAACAATTTGCATATGCGAAAACAAAGATGCAGATCAGCTTCACAGTAATTGCGAAGCTGATCAGCACCTTTGTTTTTGCCACATTGATAGTGCTTTTCCTTCTCTACTTATATCCAAAATATCAAGCTTCTAGCCTGCTCCTGTGACCGTACAGGCTGGTTTATATCAGACCTGGTCGGAAACCCAAATTGTTGGTTTTCTCATGCGAAGGCTCATATTTTTTCTGCTGGCACTATTTCAGGGCACCCCCACCAAAGCCAGTGATGACATCAGTTCCACTGCCAGTCAGTACACGAGAGATGAGGCACCCGGACTTCTCCACCAGTGATGAGGATGACGATGAGGTTCTAGGATCTCCGGTAGGTCATCTTGTCAAGGTCAATACAGGTCAAGGTCATCTTGTACGTTTCCCCAGGTGAAGGTCACCTGAAGTTGGTTGGTCAGTCAGTTGTAAGTTTTGCCTGGAGGCACAAGCACCCAGTCTGTTTCTCACGGCCCCAGTGAGCCGAGGCCCACATCCGTCCCTGCCACCCTTCATAGAAATTTATTCATTTGCATTCCAAAGTCACAAAGCCAAAAAAAAAAAAAATAAAGAACTTTGTCCAAAAATTATCATGTCAGACTGAAAAAAGTCTCTATTTTATATGAAACATTAAAACCTTTTTACGCTTCCATTTTTACCTCCCTTGCAGAAGTGAAGGCCTTAGTCAAGAATAAATATGGGCATACATGCAAATTGTTTTATTGGTACGATTTTCAAATTTATAGCACTTTAATGATTTTCTCTTTCAAAGTCGTATCTTGAAACAGACGTGCTTGAAATTATTTGTCTTTAAATGTTCATTGTGCATGAGGCCATACACTACCATAAGCTTTGATTGTACATGTATTATGAAATGTTTTATGTACAAAAATAATTTATATCTAAAAATGTACAAACATGCATGCACATACTCACCATGCACACTAGCACATGTATACTGAACTCAAAGTCTGATTTGCCATGGCCACCAAGACAACAAACATATTTTTGATTGCGAATACATTGTATAAGTTGTAATTTCGGAAATTTTTGCACCACTTTTATTTGGTGAATTCTATTTCCAAATTAAAATGAATTTTATATTTCCAATTTAAAATGAAGTTCTTGAATTTCCGAGAGGGTATTTGTGCATTCTTTAAATCTTGAGTAAGATTTTATTAGCAAGAAGTAAGGATTTGCAAGACATCAAAATCTAAAAAAAAATAATGAAAATTAAGTTTTTGTGAACATTTCTGAAATTACTGTTCCGAAATTGACAAGGCCATTGCGAAAATTGAATCCCATTGAGCATTTTTCTGTCAAGCTTATAAAATTTTTAGAATGTTTGTAATCATCAGCTTTTTTTTTTTTTTTTTTTTTTTTTCTTTGTTTTTGTAGTCAGATGAATATACCTTTGCTTTAAACTAACAAATTCACATTTTATTTGTTACATAAGCACAGGTCAGCTGCATGTGAATGGTAAGCAAGGTTAGCATCTAAATATTTGGAGATAGAATTGTATTTATGATGGTTCTTTACTTGTTTTATTATCGCACCTGCTTAAAGCAGGGTGCGATATAGGAGTCCAAATTTCTGTCCATCCATCCATCAACATTTACGTCAAAGTTTGATTTTCTCTACATCAGTGAGAGCTAGAAGTGTGAAACCTTGCATAGTAATTGTCCTTGACATACCTTTCAAGCATGCACCTCGAACCGATGCCCTTGACCTATATTTCAAGGTCCATTGACTTTGTTCATTTTTGCATCGAAGTTTGGTTTTCTCTGCATCAGTGATAGCTGCGAGTGTGAAACCTTGCATAGTAAATGTGCATACCCTTCAAGCACGTACCTTGACCTAGTGTCCTTGACCGATATTTCACGGTCGATTGACTTTGTTCAATTTTATGTCGAAGTTTGGTTTTCTCTGCATCAGTGATAGCTGCGAGTGTGAAACTTAATGTCCTTGACATACCCTTCAAGCATGCACCTTGACCCGGTGCCCTTGACCTATATTTCATGGTCCATTGACTTTGTTCATTTTTACGTCGAAGTTTGGTTTTCTCTGCATCAGTGATAGTTGCGAGTGTGAAACCTTGTATAATAATTGTCCTTGACATACCCTTCAAGCACACACCTTGACCCAGAGCCCTTGGCCTATATTTCACGGTCCATTGACTTTGTTAATTTTTACGTCAAAGTTTTTTTTTTCTGCATCAGTCATAGCTGCGAGTGTGAAAGCTTGCATAGTACGGGGTCTGTCCCAGAAATACGTAGACATTTGTGATAAAACAGTAATGTTTCAGCAGAATTTCATGAAATTTTTATGATCTGTTTTCATACATCTAATTAACATTTGGTACAAATATGGATGAATTCACCCCTTACACAACAGATATATATGCATTTATTCCAAGAGTGGTAGGTGTCTACGGCGCACGTCAAAAACACTGTTTTGAAATTCATCAAGATCAAATTCAACAGTTCCTGTGATTGCGAGTTGAGGTGATATTCCACAATTCGAACTATCAGTTGCACGAGTAATTATTTAAGATGAGTTTTTGAAAGTTTGAAATAATTTCCACCATCAGCATTGATTTTATAGAAATTTCCTTAAACCTACTGCAATTATTTTATTGGAAAATAATGATGAAATGTAAGTTTTGCGGCGCAAAATTTGACCTTCCCCAAGCTTTTCTTTCCAGTTAAGTATATTTAACAAAATTAATTTATAAAATCAACCTTCTATTGTGTCATTAATAATCCTGTGATGATTCTGTATGCATTTTTTCTTTAAATATTCTAAATGCTCGTTTCTTGTTGTCATTTTAAACAAACGACATCTTTTTGTTTTATTTCAGTCTAAAATAAAATTAGTGTTCCCTCTTATAAAATGAAACTGATCGTGCTTTTTTTTCTACTTATCATTTATAACTCAAATCATTGACTATAATTTTAACTAAGAAGTCTTAATCAATGCTTAGATGACAATATTCATCACCATCACGGCTCTAATGAAGAGACTGCACACAAAACATTTAACCACCCCTCCACAAAAACTTAGCAAAATAATTTTCAACGTGCTCCGTAAACGCTGATACACCATCTTATAATTCTCCATAACTTTTGCAATTTATAAGCGATTGAACAAATATTTTCACAGATTGCTCAGTATAAATGTGGTTTAAAAGCATGAACATTTCTTTAAATTTCAACGAACCGTTCACGAAATATCAGACACCTTTATGATTTCCTGGGACAGACCTCGTAATTGTCCTTGACATGCCCTTCAAGCATGCACCTTGACCAGGTGCCCTTGACCTATATTTCATGGTCCATTGACTTTCTTAATTTTTACGTCAAAGTTTGGTTTTCTCTGCACTTGTGATAGCTGCAAGTGTGAAGCCTTGCATAGTAAATGTCCCCGACATACCCTTTCAGAACACACCTTGACCTGGTGCCCTCGACCTTTATTTCACCTTCTTAGTTGTTTATGCAGGTGCGATATCGACCTCCCCGGCGTTCTTGTTTAAAAATACAAGCCTGATTTTTATTAGAAATCCTGTTTTGGACATCATGTACACAAAGATGCTAATTGAGGAGTGATTTAGACCTTAAAGACCTTAATGGAGACAGATAAGCAGCTTATCTGTGTCTTTGGTTTCATTAAGTCTATATATAGACTTTGTTGTGCCATGGCACTTATAATAGTACGAGTGTACTGAAGACAAGTAAACAGATGTATTTAAATGAGATGCTCATTGATTGGTCTAAAAAGTGTTGTTTAACCAAAAGTAAATAAAAAGTTAACCAATATTGAATAACTTCAGTTAAACTGATTTAATCACAGTTTGTCTCCATAGGCTCTGTACTATGTTAAGTAAAGTTAATGAACAAGACACTTTGTCAGACGACATGAATGTGACTGTCCCTAGATGAGCAGACTATGTTTGAGCTAAAGCTGATAACCTCTTTGTTTGGAAGAAAGCATCAACTGTTTAAGACTTTATCTCGTAAATGCAATAGAAGGTCTCTGTATACACCAGTAGGAGCTAAGAAGCACAAACAATAACTTGATAGGTAGAAGTCTTCTATGTACTTGTATGTATTGTTTGAATAAAGAAGAAACAAAAACAAAATGAGCCTCGACGCGAGAAAACCGGTCTTCGGGGTTTCCGACCAGGTCCGACATAAATCGGCCTGTACAGTTACAGAAGCAGGCTAGAAGCTTGAAATTTCGGATTTAAGAAGAAGAGAAATTGTACTATCCGTGTAGCGAAAACAAAGGCGCTGATCAGCTTCGCGGTTACCGCGAAGCTGATCTGCGCCTTTGTTTTCGCCTAGGCAAAAATCCGGTTTTCTCACGATGCGGCTCAAATAATGCTAGAATACTGAAACATTCGTAAGGAGCATCTATGATATATTTCAGCCATGGGTAAAAGAGCAAATTGCAAATGATGTTCTGGACCCTGTAAGTTAAATGCTCCAAAAACATGTTTATTATAATTGAGCCGCCTCGTGGGAAAACCAACAATGTGGTTTCCCATCAGGTCCGACACAAACGGGCCTAACAGTCATAGAAGCTTGAAATTTCGGATTTAAGTAGAAGAGGGATTGTACTTTCCGAGAAGTGAAAACAAAGGCGCTGATCAGCTTCACGGTTACATCTGCGTCTTTGTTTTTGCCTATGCAGATTGTTGGTTTTCCCATGGGGTGGCTCATATGCTTATAACTTTTTTAGAGACAAATTTTCTAGGGCTAGGAATCTATTAGCACAGAAATTTCACATGCTAACTATAATATGCTAACCACTGCTTATTACTGCTTGCAAACTTATATGATATGAATTATAATTATATTTAACACATAATATTGAACTATCAGTACATCATTGGGTATGGATTCATGTAATGTTTTATTTCGTTTTGGTGGAAATGATAGAGTAAATCTCATATCTAATACTGGATTTGCACAGACAATTTTGTTGGTTGGAAGGGAGGAGGAATGTTTTCATGTATCTTGCATTATGAATTTATCATAATTTATGATGCTGCACATTTTGCAAGAAACTAAGTGTTCAATTTTGTGACAAACTAAGTGTTCAATTTACCTTGAGAATTGAAAACTATATGTACATGTACCTGCAGAATTGTTATTTGACACCAGTGACATACTGTTACTTAATGATTATTACAGCTGTTGGCACTTACAATCTTTTTGTATTTTGATTTGTTTTTAGCTCACCTGAGCCGAAGGCTCATAGGTGAGCTTATAGTATACCCATGCTCCGGCGTCCGTCCGTCCGTCCGTCCGTCGTCCGTCCGTCGTCCGTCGTCCACAATTTTAAAGATCTTCTTCTCTGAAACCGCTGGGCCGATTGTTCTCATATTACACATACACCATCTACAGGTAAGGGGAAAGAATAATTGTGTTTTTTGTTTTGATCGGATAAGGACTCTGGTTGCTATGGCAACTTATGCTTCCCATAGACTTATAATGGAAAAAAGTGAAAATTGCCAGTTTTTTCTGTCTTGTTGGAGATATTTGAATTTTGTTTTTGCAGAAATGTTTATTGAGTAGTCCTCTATGTTTCATGTGACTTTTGTCCTAATCCTTCATTTTGATTGGTTGCAGGGGCCCCATATAGGGCAAAATTTCGAAAAACATTCAAAAATCTTCTCCTCAGAAACTGTCAAGGGGATGAAGCCTGTACTTTGTATACATGTTCCTGGCAGTGGCCTCTACATAATTTGTGTTTTTTATTCCAGGCGGATAAGAACTCTGGTTGCTATGGCAACTTAAAGTTTCCATAGACTTATAATGGGAAAAGTGGAAATCGGCTATTTTTCCGCTAAAATTGCAGACATTTGAATTTTGTTTTTTCAGAAATGTTTATTGAGTAGTGTTTGACGTTTCTTGCGAGTTTTGTCCTAATCCTATATTTTGATCGGTTGCTGGGGCCCCATAAAGGGCAAAATTTTGAAAAAAAACATTCAAAAATCTTCTCCTCAGAAACTGTCAAGTGGATGAATCCTGTACTTTGTATACATGTTCCTGACAGTAGCCTCTACATAATTTGTGTTTTTTATTCCAGTCGGATAAGAAATCTGGTTGCTATGGTAACTTTAAGTTTCCATAGACTTATAATGGGAAAAGTGGAAATTAGCTATTTTTTGAAAACTATTGCAGCCTAAGATCTGAAAAGTGGTAGATGCAAACAACTAATGGATTAGATGAAGGTATATGATTAATTTAGGTCAAGGTCATCTCTTGACCTTGGCCGGTCTGTCATCCATACACACTTTTCAAAGTTATTTTCTCTGAAACCACTTGGCTAATCAAAGCCAAATTTTATATGAAGCATCTATAGGAAGTGGGAACGAATGTGTATATAAATAATCCAGGTCACATGACGAAGATGGCCGTCATGCCCATATATGGTAAAAACCCTTAAAATATCTTCTTCTCCAGAACCGGTGAACCGATTTCAACGAAACTTTGCATGATGTATGGATGACTCAAGTACCACAATGTATATATAAATCATGACCCTGTGGTGACCTTGACCTATTTTATGGCAAGGTCAACATAGGTCGTCAATGCATTTGAATGGGGAAAACTTTTAAAATGTCATTTTAAGTGAAAGTCTTGCAGGAAATGGGCAGTAGGACTGAATTTTAATGATTCTGAAAAAAAATGGAATCCAGGGGCTCATCTGCTTTTAAAATGTTATTTGAAGGGGAAAATCAGCAGGAAATTGACAAATGGACAGAATATTGATTATTCTGAAAAAAGAAAATGGCCCAAGGGCTTCATCTGCCCCTGCACTGAGGTTAAATACCATAATATTCAAATATGTTTATTGGTATATGAAGCAGATCTCAGGTGAGCGTTTACAGGACCATTGGTCCTCTGGTTATATTACTACGAGGGTGGGTCAGAAAGTTCTGTCATAGGTGTTATAACTTTGTTCATAGACATTATAGGTTGCTGTATTATACCTTGATTGAAAGGACTGCATTTCTCCTTCATAATGATGCCAAAATAATGCACAAAAGAAATAAATGCTTGGAAATAGACGCCTTGAAAGACACCTGGGGTATAATCACTGGTACATTTTCTTGAATTTGTGAACGTTATTTAAAAAAAATGACTTCGAAAAAATTTAGTCCATGCAATATTTCAAACATAGATGAATATATCATGCAAAAATCAAAGTAATTCAACTTAATTTAATTGAGTTATTGCAAAATGAAATATTGAAATTATCTTGTTTTACATACATTAATTACAGTTCAAATTCAAAGTCATTTATTGACATAGAGCTACACGTAGACCAGGGAGCTTAAAATGCACTTATCCATTTTGTTGTTTCATCCTAGTGTGCTCAAAAGTAAACATAAAAAAGCAAGCAAATATAATGGTTCAGCGGTGCCAGAAATTCTATAGGGGTACATATTTTAATGACGTCATATATATCGCTTTATTATAAAGCCAGCATAGCATCGATAAAGGTAATGTTTGTCACATTGCTTTTCTAAATATACTATTATTTATCACTGTAAAGTTGGAGAAAATCTGATCGGTAGTTATAAAGATAACGCATGAAACGCACAGAATGTATTCACAAATTTAAGAAAACGTGCCAGGTGTTTTTCAAGGCGTCTATTTTGAAGTATTTATTTTTTTCGTGCATTATTTTGGCATCATTATGAAGGAGAAATGTAGCCCTTTCAATCAATGTATAATACAGCAACCAATCATATCTATTAACAAAGTTATAACACCTATGACAGAATTTTCTGACCCACCCTCTTATATTACTATGCTGAGCTACAAGCACTTGCTTTGCTTTACTGCAGCAGTTTCTCTGTGCAATTATATGAGCCGCCTCATGGGAAAACCAACAATCTGCATAGGCGAAAACAAAGGTGCAGATCAGCTTCGCGGTAACCGCGAAGCTGATCAGCACCTTTGTTTTCGCTACTCGGATAGTACAATTCCTCTTCTACTTAAATCTGAAATTTCAACTTTCTAGCTCTTTTCTGTGCTTGTACAGGCCGGTTTTTGTCGGACATGTTCGGAGACCACATGGTTGGTTTTTTCCACGAGGCGGCTCATATATAACAATGAATTACAGCTATACCAATATAATCAGTATACAGGCTGAAAACAGAATTAATATACATACAGTAGTCTCTCACATTGCATTACTAGTTCCTGCAAGTAAGATTTTCAATTATGCTTTTTTTCTCCAATGGTGATATGTCATAGTCACGTCCTTTGATTTGCGATGCACTTTATGATTTTAGAACAGTTCAGTACATGCCAATGTTCAGATGCTCGAGTCTTGAGCATTGAAGATACTTGAGCCGAGTCGTGGGAAAACCAACAATGTGGTTTCCGAACAGGTCTAACACAAACCGGCCCGTACAGCTACAGAAGCAGGCTAGAAGCTTGAAATTTTGGATATAAGTAGAAGAGGAATTGTACTATCCGTGTAGCGAAAACAAAGGCGCTGATCAGCTTCGCGGTTACCGCGAAGCTGATCTGTGCCTTGGTTTTCGCCTATGCAGATTGTTAGTTTTCCCATGAGGCAGCTCACTTTATGTTGACCAAGTTTTGTCCCCCCAATAATTGTTAAAAAATCGTTTTGTCACCAAATTATTGTTTACTTTGAATTATTTTTTCAGCTATGGGAGACAACTCCACCAGCCCCTGGCAGCAATAAAGAATCAGAGCTGAAGTACATAGACCTTGACCATGATGACTCGTTGGAACAGCCGATGAGGTCACCAGTGGGGGCCAACAGCTCAGTCCAGCCAACAGAATATCACGAAATAGACTTTGTGAAAACAGACGCATTGAAGAATGTAAGGGAAACAACTACGAAAGAAAGACAGAAACAGGCTGACTCCTGAGATGGATTAATATGGGAATAGAACATAAAACAGAGAATGGTTTTTCGAAACAAACAACATTGTTTATTGAGCTTTTCGTAAAATCTAAGTATTGCCCTTTTGGTAAACATGTTCTGCTATTATTCATAAAAAAAGGAATAACCATATTTAGTAAAGTCCTCAAAGGCAAATATTTAACACGCAAACAAAGTTTTGAAAAACTGGTGCCAGAACAGGGTATCTGATAGTAAAATTATAAAACTTCTCTTTCACATGGTCATCTTAACAGTCATTTGTTTCATTCCCAAATCTGTTGAGTAATAAATGTTGTCTGCTTCAAATCTATAAAGTAGCCAAAATCAATGAGATGTTATGGTTTTAATTATCAAAAATGTACATTGACATTGAAGTTCTACTTTGTCAAGCACGGAAGTTTTTGGAAGTCTGACTGAAGGAAAACTTTTATTCATTTTAAAAATTTTAGAATTTTCAAAAAAATGTGCCCAACTGCGATGATATTCTTACCTGGCTTGGCAATTCTAATGGACATTCTTGATGTAGACCAATGTTATGAGACATATTACTTTATTCTCCAGTTATTTTGATACACTCTCTACATTTTTTCTGGAAATATGGTAGGGTGTAGGGTTGATAGAATTTTTTTTTGTGATATCTGGCACTTACAAACTTGCATTCTCAGTATAAAGGGTCAATACATAAATTTTCACCAGTATCTTATGAAAAATAGTTGAACGAGCTTACTGTCAGTCTATCATACTGTATCAGCCTGATTTAATGGCAGAGTAATGTCAGTTATTTGTGAGATTACCAAATGATCCTCGTCATGAGAAAACCAACAATGTGGTTTCCGAACAGGTCCAACACAAGCTTATAAGATGGCCAGTGGCTGGAAATTTTAGATTTATAAAGAAAAGGAATTGTACTATCCATGTAGCGAAAACAAAGGCGCTGATCAGCTTCGCAGTAACTGCGAAGCTGATCTGCGCCTTTGTTTTCGCATATGCAAAATCACGGGTGGGCATCAGGGGAGCTACCTCGAAAATGTGTTAACGCAAATTTGTTCCCACGCCACATCCGGGAACTGTCGAGGTAGTGGAAATCCCCATAATTGGAAGTACACGCAAAGGTGAGCTCTCGCTTTTTTGCTTTTTTTTCTTTCAAAGGGCGCATTACTCAGAAATCGGGCGATGCAATCCCATGTAAATATGGTTTAACAATGCATGAAGACCGAAAAACCCATTAAATAGTGGAAAATATGAGCAGGACGACCTAAACATCAGGACTGTCGGACTGCATTTTTGCCGTGTCTTGACATATCGGCGGGCATCTCAGACAGATTTTGTAGCTCAGATTCAGTTTTGGACCGCTGTCACATGTTTTGGTGCGAAACATGATCAAATTGACTACAATGACGCAAACATTTCAGATCCCCTGTTCTCCTGAATAGATTACCTGCCCAAAAATGCATTCGTGTTGTTCCCAGACCAGCGAGGTAGCGGTAATCTAGCGAGGTAGTTCCAACGCGTTTCAAACATCTAGCCATTCGGTTGATATAAAACGGAATGGATTAACTGTATAAAATGTAAACTCAGTGCTTTTTGCCTCTTGTTTTTATTTTTCATTCACGGATATAATATTCAGCGTCAAAGAAAAGTTACCGGAAATTGATAGTAGATATTTTGGAAACTATTTCACATATCTTCATGTGTTGATATATTTTAATGATTCAGGACAGCGACCTAATGGTTTATTGGCGAAATTCAGTTCCGCTAGTCTCGGAGCTGTGACGCACGTGCGATTTCTGATTTTTGACTTTTCCCCTCATCGCGTTTTCCCTCCATAATATATCAATCTGTAACAGAAAGAAGGAGAAATAACTGTTAAAACTGCGTTAAAACAAATCCATGCGTCAATATATGATTCAAACGTACGTGTATATTAGAGAACCAGAATGGAATTTGAAAAAGTACAAGTAGGCAAAGATCAGGAAAAGGGGCAATCAGAAAAAGACCCCCACTCCAAAAACCAAGGTGGGAAAAAACCAAACTAACAATCAGGTACTTATACCATGAAAACATTTCGTAAGCCGAATGAGCAGCTATTTTCCCAATAGGTGGCCACTCAGTTACTTTAACTTAACTAAAAAATATGTAAACATACATAAGGCACCAACAGCACAAAAATATTTTAAACACCAAGACATAAAACAAAAAGAACCACCACAGAAGTATCGACTTGGAACGATCAGTAACACAAAGTTACTGGCGGGTTTAAATCGATTTTACACGGCCGTAACCTCACCCTCAGCTTCTGCAGTGGTTCATAACATTTAGTTAGTTCTTCGGTCCTCGTGGTGAATTTCTAACTAGTAAATGAATCATCAAGAACAAACAAATAAATCATTATAAACATCCTGATGAATCAAAAGTCGATTTGAGGTGCTCTCAATGTATGGAGGGACAGTCTTTTTATGATTATTTGCTTTTAGCTGATGTAAGCCGTATGGTTATCTTGTGGTTTTCACCAGCCAAACGTTACAAAATCCTATTCCTTAAATTGCTGTGAAGAAAGATGCATGTAAAATGTAACATGTTTAAGAAATAGATCAGCTCTAGCCGTGAATTGTTGAGTATTAATTCACTTTTTGGATGTGAGTTGTAAAGCAGATCAATTCACGAGTGCGTAGCGCGAGTGATTTATCTGCTTACGACTGACCGACAAACTGATTTATTACTGAACAATTCGCGCACTAGAGCTGATCTTTTAACATTCCAACACACAATCATGGACAAAAATACACTTGAAGCCTTCAGTTGCAGTGCCATTTCGACGAAATTGCACTAAAGAAATCCCGCAAAAAATAGACTGTTTCACTAATGCCTACAATGAATTTGTTACATCAGTAAAAATGACGTAACGTCCGTCTGTCGCAGTAACTGACGTCACGTTTGCATCTGAAATTGACGCCATAGCCCCGCGCTTACAAAGTGTGAAATTGTTGTTCAATGTAACACGTTTTTAAAGCATTGGCTATATTATTATAGGCGCGGTGTGTTAGCGCTCTTATTAACTCACACATATTTTAATGTTGTTTACAGCAATGGCATAAAGGACAAGTCACTCGACGTAGCCAGGGGTCTAGGGTTCGGTCCCAGGCTTCTCTAGTCTTTCGGACGAGACTTTTAACCGAGATCCCGTCTCCATATGACCCTAGCTGCTGAGTGGGACGTAGAACACCAAATAAACCAAATAATAAACTGCTTTTGTTTTGCCTAGGTAAACGCGTTGGAACTGCCTCGCTAGATTACCGCTACCTCGCTGGTCTGGGAACAACACGAATGCATTTTTGGGTAGGTGATCTATTCAGGAGAACAGGGGATCTGAAATTTTTGCGTCATTGTAGTCAATTTGATCATGTTTTGCACCAAAACATGTGACAGCGGTCCAAAACTGAATCTGAGCTACAAAATCTGTCTGAGATGCCCGCCGATATGTCAAGACACGGCGAAAATGCAGTCCGACAGTCCTGATGTTTAGGTCGTCCTGCTCATATTTTCCACTATTTAATGGGGTTTTCGGTCTTCATGCATTGTTAAACCATATTTACATGGGATTGCATCGCCCGATTTCTGAGTAATGGCCCCCTTGAAAGAAAAAAAGCAAAAAAGCGAGAGCTCACCTTTGCGTGTACTTCCAATTATGGGGATTTCCACTACCTCGACAGTTCCCGGATGTGGCGTGGGAACAAATTTGCGTTAACACATTTTCGAGGTAGCTCCCCTGATGCCCACCCGTGAAAATGTTTGTTTTCTCATAATGAGGCTCAAATGCATTTCAATCAAAGAACCTGGCTAACAGCAATACTAATGCTCATTGAGAAACATTACATAACTTACCATACCACTCAGTGGGTCCTTTCATTGTATTAGTGCTCAATAATTTCAGTTTTGTGCATCTAGATGTGTTTATGAATTTGATCTTGAAAACATAGTTTTCTTAATTGTGGGCCTTTGTGGCATTGTTGTCAGACAAATGATATTTTTGTCCAACAAAAATGATAGTAATGTCATTTGTAATCACTGGTCATTTGTAATCACAGTCCCAAACCCCAGAGGTATGACCCAGACGTTGACTTTTGTCGTGCATATTTCCACCAGAAACCAGGCTTGGGGTCAATTACTTTGAAAAGTAATTAATTGAATTACAATTACATTGACATTTGTTCAATTAAATTACAATTACAATTACTAGGCATTTTAGGAAAGTAATTCATTACATACAATTACTTAGCCTAATGTAATTCATTACATACAATTACTTTGCATCGAGTGTTGAGACGCATGAAACTTTTAGGTCCAAAAATATTAATAAATGGAAATAAAACACTTGTATTGATAATGACTGAGAATTGTCTGACAGGAACCTTTTGTACTGCATGTCTCCTTTTTCTTTTTGCCCCCCCCCCCCCACTAAACAGGTATGTTTGAATTGACTGGCGTATACAGGATTAACCATCAAATGATATGGTTAACTAGTGTTGTAACGACAATCGATTTATATCAATAATCGTTGGTTTGATGGCAATCGATTGATAACCGATAATGATTTTGTCATAATCGATCATCAATCTAAATTCTATGGGTCATGTTAAGCTGAGATAGTTTGTCTTTTATCAAAGATTTTAGTCAGAAAATGACATCTAGACTGCTTCTGAGTTATAATTGTTTGTTTTTTTAATAAATTCTACCAAGATAAGTTTGCTGAATGTGACACTGGCTTATTGATAAAAGATGGGTGGAATGGTCAGAGCTGGTTTCTTATGAATTGAAAATCAAGAAAGAACCTTTAAAAACATGTCATGTGTAAAACATGTAAAGGGTAGAATGCCTACATGTGCTGTCCTACAACTGCAAAATGTCAGTTGAGCCATAAATTAAACAAGTGCTAACCAGGCCAGGGCCTTACTGTCCTACTGTGCATGTGTCTTACAATCATAGAAACATGATAAAGAACTTTTGACCAAAATTTCCATCAATTTCCTATTTTGAAAACATAAGACATGTATTTATGTTCACTCCATCTTTCATAAATCAGAAATACAACATGACATTGAAAAGAAACAGTTTAATTATGTTACCAGTTAAATTATGAATCTGTCTGACAGTGAGGTGTGAAAAACTAACAACAGGGAATCCTGTAGGCAATACACCAATCAAGGACAAAAAAGAAAAGATAATGATTGTTTGATTTTTCACACTTCCTTTGATCTCATTGCTTAATGTCATATTGTGTGTATTCGAATAGGTCAATAGCTCTAAGTTCATCAGTTTTAGGGAAGGATTAAACATCTTGAAAGTGCCCAATACTTAATTTTATCAGTAGATGAAAAAAAAACATGTTTAATAGATGAAAAGACAATATTTGACAACTGTTGTAATATAACTTATCTCAATGGGAAAATATTTTACTTGAGTATTGTATAATTGACCATAGACTTCAATGATACATGCAAGGAAACAGGATTCAACAGGATAATCTGCAGTACACTCTTACAATAATAATCTCTAAATATACATTGTATATGTAACTTGTAAGAGATATTTTCTTTAAAGTAATTCAAAGTAATTCAAAGTAATTGTTAATTACACCACTTTTTGACACTGTAATTCATTACATTTCAATTACTGTAATTAAAGTAAAGGCTGAATTACAATTATTTTCAATTATTTTGAAAAATGTAATTAAATTGCAATTAATTACAATTACAATTTTAATTACCCCAACCCTGCCAGAAACCCACATAGAAAGCCAGCTTGTACAACCACTTCTGTTTAACCTGAAGTTTTGAAGTTTGCTGTTTTTGTTATACCATCCCATTATGGCTATATCATACAAACTCTGGGTGTTTCTCCCACACTGTGGGCACTGTGCAAAGGTCAGAGCCTTGCTAGGTTCTCCGCCTTCCTCAGGGACTGGAGGATTGGGGGTTACAAATGACTGGTGCATAATAAAAAAATGTGCATCATGAAAACATGTCTGTGTTATGTATACCCCCTTGAACCCCACTTTTATACAGCAAAACTGGGGTATGCAGGCATATACCTATTTTTCTTATTTTTGCTCCAAAACATAGATTGTGGGTACTCGTTAGAACTGCCTTGCCAAGGCGGTTCTAACGTGTATCCACAGTCTGTTTTGAGCAAAGATAAGAAAAATATCAAAAACTTTCCAATGAAATTTTCCATTTTTCTGCTGAAAAAAATCGCTGTAGATTGCATGGGCAAGTTTTCGTAATGTAAGAGTCAGGCCAGTCTATCTGCAATCAGATTTTTCTCACATTGCAACAAAAATTGGCTTTGCTGCAGTGATAGCAAAAATGAAGTGAATGGCTCGATCACGCAATGGCATATTTATTATAGTTTGGGTGTTTTTCACTAGGGCCAAGCAGTAATCACTGACCTCTCTTCCTCCATCCCTAACCCCAAACACAAGCAGAAAACTCGAGTGGGTTAGCAAAGCTAGTAAATTTTCATTTTTAGCTCGACTGCACGAAGTGCATAGAGCTATTGTTATTTCCTTGGTGTTAGCCATACCCTGTTTTCTGAAAACATGACAAATACTGCTTTTACCATGTCAGTGTGGAGGACCATTGAAAAATACAAAGTTTTCTTGGTTTAATAGCCTTGTGTGGTTGCAAATGCCTTTAACAGGCAAGTTGTTTGACTCTGATAATTGGTGGTCATGGCTTTGAGCAACATTCATAGAGCCTTATTAACAACAAATGAGCCGCCTCATGGGAAAACCAACAATGTGGTTTTTGACCAGGTCCGACACAAACCGGACTGCACAGTAACAGAAGACAGCTAGAAGCATGAAATTTCGTATTTAGGAAGTAGAGGGATTGTACTATCCTTGTAGCGAAAACAAAGGCGCTGATCAGCTTCGCGGTAACTGTTTTCGCATATGCAAATTGCTGGTTTTCCCATGAGGCAGCTCAAATTAAAGAAAAAAACAGTTTTGAGAATGTGATTTATTGTTGCACTTTTTTTTAAAAAACTATACTATTAATACATTGTTACTTTTGAAATGAAATTCTTTACATGTAATTAACATAACTATATTTTAATGGAACTTCTTTAATAATTTGTTTTATTATTTAGATTTTACACCAATGAAATTATTCACTCTAAAATCATGATTACTAAATTTATTCTGAGATGTCATGCACTAATTCAGTAAACTAATATAGGAGGAAATTTTGTGGAAACTGAAATAAATGAATTGCGTCTCTTTGAAAAGATGCAAGTTGGAATTTCTCATTAGATGTAATTTTTCCAATGTTCGCCGTTTACCTACAACTTAAATTATCTATGGAGAACTTTAAAATATTTCAGTTATGGCTAAATTTCCTTCGTAATTAATAGTCTGCTGGTGTAAGAACTCTACAAATATTATTTGCATAGGCTGTTTTAAACTTGATGTACAATTCAAACTTGATGTTATAATGATGTTCTAAGTGTGCTATAAGCAGATGTGTTCTTGTTGAAAATAATGTGTTAATTGTTATTAAAATCTCACAGATATTGTGCGGTAGACCTTTTTACTTTTATAGAATTTTAACAGCCAACGAATTATGTTTTTTAGATATTGTCTTCCTTGTGTGATAAGATATGAGCCATGTCATAAGAAAACCAACAATGTGGTTCCCGAACTGTCTCGAGCTGTACAGTCACAGAAGATGGCTAGAGGCTGGAAATTTTGGATTTAGAACGTGAAGGAATAATGCTATTCGAATAATGCTATCCGTGTAGCAAAAACAAAGGCGCTGATAAGCTTTGCAATTACTGCAAAGCTGATCTACGCCTTTGTTATAGCATATGCAAAATGTTGGTTTTCTCGTAACGTGGCTCAAATGTGATACTCTTCTGAAAGATACATGAATAGACTGCCGTCATAACGTAAAAAATTAAAGTGTAATTAAAACCCCTCTAATCTCACTTTTAAGTCGAACAGGATTTTTTTCTCATGAAGCTTAGATTGTGTATACTTCATTGTAAAACCTCATTGAGGCAGCATCAAAGAGTTACCACAGTCTATGTTTGGAGTAATAATTACAAAATTGTCAAATTGTTTGGCCGAGAAGTGTTCTTTTAATGCCATTAAAAAGGATAGAATTGCATTTACATAATGTCAAATAAGGAAGAAAATAAGCATCTATCCTGATTAAAATGATATGAGCCGCATCATAGAGTTAATGGAAAGAAAAAATATATATCAAGAGTTATAGTTAGAGAGAATTAGCAGCATATAAATTATAATGTGAAAGTTGGTAAATACTGATATTTTCATCCTTGATTTTCAAAGATTCTTGTACAAGAAAGAAATTTATGTCTATTATACAGGACTATTCAACTACTGTGAGTGAAAATGTGTCACATATATGTTAATATATATGAAATGTGTAATATAATTGTTCTGTAAATGCATTATTTGTATATAAGCATATTAACACGCTCTGAAATTCATTGCTACATAAATGGTTTAATGTTATATTGTTTGGAGTTTTTGATTCTGCTCCTTTATCATTAGCTTAACTATGCATGGGATGCCGTACATTGGCTGTTTATAAATAAATGTTTGCCAAAGGCAAAAAAATTCAAGTTAAAAATCATGTTTTGCAATTCCAGACTTAAATGTCACCTTTACATGAACGTGAATAATTACTGATCTAGTGATAATTACAGATGGTTCAGTATTACCACAGTCATGGTATGCAGCAACACTACCCTCTGGTTATCAGGTCAGACAGCAGATTGCTGAGTGTGGTGTGCTTGTGATAGTATGTCAGACTGAATCGAGAGGTCCTAGTTTTGAACTCTACTGACTTTTGTATTGTGTCCTTCGAGCATATAGGATGAGCCTTTCCCATGCAGTGGGTGCAGCTGATCAGATTTTCAGAAAGTCCCTGTTGGTATCAGAGATTATCTTTGTCACTCTTTAATATGCTTGCCCTAACATCCTTCTTTATACGTATTATCTGTTTTCCATTCTTGGACTACCAGCAGACAATGGATTTTTCTAATGATCATACAGCAACTCCTGAGGAACTGCCTGGATATGGACTCTGGCACGATCTGGCACAATTCATGATATTAAAGACCTGATGAACAACCATTCTGACATCAGAATACTGGCTGTATAGATGCATGGCCGATTTTTACCATGCTTCAGATTGGTCTGGGCACACAAACCACTAATCGATTCCTAGTTTCAGCAGTGAACATCAGATCTTATCTTGATACCCAGGTATTTGCATTAATTGTCATGGTAGACTGTCCGAGTGTTGGTGCTATGGTTAACTGCTGATGGTTCTTAACTGCTTTAGTCTCAAGAATTGCAGCTACTCAATATCAGACACCATCTTTTCCAATACTGTATTGTATTAGCAAGTGTTTTTCTACAAGTCAAAATATTATACTGTATTTTTGAAAATGGAATCCGGGTTTTTATGCTTTTTTGGCAAGCCATTTCCATGAACTTATTCATTTTAGGTGAGTCTATCAAATCTTGTCTTTCCGCAAAGGCATTCACCCATATCTGTCAAGGTACTGACCATGAATATTGATAATCCCTGCCTTCTGATAACACAAATTGCATTGCTATCAATGCTATTTGTATCCTCACTGACTATACAGTGAAAGCATTTTCCACATCACACTGTTTACATAGAATCCTGATAATGAAATCTGCATTTTAATGCTATATTCCTGGTCTATTCTTGAAGTCAACAGCACTGGACGATAAACATATTTTGCAATGTTTGTATATTGTGTTTTTTTATATTAGGCTGTTTTGTCAATTGATACATTATTTTATTCTTTAATACTGCCATCTGGGACGGATGTTTTCAAGGGGTGGGCGCCTAAATATACCCTATAGATAACATATATCTGCAGTGTAAAAGCTTGAACTTACTGGAGATAGACGTCAAGCTAGGTATTTCTACTTAGCTAAGCAATTCTGCTTCTTAGACGCCGACTGTCTAGTGGTGGGGGAAAGCCAGGGCAGTTCTCGACGTTCGGTCGGGAAATACCCTGTGAAACCACCGCGCCCGGAAGGTGACAGTCAAACCATTGGTACATACCGATGCAGGAACCATTGATAGTTTTTTCAATAATTGATAGTTTTTACTGGCGTCGCCAGTGGGATTCGAACCTGCACGGCAGAGGTACATAGCTAGTCAGAAGCCATACGCGCTACCGACTGAGCTATCCGGGCGCCCAATGAAAAGCCACCTTTCATTTGTAACTAACCAATCAATGAAGAGCTTTCATTATCCAATCAGATACCAAGGCCTGAGCAAGTCATTTTAACTCAGTCTGTTACTAATTTCACAGAGGCAAAAGCTACTGTTAAAAGTGAATACAGTTAAGTTAATAATCCTTTAAGTCATAGATGTGCCTGAAATATTGGCTTTCCTACTTGGTACATGTAGAATAATTATATATTCCATACCTTGTGGATATATAACAGTAGCAGACTAAGAGAAAGATAAGATAATACAATACAATGCAACTTTATTTGGCAAAATATTCTGCTCATTGCTTCATATAGAACTGAGCCTTACTGAGCTAGTTGGCAAGAGAGCATAACTGAACCAAAACTAGAAATAAGTGTTTGTAAAACACTATGCCCCCAACTGTGTGCTTGCCTCTAACCTGGCACAGTTTATATGATTCATTTATTTCATTATTTTTCAATGAAAATCATGTAAGCAAACAGTGTAGACCTGGAAACAAATAGCAAACTTGAGGACTAACATTGATAACAGATGCACACTTAAAAATGGAGTTAAAATTTCACAATTCCGTAAGTCTGTCAAAATTTGACGGAAAGTCCTCAAAAGTTAATCAGGTGATCTTCTCCATCCCAATCGGTATATCAACTATGATGGCTCTAGCTAAAACCCTTTTTGAGATATCTTGCACACAAGATTTTTCAAATTTTGTTTTCAAAGGGACATAACTCAAAAAGGGGACATGACTCGGACATGAAAAAAATTACGGGTCAACTGTTTTCACATGAGGAATCTGTAAATGAAATATCAAGACCCTAGCATTCACCGTTTAAAAGTTGCAAATTTCACCGAAAAGTGGAAAAATCAATCAAAATTTCAAAATTCCATAATTTACACTTAAAAATGGAGTTAAAATTTCACAATTCCGTAAGTCTGTCAAAATTTGACGGAAAGTCCTCAAAAGTTAATCAGGTGATCTTCTTCTCCATCCCAATCGGTATATCAACTATGATGGCTCTAGCTAAAACCCTTTTTGAGATATCTTGCACACAAGATTTTTCAAATTTTGTTTTCAAAGGGACATAATTCAAAAAGGGGACATGACTCGGACATGAAAAAAATTACGGGTCAACTGTTTTCACATGAGGAATCTGTAAATGAAATATCAAGACCCTAGCATTCACCGTTTAAAAGTTGCAAATTTCACCAAAAAGTGGAAAAATCAAAATTTCAAAATTCCATAATTTTGTCAAAAATTGGGGTAAAGTTCTCAAAAGTTGATCAGGTGATCTACTTCTCAGCCCCAATGAGTATACCAAATATCAAGGCTCTAGCTCAAATACTTTTTAGCTCGCCTGCACGAAGTGCATAGAGCTATTGTAGTCACCTCGGTCGTCCGCGTTTACGTTTACGGTTAAAGTTTTTTAGAAGTCTATATCTCTTGACCATGTTGATGGATCAAGTTGATACTTTGCATGTTGATAGATATTGGTCTGAAGTTTTACACAGTACCATCATGACCCACCCTGGGTGACCTTGAGGTCAAGGTCACGGACTTAGAAATTTTGTGTTTAAGTTTTTGTTTTGGTTAAAGTTTTTGTAAGTCAATATCTCTTGACCATATTGATGGATTGTTTTGATACTTTGCATGTTGCTAGATATTGGTCTGAAGTTTTACGCAGTACCATCATGACCCACCCTGGGTGACCTTGAGGTCAAGGTCACGGACTTGGAAATTTTGTGTTTAAGTTTTTGGTTAAAGTTTTTGTAAGTCAATATCTATTGACCATATTGATGGATTGTTTTGATATTTTGCATGTTGCTAGATATTGGTCTGAAGTTTTACGCAGTACCATCATGACCCACCCTGAGTGACCTTGAGGTCAAGGTCACGGCCTTAGAAATTTTGTGTTTAAGTTTTTGGTTAAAGTTTTTGTAAGTCTAGTATATCTCTTGACCATATTGATGGATTGAGTTGATACTTTGTATGTTGCTAGATATTGGTCTGAAGTTTTATGCAGTACCATCATGACCCACTCTCGGTGACCTTGAGGTCAAGGTCACAGACTTAGAAATTTTGTGTTTAAGTTTTTGATTTAAGTTTTTGTAAGTCTATATCTCTTGACCATGTTGATTGATCGAGTTGATACTTTGCATGTTGGTAGATATTGGTCTGAAGTTTTATGCAGTACCATCATGACCTACCCTGGGTGACCTTGAGGTCAAGGTCACAGACTTAGAAATTTTCTGTTAAATTTTTTGGTCAAAGTCTAAATCTCTTGAACATGTTGATGGATAAAGTTGATACTTGCAGGTTGATAGATACTGGTCTCAGGTTTTATGCTGTACATCACAACTCACCTGGATGACCTTGAGGTCGGACTTGGAAGTTTTGTGTTTAAGTTTTGGTTAATGTTTTTAGAAGTCTATATCTCTTGAACATGTAAATTGATCAAGTTGATACTTTGCATTGGTCTGAAGTTTTATGTTGTACCATCATGACCCACCTGAGTAACCTTGAGGTCAAGGTCATGGGTCATAGATTTTAACAGATGTAGTGGCATAGCACAAGTCAGGCGAGCTACGCTGTCCTGCGACAGCTCTTATTGAGATATCTTGCACACAAGATTTTCAAATTTTATTTTCAAAGGGACATAATTCAGAAAAGGGGAATAACTCGGACATGAAAAAAAATATGGGTCAACTATTTTTTCATGAGGAATGTGCATAAGAAATTTCAAAACCCTAGCATTCACTGTTCAAAAGTTAACACACGCACACACAGACAGACACACACACAGACAGACAAGCCGAAAGCAATATGCCCTTCCAACTTTTTCAAAGTTGGGGGCATAAAAAGTGATCCAATTTGATTTCAAATAGTAAATGCATCTTGGACCAACAAGACAGGCTCATTAATTCATTTCATCTTACCCATTAAGTGTCCAAGCTGCAGTCACAGATTATTGGTTTATTTGGGCCAGAATGTCAAATGCACAGGCATTAAGTACCAGAAGAGATAAAAGTATGCAATGATCAGGAAATGGTGCAATCTGAACGAAAAGAAGAACTAAACCAGAGGACCAATGGCCCTGTAAATGCTCACCTGAGATCTGGGATATGCGACCTCAGCTGACCTTGCCATAAAATAGGTCAAGGTCATCCGTGGGTCATGAGTATACAAACTTTGTAGAGCTCCATTCACTGATGCTTCATGGCAAAGTTTCAAAATCATAGGTCTTCCGGTTCTGAAGAATAAGATTTATAAAGGTTTTTACTATTTATAGCCATGGTGGCCATCTTGGTCATGTGACCTTGACCACTTATATTAACTTTCATTCCCCTTTCCTAACGATGCTCCACATAAAGTTTGGCTTTGATTGGCCAAGCGGTTTAAGAGAAGATGTTTGAATATTATGGTCATATACATGTATATAGCCCAGGGGAGGGGACAGACAACCCCCTGAGGATATTTTTTCCATAAACATAAATCTTCTGTCCATTTGCATACTCCCAGCAAGTTTCTCCCCATTTAATTACATTTTAATGATTTTACTAATTTTCCCCATTCACATGCATGGGCAACCTATGTTGGCCTCGCCATAAAATAGGTCAAGGTCATCCCAAGGTCATGATTTATATAAACTTTGTAGAGCTCCTCTCCCTGATCAATACTTCATGCCAAGTTTCAAAATCATAGGCCTTCTGGTTCTGGAGAAGAAATTTTTTAAAGGTTTTTGCTATTTATAGCCATTGCGGCCATCTTGGTCATGTGACCTTGACCACTTATATAAACTTTCATTCTCCCTTCCTAAGAATGCTATGACGAGAAAAGGCCACTTTCTACTACTTCTCCTAAGAATGCTCCACATAACGTTTGGCTTTGAATGGCCAAACGGTTTCAGAGAAGAAGATCTTTGAATGTTATAGTAATATACATGTATATTGCCCCGGGATGGGGGCAGACCTGCCCCTGGGGTCCATTTCTTTCAGAATTATTAATATTCAGTCCATTTGCCCATTTCCATTAAGTTTTTCCTTTTAAATGACATTTTGACAATTTTCCCCATTCAAATGCATGGGCGCCCTATGTTGACCTTGCCATAAAATAGGTCAAGGTCATCCCAGGGCCATGATTTATATAAGCTTTGTAGAGCTCTTCACCCTGATACTTCATGCCAAGTTTCAAAATCATAGGCCTTTTGGTTCTGGAGAAGAAGATTTTTAACGGTTTTTGCTATTTATAGCCATGGTGGCCATCTTGGTCATGTGACCTTGACCATTTATATAAACTTTTGTTCCTCCATCCCAAGGATACTACATATAAAATTTGGCTTTGATTGGTCAAGTGGTTACTGAGAAAATTAAGTTTTACATATAATTTGTAAATGACCTTTGGCCAAGGTCAAGAAATGACCTTGCCCTTTTATACTCACAACACTTCATTAGCTCAACATGTCTGTATCTACCAACTTTCAGGTCACAGGCTACAAAACTTCCTGATGTTTTCACTTTTTTTCATTGAAAAGCCTATGTAACCAAAATTGAGCTTGCCGTAAAATAGGTTAAGGTCAATCAAAGGTCATGATTTATATAAAATATGATGGGTCAGAGTCCCCAATGCTACATACCAAGTTTCGTTAAAATCGGTCCACCGATTCCAGAGAAGATGATTGTTTTTGTTTTTTAACATATATGAGCAAGGCGGGCATCTTGGTGATGTGAACTGGACCATTTATATAAACTTTCGTTCCCCCTTCCTAAGGATGCTTCACATGAAGTTTGGCTTTGATTGGCCCAGCGGTTTCAGAGGAGAAGACGTTTGAAATTGTGGACGACGAACGCTGGAGCATAGCCCCGTTTGAGCCTTCGGCTCAGGTGAGCTAAAAACTGAGAAGGGAAAAGCCAAACCGATAACTAGGCATATGACATTTTGGGCTTAGTGAACAGCAATTTTCTCACAGATGGCCACTCACAATATATGAAAACTTTTATAAAGGGTGCAAACAGCACAAAAATCAACATTAGAACCTCAACAGAAGCCTGTTACACTTCATCAATTGTTACCAAAATCTAAGATGCTTATGTATATGTAGCGTTTATACTTTGTTCTCTGCGGCCACGGCAGCCACGTTTCACACCACCGTGAGTGATATGCAGGGGCAAGGGATAAGCAAACTTATCATGTGATAACCGTGGACGCCGGAGTGAATTTTTTGACAGTTAAAAAATGCAACGGCGAATATGAGAAACGTAAGGTGTCATGATAAACTGTATCGGCTGAACGAAACAAACCGTGAAAATATGTAAACTACGCGAAACTTGGAGTTGGTCCGTAGCGGGGCATCGAGACGCTAGTATAATGCTTCGTTTACACTGTGTTCCCGGCGGCCACGGCTACAAACGTAGCGTGCCGTGGAATTTTGGTCATATATTTCTCTGTTTTCAAGATCTATTAAGTTCTCTCACGCTGTATTACGATATCCGTGACGAGCTGTGGTGGTGACGACCTATTACGTTCTGGTTGGGTCAGTTGCGCTCTGACCAAGGCGTAACACGTTTCTTTCTGTCAATGTCTGCTACGGAAGAAACGTTTACACCGCGCAATTTAAAGCATTTTTTTGTGTCTTTTATATAAGAATGAGTCCCTTGAAATGATAACAACGCACTCCTCAACACCCGACTGCAAAAACGATCATAAGAATGCAGGGGCTTTATTTCTTCATTTATAACATAGTGCAGCGTATGATCTCTAAATGTTAAATACTATAGTGACTGCTACAATGTGAAGGAACTTGTCCTCATGATATGCCATTTTATAATCTTAAACTACGCGCCGTGATAACTGAACTGTAACATAACGTTACATACGCAGTAGAACGGTGTCAACACCGTCAAAGACCGGAACGCATCGGAACTTAACACAACAAACTTTGTTTCAAAGTATTTCGTGAAACGGGACGAGACGTGAGACGACCGTGATCAAACACGCACTAAACGCAGCCGAACATAGAAGATCCGTAGCTTGCCGGGTTATTCACTAGCTTCCCGTTGCACTATGGACCGCCTCCAAGTTTCGCTACGTATTGTCACGGTGTGAACAAGAACACGTTCAGTCCGTTTTATCACGACCCATTACATTCCTCATTTCCGCCGTGATTGCCGTGGCAGATTGTTAAACCGTCAAAAATTTGCCACGTCGTCCCTGATACATTTGCCTATCACGTTCCACTGCGTTGCCTCATTTTATCACGGTGGTCTGAAACGTGGCCGCCGTGACCGCCGGGAATATAGTGCAAACGCTACATTATAAGTAACACGACAAGCTACGGATCTTCTATGTACTGCTACTTAAGCCTGCTTAAGTGCGTGATTTTGTCACAATCGTCTCATGTTTCACTCCGTTTTATCCCGTGTCATAAATTTTGTTGCGATGAGCAAAACGGCGCGTTCCGTTATATGAGGCGTTGGGTTGTTCTATTACAAAATGTGTCAAGTTATGGTACGTTTATCTCGGCGCGTGCAGTATAAAACTATAAACAGCAAGGAGGTAGATTCATTCCAGTTGAAGCAGTCAAACAATAGAGATCAAACGCTGAAAAAAGGCAGTGAAGGAAAAACCAAAGACTTGCAAATCCCCACGTTCCCAATCAACTTTACAGCCTGTTGTCAAGAAGCGCGGTTATGTTATTTCAGAGGACTTATTCATATACCGCAGACAACAAGTGCTTTTACATTACTTGTATGCAGAAGACCTTGTCAGAACATAAAAACGTGTTAGTACTTGATCAGAACGCAACAGACCTCACCAGAACATGAGGTCGTGACGGAACGTGCTTAAAACCGTGGTAGGTCGCGGGACAATTGTTGAGCTCCTTACCGCCCCCGGGTCACACTGGCTTATCTAAGGCGTAATAGAACTTGAATACGTTTCATCTAGAAATAAATGACCAGAATTGCACGGCACGCTACATTACCGGCCGATAGTGTTGCCGTGATCGCATTGAAACGCTGCATTACAACCCCGTAGCATCTGATCACACTTCCTCTTTTGGGTGGCCCAGTATCATTGTATGTGTTAGAGGGATATGATTCATTATATGACATGACAAATATTAGTTTACTGTATTCCTATGTTTCAGATCTCCATCATTCTAGATGTCAATTAAAGATATCAGGAAACAGTAGTCGTACTCATTTATGATGCAGATTCTTCTGTGCAGTGCCACAATTAAGCTACAAGTTCACTCTACACGACTAGTTGATCGTAGCTGTCACAAGAACATTAACCTACAAGATGCCGACGGTCGAGTGTCCTATTCTGGGTTGTGAATATGAAACAGGGGACTTTGATGCTGCCATTGTAGCCGCGCTAATAAACACTCATGCTAAAGTTCATGATACGCATCAGACAATAGCTAAAGTTGAGAAAGTAAAGCGCCCGACTGTGTCCTCTGCAGGCACCAGCGAAGAGTGGACATATTTTCTTTCGAGATGGAAGGATTACGTTGATGCCACTAAAATCAAAGACAAAGAACTCATAATTCAGCTGCTCGAGTGTTGTGACGAGACTTTGCGCAGGGACCTTACCAGAGCGCATAGTGGCACATTAACAAACGAAACTGAGGACAATGTTCTGGCAGCTATTCGTCAGCTTGCAGCTCGCGAGGAAAATACCATGGTCGCGCGGATGACTTTGAATAACATGACTCAAGACCGCGAAGAAACAGTCCGGGCGTTCGGAGCTAGATTGCGCGGACAAGCTGGTGTTTGCAAATTTGTCCTTAAGTGTAGTAACTGTAGCGAGGACATGAACTACACAGACGCGATATTACGCGATGTCTTAACTCGTGGACTTTATGACTCTAAATACAACTGGATTTGCTAGGGGATCAGAACCAGAATATGACGTTAGAAGAGTTTTTTTCAGTTTGTTGAGGCAAAAAGAGGCTGGTAAACGTTCAGCTTCAAAACTAATGGACACCCAAGGTGCAGACTCGGCTAGTAGCTCTTACCGTCGCAACAAAAATGTGAATCGCTCCAAAAGTACTAAGTCTAAAGTTGAGGCTCGCGAAGTTTGTTCATATTGTGGTAAGACTGGTCATGGTGTACGAGCACCACCTCACGTGCGTCAAAAAGAACGCATGGCCTATGGACAACGTGTTCGAAATGTAGTCTAAGAAACCACCTACCATCAATGTGTAGAAAGGTACAAGTAGGCAAAGATCAGGAAAAGGCGCAATCAGAAAAAGATTCCCACTCCAAAAACCGAGGTGGGAAAAAACCAAACTAACAATCAGGCACTTATACCATGAAACATATCGTAAGCCGAATGAGCAGCTATTTTCCCAATAGGTGGCCACTCAGTTACCTTAACTTAACTAAGTCCAAAGTCCTCAGATAAGAAACAGTATGCAGAACATGAAGGGGCTATCTTCGATTCCCTTTGTGTAGCTATGGACTACAATTCTAGTTTTGACGACAAAGTGTTTACTCTTGATCACCATGTATATGATAACTTGACAGATACATGGACTAGGAAAACTTCCCGACCGAAGCCATATGTCAATGTCACAGTTGATTCAAACGTCGGTGACTATGAAAGTTTAGGCTATGCACCCAGCTTCCTGTCGCGATCAAGGACTATCACTGTGTCGGCCATGGCGGATACTGGCTGTCAAAGCTGTCTAGCTGGTATTAAGATCGCTAATCGCTTAGGATTCAGTGAACGAAATCTCATCCCTGTGACACTGAAAATGCATGCTGCTAACAATAGAACCATCAAGATTCTTGATGCCTGTGTTTTAAGATTCTCTGGGAAAAACAGTACTGGTGAAATGCTTGAAACGCATCAGCTTGTTTACATAACCGACAGTTCTGATAAACTATTCTTATGTAGAGAGGCGTGCAGTGCTCTTGGCATAATTACAGAAGTTTTCCCAGAATCGGTGAGACTAAAACTGACATTGATGTATCCACAAATCTGGTTGGTTCAAATGTAATACAGAACACCATCTGTGAATGTCCTAAGCGTGAACTCCCCCACCAATGCCCACAACGTTACCATTTCCAGCCACTGAGGAACACCGGGCAGACCTCCAGCAGTACATACTGGATAGATACAAATCCAGTACATTCAACACCTGTGAACATCAACCTTTGCCTCTCATGTCAGGCCTACCAATGCAGCTGATGGTAGACACGACCGCCATGCCGGTTGCTCACCACACTCCAGTGCCAGTTCCACTTCACTGGCAAGAAGAGGTTAAGGCAGGCCTTGACCAAGATGTCAGACTTGGTGTCATAGAACCGGTGCCTATAGGCGAGCCAGTGACCTGGTGCCACCGTATGGTGGGTATGTGCTAAAAAGAACGGAACACCTAGCAGAACTGTTGACTTTCAGGCACTGAATACGCACGCAGTAAGGGAAACCCATCACACACAGTCACCGTTTCACCGGGCTCGTTCTGTGCCTCAGGGTACGAAAAAAGACTGTTTTCGACGCCTGGAACGGTTATCAAAGCGTGCCTATTTGGGAACAAGACAGACATTTAACTACATTCATAACACCGTGGGTGCAGATACTGCTATAGAACTGCACCCCAGGATTACATTGCCTCAGGAGATGGGTACACGCGTAGATTTGACGAAATCGTGAGCGATATTCCAAAGAAGACCAAGTGCGTGGATGATGCTCTACTCTGGGCAGACAACATCGAAGAGAGCTTTTATCAGGCGTGTCACTGGTTAGAAACATGCGGGAACAATGGTATCACGCTAAACCCGGATAAGTTTGTATTTGCTCAAGACTGTGTTGAATTCGCTGGCTTCGAAATAACCCCAGACAGTGTTCGCCCATGCCCAAAATACGTGAAAGCAATTGTTGATTTCCCAACTCCCAAAAACATCGCTGATGTCCGCTCATGGTTTTGCCTTATAAACCAGATCTCGTACGCCTTTAGCATGACAGATATAATGCTCCCATTTTGCGAACTGCTAAAACCAGGAACGCCCTTCAGATGGGATAATCTTCTTGACGAGGCCTTTCGGGAATCGAAAGCGGTTATTGTAAAGGAGATAGAGCAAGGTGTTCGCATATTTGACTCAAACAAACCAACATGCTTAGCTACAGACTGGTCGAAGAACGAATTTGGATTCTGGCTATTCCAGAAACATTGTGAATGCGAGAAAACAACCCCATTCTGTTATCCTGATGGTTGGAAGATAACATTGGTGGACAGCAGATTCATTAGTGCAACAGAATCGCGGTATGCACCTGTCGGGGGAGAAGCCTTAGCAGTTACAGATTCCCTCGAAAAAGCTCGGTATTTCGTCCTAGGATGTAACAACCTTGTCGTTGCCGTCGACCACAAACCCCTTCTCAAAATCTTTGGGGATCGCTCTCTGGAAAACATACCTAATGCTAGACTACGTAACTTGAAGGAGAAAACATAACGCTATAAATTTAGAGTACCAGGCGCAAAACACAGAGCCGCGGATGCTGTATCGCGCCATCCTTCAGGTGATGCAGAAACCACCGTGCTTGTTGACGACATTTCATCAATCCACTGCAACCCTGATAGTGACTCCCCACTGCCTACCCCACTCACATACTCCCCCAGTGATAGTGACACTAATGTTCCCCTTCCTGAAGACACTTTTGAGTCACAAATGTACTCTTCCGCTGTGCAAGCAATCACCAATTTGCAATGTGTGACATGGGATAAGGTTCGTACTGCAACATCAGGAGATGTCGACATGCATCGTTTAGTCGAAACAATAGAATCGGGTATACCGGATAAACGCACATCTCTTCCACCATCACTTCGTGAATACTTCCCCTTCCGCGATGAACTATCAACGGTTGATGGTGTTGCTATATACAAGGACCGCATCATAATACCACCATCTCTGAGAATGGACATACTAACTTCCCTACACTCAGCCCATCAAGGTGTTACATCTATGATGTCTAGGGCAGAGACATCCGTTTTCTGGCCAGGCATAACGTCTGATATCATCAATGTCAGAAATACTTGCAACCACTGCAATCGGATGGCCCCGTCACAACCAAGTGCTCCCCCAACGCCTACGGTACCCCCGTTATATCCATTTCAATGTGTATGTGCAGATTTTTTCCACCACAAAGGAGGGAACTACCTTGTAATTGACGACAGGTACTCAAACTGGCCAACAGTCGAAAGAGCAGCCAATGGTTCACAAGGTCTGATCGACTGTTTACGCAAAATTTTTGTGACCTGAACTAGCATCAGATGGCGGACCCGAATTTACAGCAACCAGTACACGAGAATTCCTAAAAACATGGGGTGTTCATCGTTGGTGTAAAGACTGTGAAACGCATGATTACTGACAATACTGGCCCAAATGGGGAACTGGACACGGATTCCTTCCAGCGTGCCATACTTCAATATAGAAATACCCCTGACAGAGACACGAAACTTTCGCCAGCTATGTGTGTCTTTGGTCGATCTGTCAAGGATTTTATACCGATTTTACCTGGTCACTACCAACCGCATGAAACGTGGACTGATACACTGACACAACGGGAAGCAGCGTTACGTAATCGCCATGTGAAAATAGCAGAACGCCTCAAGGAACATACGAAGCGTCTGCCACCTCTTCGCGTCGGGGATCTTGTGCGCATACAAAATCAAACAGGTCGTCATCCTCGTAAATGGGACAAAACTGGATGTGTGATAGAGGTCCGCCAATACGATCAGTATGTTGTACGGGTAGACGGATCTGGAAGAGTTACTACCCGAAACAGGAAGTTTCTCAGGCAATATACTCCAGTATATCCTCCCGCAGCTCGCCATACTATCGATACTGACCTTCGTAGTCCGATTACAAACCTGTCATCCCAATCCCCGCTTTCACGTGTGTCGTTACCGTTTAACCATACACACTTGAAACCAGCACCTCGACACACTGTTGAACCTAACCTACGAAATTCAATCACACTACCGGTTACTTCTGTGAAAACTCCAGTAACGACTGTGCCACAAGAAGTGCCAGAGACTAATGTTGAAAACCTTAGTGGTGAAACTGATCCAACTCCACAAACACCATATTCACCAGTGGTTCCATTACCGACAACACCAGTTCGAGTTAAATCTCCAGCAAAACAGACAATCGTCCCAGATACGATACTACTCCCCCAACAAAGTGGAATACCAACAACCCCGCGGAGATCATCGCGTGCTCGATCTGAACCATCGTGGCTTAGTGATTATGTGCATTCAATGGGGCAGAATAATCCCCTGGCTGGAGGGCAGTCTAACCCGATGAAGGCCAAGCCACCTTAACATGTAGTGTTCTTTGGGTGTGATTTCCAAATTACTTCTTCATTTTTGTTCCGATTCCTGGACAAGCAACCAGATTCGTTTTTAGATTTCTCTTATTATTGTGTTAATTTGTCAAATTGTAATACTTGTCAAGTTCGAAGTATCACAAATGACTCAGGAGGGGATAGAGGGATATGATTCATTATATGACATGACAAATATTAGTTTACTGTATTCCTATGTTTCAGATCTCCATCATTCTAGATTTCAATTAAAGATATCAGGAAACAGTAGTCGTACTCATTTATGTGTAAGTTCTCTGAATCTGCCAGATACTCCATACACCTCATAAAGAGTATAACGTGAAGTTTTTTTATTTGTTTTTATATGGTTTTTATATATTGTTTGTTTGGTGTGCTATTTTGCGTCCCAGTTGTAGTAGGACTGCTTTGCAGTGATTTTGAAATTTATCTACATTTGCCTATTTAGAGCAATTTTCATTTGAAAAGCCATAACTTGTTAAAAGTTTTACTTGAATTTCAAGGGAAGTAACTTTAACTTTGGCAATTTCATTTATGAAAACTTGATTTTTTGTCATAAATTTTACTTTCTATAAGTAATTCTTGAATTGAATTACATTTCTTAGTTCAAATGCAATGATTAATTGATAACATTTTGTGAAATTTGTTTACACTAAAATTAGTGATTTTGTACTTTGCACCTTTTTCTAGTGTAATTGAGTTTGATATACCTTTCGATCAAATCAATATTTTGATGGCTTAACTATGAAGTAACTTTGGCAAATACTCGCACGTATGTGTGTGCTGTCCCTTTTGGCCCTAGTTTTTAAATGTGAAAGGTCGGCACGCGATGTGCTGTAAGGTCGGCATGCTATATGCTGTAACTCACGCCCAAACTTTGGATCCCTTTTTCTAAATTCTCCCACCCCCTAAATTAAGCCCATTTGGTTTCACCTCATATTTCATAACCAATCCGCTAAGATAATTCAAACTAAACACTAAAATGCAGCTTTAACTTAAATTCTGAATCAAATTCAGTTCATTACTTCATTAAATCACTTGGAATTCTCTTGTAAATAAAATAGTTAAAATCTAAACTGCATTTTCACTGACTTTGTTCCCCACAAAATAACCAACTTGTATCCTTGAGATCGAACCTACACTATACGGTCCACGGGGGTGACAGCGGCCAAGTCTAAGTCACCCTAGGCATACTTGTGGGACTCGGGTTTACCTTTTGTGCGTATCGCTCACCTGATCGCACCAGTTTAACCGGCTCTGTCCGTCGTTCAGTTTTTAGTGCTTATGCACTCGAGTTTACTCTAACATTTAGTGAGCGTTGTCCCGACCCACGGGCGTCCTACTACAAAATCGTCCAAAATCGAAAGCGGTTATTGTAAAGGAGATAGAGCAAGGTGTTCGCATATTTGACTCAAACAAACCAACATGCTTAGCTACAGACTGGTCGAAGAACGAATTTGGATTCTGGCTATTCCAGAAACATTGTGAATGCGAGAAAACAACCCCATTCTGTTATCCTGATGGTTGGAAGATAACATTGGTGGACAGCAGATTCACTAGTGCAACAGAATCGCGGTATGCACCTGTCGGGGGAGAAGCCTTAGCAGTTGCAGATTCCCTCGAAAAAGCTCGGTATTTCGTCCTAGGATGTAACAACCTTGTCGTTGCCGTCGACCACAAACCCCTTCTCAAAATCTTTGGGGATCGCTCTCTGGAAAACATACCTAATGCTAGACTACGTAACTTGAAGGAGAAAACATAACGCTATAAATTTAGAGTACCAGGCGCAAAACACAGAGCCGCGGATGCTGTATCGCGCCATCCTTCAGGTGATGCAGAAACCACCGTGCTTGTTGACGACATTTCATCAATCCACTGCAACCCTGATAGTGACTCCCCACTGCCTACCCCACTCACATACTCCCCCAGTGATAGTGACACTAATGTTCCCCTTCCTGAAGACACTTTTGTGTCACAAATGTACTCTTCCGCTGTGCAAGCAATCACCAATTTGCAATGTGTGACATGGGATAAGGTTCGTATTGCAACATAAGGAGATGTCGACATGCATCGTTTAGTCGAAATAATAGAATCGGGTATACCGGATAAACGCACATCTCTTCCACCATCACTTCGTGAATACTTCCCCTTCCGCGATGAACTATCAACGGTTGATGGTGTTGCTATATACAAGGACCGCATCATAATACCACCATCTCTGAGAATGGACAGACTAACTGCCCTACACTCAGCCCATCAAGGTGTTACATCTATGATGTCTAGGGCAGAGACATCCGTTTTCTGGCCAGGCATAAAGTCTGATATCATCAATGTCAGAAATACTTGCAACCACTGCAATCGGATGGCCCCGTCACAACCAAGTGCTCCCCCAACGCCTACGGTATCCCCGTTATATCCATTTCAATGTGCAGATTTTTTCCACCACAAAGGATGGAACTACCTTGTAATTGACGACAGGTACTCAAATTGGCCAACAGTCGAAAGAGCAGCCAATGGTTCACAAGGTCTGATCGACTGTTTACGTAAAACTTTTGTGACCTGAACTAGCATCAGATGGCGGACCCGAATTTACAGCAACCAGTACACGAGAATTCCTAAAAACATGGGGTGTTCATCGTCGACTATCATCTTTTGCGTTCCCACACAGCAACTGCAGGGCAGAAGTTGGTGTAAAGACTGTGAAACGCATGATTACTGACAATACTGGCCCAAATGGGGAACTGGACACGGATTCCTTCCAGCGTGCCATACTTCAATATAGAAATACCCCTGACAGAGACACGAAACTTTCGCCAGCTATGTGTGTCTTTGGTCGATCTGTCAAGGATTTTATACCGATTTTACCTGGTCACTACCAACCGCATGAAACGTGGACTGATACACTGACACAACGGGAAGCAGCGTTACGTAATCGCCATGTGAAAATAGCAGAACGCCTCAAGGAACATACGAAGCGTCTGCCACCTCTTCGCGTCGGGGATCTTGTGCGCATACAAAATCAAACAGGTCGTCATCCTCGTAAATGGGACAAAACTGGATGTGTGATAGAGGTCCGCCAATACGATCAGTATGTTGTACGGGTAGACGGATCTGGAAGAGTTACTACCCGAAACAGGAAGTTTCTCAGGCAATATACTCCAGTATATCCTCCCGCAGCTCGCCATACTATCGATACTGACCTTCGTAGTCCGATTACAAACCTGTCATCCCAATCCCCGCTTTCACGTGTGTCGTTACCGTTTAACCATACACACTTGAAACCAGCACCTCGACACACTGTTGAACCTAACCTACGAAATTCAATCACACTACCGGTTACTTCTGTGAAAACTCCAGTAACGACTGTGCCACAAGAAGTGCCAGAGACTAATGTTGAAAACCTTAGTGGTGAAACTGATCCAACTCCACAAACACCATATTCACCAGTGGTTCCATTACCGACAACACCAGTTCGAGTTAAATCTCCAGCAAAACAGACAATCGTCCCAGATACGATACTACTCCCCCAACAAAGTGGAATACCAACAACCCCGCGGAGATCATCGCGTGCTCGATCTGAACCATCGTGGCTTAGTGATTATGTGCATTCAATGGGGCAGAATAATCCCCTGGCTGGAGGGCAGTCTAACCCGATGAAGGCCAAGCCACCTTAACATGTAGTGTTCTTTGGGTGTGATTTCCAAATTACTTCTTCATTTTTGTTCCGATTCCTGGACAAGCAACCAGATTCGTTTTTAGATTTCTCTTATTATTGTGTTAATTTGTCAAATTGTAATACTTGTCAAGTTCGAAGTATCACAAATGACTCAGGAGGGGATAGAGGGATATGATTCATTATATGACATGACAAATATTAGTTTACTGTATTCCTATGTTTCAGATCTCCATCATTCTAGATTTCAATTAAAGATATCAGGAAACAGTAGTCGTACTCATTTATGTGTAAGTTCTCTGAATCTGCCAGATACTCCATACACCTCATAAAGAGTATAACGTGAAGTTTTTTTTATTTGTTTTTATATGGTTTTTATATATTGTTTGTTTGGTGTGCTATTTTGCGTCCCAGTTGTAGTAGGACTGCTTTGCAGTGATTTTGAAATTTATCTACATTTGCCTATTTAGAGCAATTTTCATTTGAAAAGCCATAACTTGTTAAAAGTTTTACTTGAATTTCAAGGGAAGTAACTTTAACTTTGGCAATTTCATTTATGAAAACTTGATTTTTTGTCATAAATTTTACTTTCTATAAGTAATTCTTGAATTGAATTACATTTCTTAGTTCAAATGCAATGATTAATTGATAACATTTTGTGAAATTTGTTTACACTAAAATTAGTGATTTTGTACTTTGCACCTTTTTCTAGTGTAATTGAGTTTGATATACCTTTCGATCAAATCAATATTTTGATGGCTTAACTATGAAGTAACTTTGGCAAATACTCGCACGTATGTGTGTGCTGTCCCTTTTGGCCCTAGTTTTTAAATGTGAAAGGTCGGCACGCGATGTGCTGTAAGGTCGGCATGCTATATGCTGTAACTCACGCCCAAACTTTGGATCCCTTTTTCTAAATTCTCCCACCCCCTAAATTAAGCCCATTTGGTTTCACCTCATATTTCATAACCAATCCGCTAAGATAATTCAAACTAAACACTAAAATGCAGCTTTAACTTAAATTCTGAATCAAATTCAGTTCATTACTTCATTAAATCACTTGGAATTCTCTTGTAAATAAAATAGTTAAAATCTAAACTGCATTTTCACTGACTTTGTTCCCCACAAAATAACCAACTTGTATCCTTGAGATCGAACCTACACTATACGGTCCACGGGGGTGACAGCGGCCAAGTCTAAGTCACCCTAGGCATACTTGTGGGACTCGGGTTTACCTTTTGTGCGTATCGCTCACCTGATCGCACCAGTTTAACCGGCTCTGTCCGTCGTTCAGTTTTAGTGCTTATGCACTCGAGTTTACTCTAACATTTAGTGAGCGTTGTCCCGACCCACGGGCGTCCTACTACATTGGTGCCGTGACCAGGATATAAGCTTAGGTGTTTGTGGTTAAGCGTAGTCAGAAATAAAATAGAATTACTTTCTTAGGAAAATATCATAGCATATCAAGTGTTCAAACTTAGTGTGCAAATTAAACTTAAAAATCAAACACAACGCGAAGCAAAGAAAAGAAATAAATTATAGGATCTGAAAATTAAATTGTAGGCTTAATGTAAAGTCAAGATAGGAATTACTTATCATTGTGTACGGAAATAAAATTTGAAATAGTTTCAAATAAAATTGAATCAAAATAAAATTGAATCAAATCAAATCAAATGGTCATTATCAAATATAACTTAAGGTTCAGCTGCCTTAACAGTGAAATAGAATTGAAATAAAATGAAATCACGCTTAGTTTAAGTGTTCAAAATAGCCATTACTGCATATAGAATTCAGTTGTGAAAATCATTACAAAATGAGCTTTCAATTTCCCAGTGTTAGACAATATTATGCAGGAATGCCTAGTCACAATGTCCCCTACCTATGCTAGAGATAGGGTTTTTCCAGAGTTACATACTCATGGATCTGTTCAAAATATAGCCCCTACTCATGCTCAAGATAGAATTAATCCAGAGTTTCTCACTCATGAATCTTTTAATACTATACCCCCTACTCATGTTAGGGATATGCCTCAACCAGAGTTACTCACTCATTGCCCTATTCATAATTGCCCACGAATGTGGGCGTGGGTTCGAATCCCACTTCTGACACCAAATGTCACGGACTGACTCTACTAAATATAAAGTCAGAGGATACAATGGCTTGTTGTGCCCAACAAATAATGTATCGAATGACCAAGGGTATACGCTTCCTGCTATGAATGACCAGCAAATCTATGGGAGGGTTCAATTAAACAGAATTTTCAAATTATGATGATTTATTTATAATGATGTTTAAAGTGAGAAGCAAAGAAGGAGAAAAAAGATAGAAAGAGATTACAAAAAGAAATTACTGAGAAAAGAAAAAAAAAAAAAATACGTCCTTTGTTCATCAATTTCCCATTGGCATCTCCGGGTATACTGTCACACGTTCGTCTCACTAGTACACTCTGCACCACTGCTTGCAAAAACAGTCTAGTGTTCCCAATACGAACTGTAGACCACGCCCGTCCATTGTAAACCAAACACCAATGATTTTATATCGTCCCGTTTATACCGTCACTGCCACCCCATATAGTTTAGCCCAGTTTAGTTTCAGGAATTCAGATTACGTCCATAAATTACAATTTCAGCTTCAAGGCCTGAAATAAAGTAACTGTGTCTTAACAACAAAATAACTGATAGTGTCGCAGTTTATCATAACGAAATCTCCTGCAGCTATGCACGTCACAACATCCAATTGCAAATAACCTCCCACAATTCCGTACCCCGGAACTGTATTAGTTTATTCGCTAGATTGCTTGTACTATACATATAAACTATAATACTCCAGTATCTACATTGAAACATTTATTCACATGTACGATACAGTTAAACCACATATGTCGCGAACTAACCCTAGTTCCTTACCCAGCGACATCACAAGCAAATCTCCGACATGCATCCACAATTCCTCACCCAGGAATTGGTCCTGCCAATCTATGACCAAATTCATAGAAAGCCATTTCTCAGAATACGATAAATCTTGCGAGACAATCTTGTCACAATATTAAACTTTTCTTAAATGACATCACTAATTTCAGTAATAGCAAATATTCTTAATGACGTCATTAACGTCAAATCTAAGCGTTACGTTACTATAACGTAAAACTTAAAATCTGAAATTTCCAGTCTTACAGCTTTGTTCCGAGTCAACATTAACTTCCTTTATGATGAGATGATTAGATAACAAAACATAACATGAAACTAAATGTACGTCAATGACAATAACGTCGCTACAAGTAACGTAGCACATAACAGAAATTTCCATTTTACAACTTTGGTTGACATACATACCGCGCAATGTCATTCTTACGCGAAATTTAATACATAAAAACTAAACCAATGCCGCTTCACGGCAACGTAGCGTGCAGAAATATAGAAATCTTCATTTTTACAACCCTATCAATGTGCTTTCCACCATAATGAGCTACATTATTATGGCTATACAATCTCACTGTACAAAATGTATATTTATGAACTGTTATAACTTACCGACGGCCGACTACTCAGACTGGCGCTGACCATAACCAGGTGTACCAGATAAACCCATATCCAAACATCTCAAATTCATGCCCAATCTTTACATTCTTCCGATAATTCATATTGATTTAACACAAAATAAGCTGCCTATTTATACGCATAAGTTTGTGAACATTTCCCTGAAAACCATACCGTTTTCCATCATATATTCCAAAACCATTCATCAGAACATGTGAATAACCCACCGTGAGCAAGTGAATAACAATACTAAATGCACATCCACTGACAACCACACCCAGATCAGCTTGCAAAAAGTTATATTGCTAACCATAAAATCGGCAATACAAATTTTCTCTGGATTATACCTCAAGGTGTAAATCATATGATTCAAATCCCCGGACTTCATGTTTTCGTTAAAGCCGTGTCACTCTCAGAAACCATTTATGGCAAACTGATAAAACACGAATCTGAGCCCAGTACAGAATCCAATTAAACTGCACATAATGCCAATTTCCACGCCACAAATCAACAAATACCATAACACAAAAAGACTGTTAAAATATCACAATTGAGCATAAAACTCTTCATGGCACAAATATTTTTTGCCGTGTCTAACATACATAGATATCCTTCACAATGCAGTAAACATGTCATGTTTACTCCTGTGTAAGAGTTTCCAAATACCTATTATGCTCAACTAAACATTTAAAAGAAATCAAACAAATTATCCAAACCCCACAAACAGCAAAAGTACATTTTTTATCGTGACATACCTTCCCCCTTTTGAAGTGTGAAGCATCTCAAAAATGCGTAACACTAGATCTACGCGATAAAAAATTTACTAAATGAAGTCATATCTAGAGAATCATACTTGCAAAAACCTGCTTCCACGTATCGCAATCTAAATCTTTTATGATAAATGGAACATACTCGGATCTCGGAGGAAACTGCAAAGCTGCTTTCTTGCCCTTGATTCACTACATACGCAACAAATAGATAACCTTAATGCACAATACTCATGTTTCACAGAGTAACACTAATTGAAGTCATATTTAGAAGATTATACTTTCAAGAACCGTACCCCGATTACCGCGAACTTAAACTTTCCATGACAATCGGATCTATACTCGGATTCCGGAGGAAACAGCAAAAGCTATCGGCGTTAACCGTAATCCACTAAATACGCGACAAATAGTCTGTTCCGCCTTCCTTGCTTTCCATCTTACATGTCACGGACTGACTCTACTTAATATAAAGTCAGAGGATACAATGGCTTGTTGTGCCCAACAAATCATGTATCGAATGACCAAGGGTATACGCTTCCTGCTATGAATGACCAGCAAATCTATGGGAGGGTTCAATTAAACAGAATTTTCAAATTATGATGATTTATTTATAATGATGTTTAAAGTGAGAAGCAAAGAAGGAGAAAAAAGATAGAAAGAGACTACAAAAAGAAATTACTGAGAAAAGAAAAAAAAAAATACGTCCTTTGTTCATCAATGTCCCACACACTTTCCCATTGGCATCTCCGGGTATACTGTCACACGTTCGTCTCACTAGTACACTCGACACCACTGCTTGCAAAACAGTCCAGTGTTCCCAAAACGAACTGTAGACCACGCCCGTCCATTGTAAATCAAACACCAATGATTTTATATCGTCCCGTTTATACCGTCACTGCCCCATCATATAGTTTAGCCCAGTTTAGTTTCAGGAATTCAGATTACGTCCATAGATTACAATTTCAGCTTCAAGGCCTGAAATAAAGTAACTGTGTCTTAACAACAAAATAACTGATAGTGTCGCAATTTATCATAACGAAATCTCCTGCAGCTATGCACGTCACAACATCCAATTGCAAATAACCTCCCACAATTCCGTACCCCGGAACTGTATTAGTTTATTCGCTAGATTGCTTGTACTATACATATAAACCATAATACTCCAGTATCTACATTGAAACATTTATTTACATGTACGATACAGTTAAACCACATATGTCGCGAACTAACCCTAGTTCCTTTCCCAGCGACATCACAAGCAAATCTCCGACATGCATCCACAATTCCTCACCCAGGAATTGGTCCTGCCAATCTATGACCAAATTCATAGAAAGCCATTTCTCAGAATACGATAAATCTTGCGAGACAATCTTGTTACAATATTAAACCTTTCTTAAATGACATCACTAATTTCAGTAATAGCGAATATTCTTAATGACGTCATTAACGTCAAATCTAAGCGTTACGTTACTATAACGTAAAACTTAAAATCTGAAATTTCCAGTCTTACAGCTTTGTTCCGAGTCAACATTAACTTCCTTTATGATGAGATGATTAGATAACAAAACATAACATGAAACTAAATGTACGTCAATGACAATAACGTCGCTACAAGTAACGTAGCACATAACAGAAATTTCCATTTTACAACTTTGGTTGACATACATACCGCGCAATGTCATTCTTACGCGAAATTTAATACATAAAAACTAAACCAATGCCGCTTCACGGCAACGTAGCGTGCAGAAATATAGAAATCTTCATTTTTACAACCCTATCAATGTGCTTTCCACCATAATGAGCTACATTATTATGGCTATACAATCTCACTGTACAAAATGTATATTTATGAACTGTTATAACTTACCGACGGCCGACTACTCAGACTGGCGCTGACCATAACCAGGTGTACCAGATAAACCCATATCCAAACATCTCAAATTCATGCCCAATCTTTACATTCTTCCGATAATTCATATTGATTTAACACAAAATAAGCTGCCTATTTATACGCATAAGTTTGTGAACATTTCCCTGAAAACCATACCGTTTTCCATCATATATTCCAAAACCATTCATCAGAACATGTGAATAACCCACCGTGAGCAAGTGAATAACAATTCTAAATGCACATCCACTGACAACCACACCCAGATCAGCTTGCAAAAAGCTATATTGCTAACCATAAAATCGGCAATACAAATTTTCTCTGGATTATACCTCAAGGTGTAAATCATATGATTCAAATCCCCGGACTTCATGTTTTCGTTAAAGCCGTGTCACTCTCAGAAACCATTTATGGCAAACTGATAAAACACGAATCTGAGCCCAGTACAGAATCCAATTAAACTGCACATAATGCCAATTTCCACGCCACAAATCAACAAATACCATAACACAAAAAGACTGTTAAAATATCACAATTGAGCATAAAACTCTTCATGGCACAAATATTTTTTGCCGTGTCTAACATACATAGATATCCTTCACAATGCAGTAAACATGTCATGTTTACTCCTGTGTAAGAGTTTCCAAATACCTATTATGCTCAACTAAACATTTAAAAGAAATCAAACAAATTATCCAAACCCCACAAACAGCAAAAGTACATTTTTTATCGTGACATATACCCCCTACTCATGTTAGGGATAGGCCTTATCCAGAGTTACTCACTCATGGCCCTTTTCTCAATATACCCCCTACTCATGTTAGGGATAGGCCTTATCCAGAGTTACTCACTCATGGCCCTATTCACAATATACTTCCTACTCATGTTAGGGATAGGCCTCAACCAGAGTTACTGACTCATGGCCCTATTCATAATATACCCCCTACTCATGTTAGGGATAGGCCTCATTCAGAGTTACTCACTCATGGCCCTATTCACAATATACCCCCTACTCATGTTAGGGATAGGCCTCATCTAGAGATACTCACTCATGGCCCTGTTCATAATATACCCCCTACACATGTTAGGGATAGGCCTTATCAAGAGTTGTTTGCTCATAGACCACATGCCCAACCCACATTTACTGTAGGGAATAGAGGCCAATTAGGTCATTTAGACCATATGCCACCCTCACACTTTGAGGAACAGCGGTTCATAGAACCTTATAGGGCTCATGTCCTAACCCCACCCACACACTATAGGGATGAAAGAATTCAAAGATCTTATGATCATATGTACCCTACTGCACCCACACAAGTGAATGGAATATATTCAAAGCCAGTCCTTACATCCCAGGCTAGCCCCACTTGTGTAAGGGAAGACACTCAAGGTTACAGTCAACTAAACAAAGTTGAAAATGCTATGCAAGGCTACAGTCTGAGTCAGCCTATGCAAAATAGAACTGCAACCCAAGAGTATGGGTATTCAAACGAAACTGCAACCCAAGGTTACAGTTCACCAAATAACATTGACACTGCTACTCATAGGTACAGTCAATCAAATCAAATTGAAACGGCAACTCAAGGGTACAGTCAGCCAATTCAAAATAAAACTGAACATCAAGGTTACATTCAACCAAAAGAAATTGAAACTGTTACTCATGGATACAGTCAATCAAATAGAATTGCAGCAGCAACTCAAGGTTACAGCAAATCAATGCAAAATAAAACTGTAACACAAGATTACTGTCATCCAAATGAAATTAAAACTGTTGCATCAGGGTACAGTCAATCAAATCAAATGACCCATGAGGTAAAGCATCCTACCAGCAAGGAAGCTAAAACAGTTAAGCACAATTTAGAGTTAGCAGAAATATTACATAATACTCAAATTGCCTTAGCTAAACTGTATTTAACTCAAAGCAAAGACGAGCAAAGCCGTATTGAATCCGAATCTGAATCAGAAATTGAAATTAATGAACAAGTTATAGAACCAGATTCATGTGATTCATTGCTAAATGACTGTCAAAATTATATCAAATCACAAAACACTGAAACAGAATCAAATGATTCATTGCTGAGCAGCTGTGAAAATGAGTTAAATTTTGAAATCATGGATACAAAATCAGATCAGATCATAAATGACATTGAAATTGAGCAATGTAATCAAATTCTACAGCATGGGATCAAATCAGAAAGTTTGAAAAGTAACCATAATTCTGAAGATGTTCAGTATGCCTGTTCAAATTTTGAAATGAAAAGCACAATAAAAGACATTAACTCAATACAAAGTCAGCTGCTTGCAGCAATACCTGATCCTGAAAATGTGTATTCACCTGAGCAAATAGTTTCTGCTCAGAGTTGTAATTTGAAATCACAGGAGCCAGGGTTCAGTGGCAATGACAGTGTGACTGACAAATTTTGCTGTAACAAATCTGATAGAGAGACCCTTGTTGAGTCTGTGATGAGTGACATAACATACTCAGACAGTCCTCTCTATTTAGATAGACTTTTCTCTGAGCATGCTGAAAGAAGCATTCCAGTAAAAGAGATAGGACTGATCTCGAGGCCGGAGTTTCAGTCCAGAGCAATTCTGAAAGGCCATACAATGATATCAATGACACAACTCAGGGATCAGATATCAAGTATGAGGGAGCATTCATTATGCTTGCCTTTATATTTGAGCTCATATCAGAATATCTGTGTCCTAGAAGTTGTCAAAGACAGTTCACATTTGCTAATGCAACAGCATCTTTGATATGTGATAGTCAGAAACTAGGTCAAAGAGTCTTTGACATAAGCATGTCTAATCAGACTTGTCTTTTGTCATTGACCAAATATAGAATATGTGACAGCTCTCTTGCCGAATACAGACCTGATTAATTATTACCTTTTAAAATTAGTATTTGTCAGTGCTGACAAAACTTATAAAATACAGACAAATTAAAAAAATCAAATAAAAAGTAGTATAACTTTAAAATCAAATAAAAATGTTTGTTTATTTTAATTACATAAGTCTGTAGTCAAAAGCATTGATTGTAAATATATGGATTGGTTAGAGATGCCAAAATTCATATTCAGAAAACAATGACAATTATATTTCATACTCATTGAAATATGAGTATATTTTAAATATTTCTAAATTGTCTTGGCAAATGGTACAAAGACATCGGTTCCTGATGGCTATGAGTGTTGGTTCAGCTGATGACATAGGTCTTTGGTACAACTGATGATGACAATCTTTGGTACAACATGTCAGTCTTTGGTACAACATGATGGTGTTTGAAACAAATTACATTGAGATGTTTGGTACACATCATAAATTACATTGAGATGTTTGGTACACATCATATCGTACATTGCTACATGGGATAGCATATGATTATCTACAGCCCAGCTGATGATAGAATGCCAACTGAATGATGATTACTTTGTTACTTTGGTATATGGTGTACAACGTTTACGTTTTGGTATATGGTACAACCTGTCTTTGGTAAATGGTCATATGGCGACCTTGACAATCAAATACCATCTGCGATTAATGGGATACATACTGGTAGATGCTATGGCAATGGTACAACTTGATGTTTCCTTTCGATGTTGACATCCTGTGTACATAATGCTAACGTTATACAAAGCATTATCCTACCCCAGATGTGAGATGGTTTAGATGATGTCCACTAGACGGTTGATGAGACGAAGCCTGATGTCGCTGACAATCGCTGTCCAGATGTGATCCGATGCTGATGACCATGATGCTTACAAAATTGCAATTTTGAAATTCATTGTATTGTCATACTGTTGATTTTTGTTTTCCTTAAAAATATTGCATATTTTTATCAGAAAGAATGAACGAATGTAGTAGGACTGCTTTGCAGTGATTTTGAAATTTATCTACATTTGCCTATTTAGAGCAATTTTCATTTGAAAAGCCATAACTTGTTAAAAGTTTTACTTGAATTTCAAGGGAAGTAACTTTAACTTTGGCAATTTCATTTATGAAAACTTGATTTTTTGTCATAAATTTTACTTTCTATAAGTAATTCTTGAATTGAATTACATTTCTTAGTTCAAATGCAATGATTAATTGATAACATTTTGTGAAATTTGTTTACACTAAAATTAGTGATTTTGTACTTTGCACCTTTTTCTAGTGTAATTGAGTTTGATATACCTTTCGATCAAATCAATATTTTGATGGCTTAACTATGAAGTAACTTTGGCAAATACTCGCACGTATGTGTGTGCTGTCCCTTTTGGCCCTAGTTTTTAAATGTGAAAGGTCGGCACGCGATGTGATGTAAGGTCGGCATGCTATATGCTGTAACTCACGCCCAAACTTTGGATCCCTTTTTCTAAATTCTCCCACCCCCTAAATTAAGCCCATTTGGTTTCACCTCATATTTCATAACCAATCCGCTAAGATAATTCAAACTAAACACTAAAATGCAGCTTTAACTTAAATTCTGAATCAAATTCAGTTCATTACTTCATTAAATCACTTGGAATTCTCTTGTAAATAAAATAGTTAAAATCTAAACTGCATTTTCACTGACTTTGTTCCCCACAAAATAACCAACTTGTATCCTTGAGATCGAACCTACACTATACGGTCCACGGGGGTGACAGCGGCCAAGTCTAAGTCACCCTAGGCATACTTGTGGGACTCGGGTTTACCTTTTGTGCGTATCGCTCACCTGATCGCACCAGTTTAACCGGCTCTGTCCGTCGTTCAGTTTTTAGTGCTTATGCACTCGAGTTTACTCTAACATTTAGTGAGCGTTGTCCCGACCCACGGGCGTCCTACTACAAAATCGTCCAAAATCGAAAGCGGTTATTGTAAAGGAGATAGAGCAAGGTGTTCGCATATTTGACTCAAACAAACCAACATGCTTAGCTACAGACTGGTCGAAGAACGAATTTGGATTCTGGCTATTCCAGAAACATTGTGAATGCGAGAAAACAACCCCATTCTGTTATCCTGATGGTTGGAAGATAACATTGGTGGACAGCAGATTCACTAGTGCAACAGAATCGCGGTATGCACCTGTCGGGGGAGAAGCCTTAGCAGTTGCAGATTCCCTCGAAAAAGCTCGGTATTTCGTCCTAGGATGTAACAACCTTGTCGTTGCCGTCGACCACAAACCCCTTCTCAAAATCTTTGGGGATCGCTCTCTGGAAAACATACCTAATGCTAGACTACGTAACTTGAAGGAGAAAACATAACGCTATAAATTTAGAGTACCAGGCGCAAAACACAGAGCCGCGGATGCTGTATCGCGCCATCCTTCAGGTGATGCAGAAACCACCGTGCTTGTTGACGACATTTCATCAATCCACTGCAACCCTGATAGTGACTCCCCACTGCCTACCCCACTCACATACTCCCCCAGTGATAGTGACACTAATGTTCCCCTTCCTGAAGACACTTTTGTGTCACAAATGTACTCTTCCGCTGTGCAAGCAATCACCAATTTGCAATGTGTGACATGGGATAAGGTTCGTATTGCAACATAAGGAGATGTCGACATGCATCGTTTAGTCGAAATAATAGAATCGGGTATACCGGATAAACGCACATCTCTTCCACCATCACTTCGTGAATACTTCCCCTTCCGCGATGAACTATCAACGGTTGATGGTGTTGCTATATACAAGGACCGCATCATAATACCACCATCTCTGAGAATGGACAGACTAACTGCCCTACACTCAGCCCATCAAGGTGTTACATCTATGATGTCTAGGGCAGAGACATCCGTTTTCTGGCCAGGCATAAAGTCTGATATCATCAATGTCAGAAATACTTGCAACCACTGCAATCGGATGGCCCCGTCACAACCAAGTGCTCCCCCAACGCCTACGGTATCCCCGTTATATCCATTTCAATGTGCAGATTTTTTCCACCACAAAGGATGGAACTACCTTGTAATTGACGACAGGTACTCAAATTGGCCAACAGTCGAAAGAGCAGCCAATGGTTCACAAGGTCTGATCGACTGTTTACGTAAAACTTTTGTGACCTGAACTAGCATCAGATGGCGGACCCGAATTTACAGCAACCAGTACACGAGAATTCCTAAAAACATGGGGTGTTCATCGTCGACTATCATCTTTTGCGTTCCCACACAGCAACTGCAGGGCAGAAGTTGGTGTAAAGACTGTGAAACGCATGATTACTGACAATACTGGCCCAAATGGGGAACTGGACACGGATTCCTTCCAGCGTGCCATACTTCAATATAGAAATACCCCTGACAGAGACACGAAACTTTCGCCAGCTATGTGTGTCTTTGGTCGATCTGTCAAGGATTTTATACCGATTTTACCTGGTCACTACCAACCGCATGAAACGTGGACTGATACACTGACACAACGGGAAGCAGCGTTACGTAATCGCCATGTGAAAATAGCAGAACGCCTCAAGGAACATACGAAGTGTCTGCCACCTCTTCGCGTCGGGGATCTTGTGCGCATACAAAATCAAACAGGTCGTCATCCTCGTAAATGGGACAAAACTGGATGTGTGATAGAGGTCCGCCAATACGATCAGTATGTTGTACGGGTAGACGGATCTGGAAGAGTTACTACCCGAAACAGGAAGTTTCTCAGGCAATATACTCCAGTATATCCTCCCGCAGCTCGCCATACTATCGATACTGACCTTCGTAGTCCGATTACAAACCTGTCATCCCAATCCCCGCTTTCACGTGTGTCGTTACCGTTTAACCATACACACTTGAAACCAGCACCTCGACACACTGTTGAACCTAACCTACGAAATTCAATCACACTACCGGTTACTTCTGTGAAAACTCCAGTAACGACTGTGCCACAAGAAGTGCCAGAGACTAATGTTGAAAACCTTAGTGGTGAAACTGATCCAACTCCACAAACACCATATTCACCAGTGGTTCCATTACCGACAACACCAGTTCGAGTTAAATCTCCAGCAAAACAGACAATCGTCCCAGATACGATACTACTCCCCCAACAAAGTGGAATACCAACAACCCCGCGGAGATCATCGCGTGCTCGATCTGAACCATCGTGGCTTAGTGATTATGTGCATTCAATGGGGCAGAATAATCCCCTGGCTGGAGGGCAGTCTAACCCGATGAAGGCCAAGCCACCTTAACATGTAGTGTTCTTTGGGTGTGATTTCCAAATTACTTCTTCATTTTTGTTCAGATTCCTGGACAAGCAACCAGATTCGTTTTTAGACTAGTCAAATTTCTCTTATTATTGTGTTAATTTGTCAAATTGTAATACTTGTCAAGTTCGAAGTATCACAAATGACTCAGGAGGGGATAGAGGGATATGATTCATTATATGACATGACAAATATTAGTTTACTGTATTCCTATGTTTCAGATCTCCATCATTCTAGATGTCAATTAAAGATATCAGGAAACAGTAGTCGTACTCATTTATGTGTAAGTTCTCTGAATCTGCCAGATACTCCATACACCTCATAAAGAGTATAACGTGAAGTTTTTTTTTATTTGTTTTTATATGGTTTTTATATATTGTTTGTTTGGTGTGCTATTTTGCGTCCCAGTCAACAGTTATGGCCATGTCGGGGTCTTGCCTCCATTTTATGGGAATTCTAATCAAAACTGGAATGTCATGACATGCGAAATCACTTGCGAATTTCTTTTTAGCATAAGGAGTACACGCTAACAAAATATTAAAAGGGACACGATAGTGATACTGGGGGCATCCGATCTTCGGTACCTCGTAGCACTTCCTTTAAATAGATTCTTGTCTACAGTAAAAACGAATAAAAATAATAATAATAATAATAATAATAATAATAATAATAATGGTAATAATGCACTTGTTAAAAACGCGGTCACGGATTTTGTGTTTTTGTTTTCGTTTTGAATTATACCGCCTCGCAAAGTGCGTGTGACGTCACCAGTTCCACGTTTCCGGTAGCAGATTTGTGATCAAACAAGATAGACTAGCTGTTAAATATATGCGAAATATATGCGATATTTACAGGGTTCACGAAACTTGTGAAGCCCAAATACAGGACCTTCGATCAGACCTACTCTGAACATTTTTTTACCTGACCAACAACAAGAGTCATGACATGTCTCCAGACCTTCAGCTGTTCTTTACAATCTACATTTATAGATCTATACAGTATCTATCTATCTTCTGATACTGACTAACTGAGTCGATCAATTTCTGATCATCACCTCAGGTGTGGGGTGGGTGGCTAAATTTAGAATTTAGTCAAGGGAAAATTAAACATTTGGGGTGGACCATTAAAACTATTTACAAGATATAGATGAGAGGCATACTAAAACGCATGCCTCTGGGCCAATGATTTAAATAGAAGCCTTAAATTCCTCAATGGTCTTAGATAGGACCACTGAAGAAGGGAGACTATTCCAAACCGGAATAGTTATGGGGAAAAAGGAATTTTTCAGGGCATCACTATAGGTAGTTGCGAAATCTCACTCCGCTATATTACACATATGTTCCATATCTCTTCGTTGCGATCCCAGTTGGTTTTTCAATGGTGAAACGAAGTGTCGATAATTGCAACTTTTTCAAGATAAATCAAGAAGAATACACTTCACCGATGCGTTACTAACATGATTATTGTGCTTTTAGAAAAAAATCCAACCTTTTCTGTCCGTTTGAGCGATTTTATTCTCGTTTAAAAACTTCTGGCTGTCATTCTTTCAATGCACTTAATCATCCGTATATGTTCGTATGTTTACGCCGAGAATTGACTAACGGCCATTTCCTTATATGGAAAGTTAATTGTCAATTAATATTTAATTGATCAATTAGTATAATGAAGCGCGTGTTGCAACGTCACGATGACGTCAAACGCCACGCGGCGAAATCAAAATGGCTGACCTGATTGACGTCATTTGTAGAAATGCATGCATATCATTGGACAAGGCCAAATCTTGACCTTTCAACTGGAATAAAAATTAATGTTCGGCATATGTGTTCGGCTCGTTCCGGAAACGGCCCCACACGAGTGAACACGATTGACAAACAGCTGAAAAATGAATCTGTTAAAAAAGAAGACACCGAATTTTGTGGAGAAAACTTGATTGTTAGAAAGTTAAATGTGTGTTTCATCAAATAACCAAGTATCGATGAGCATTTCTTTGTATTAACGATGGAATTCTAGGTGAAACAATCGATATGTAAAAACGGCTTATTCTCACCATCTTGATTTACGGATGGACACGAGGCTGAAAGTACATTCGGAATGGTGAAGAGACGTTTCGCTCCATGGAGATTGTACTCATCAGCCGAGTGTGCGAGTCTACACTATAGGCAAATGGTCTTGTGTATTGTGATTCATGTGATGCCCGAGTATGCCTTAGATTGGGTGCCGGGGTCAGGTATTTGTCTTTATCAAGAGACACTGTACCGGAGTGTATCTTGTAGAAGAAGGTTAAGGAGGACCGCTCCCTGCGAGACTCCAGGGATGGCCACTCAAGTTCGTCTAGCATTTCACCGACGCTACTGGTGTTCCTCCATCGCCTGCAGGTCCACCGGGCAGCAGTCCTCTGCACCTTCTCCACCATCTCAATCTGAGTTTCATGATAGGGATGCCAAATAGGAGCTGCATACTCAAGTTTAGGCCGAACCAATGTTTTGTATGCAACTTCCTTAGTATGCCTAGGTGCCAGTGCCAAATTGCGCCGAAGAAAACCCAAAGTCTTAGTTGCCTTGCATGTAATTTCAGAAATGTGTTGACCCCAATCAAGATCATCTGTGATAGTTAAACCGAGGTATTTAGCGGACTGAACCTGTTCTAATGTTTGCTGATGCAGTGTGTAATTGAAATCTATATGCCTGCTTGGATGTAGCCGCGTCACCCTCATTGAATGACATTTGCTAACATTGAATTTCATTTGCCAATCCATTTCCCATTTGGCCAAGCTATTCAGGTCATCTTGTAAAATTTGACAATCCAATGGTGACTTGACATTTCTGTATAAAACACAATCATCAGCAAATAGCCGAACAGATGACCTGATGTTGTCAGGAAGATCATTAATGAAAATAAGAAATAGGACCGGTCCTAAGACCGATCCTTGTGGGACACCAGAAAGAACCGGGACTGGGTCTGGGTCAGTAGCATTCCGAATGTGTCACACAGCTTCGTCCATGCCTACACTCACTGGGAAAAAATCCTGCTCACCACTTCGCACACTGATTGAAAAGATAGATATATTATTATTAAATTTTGTCGCCAGATGATATCCCATAACCCCCCCCCACACACACACACACACACACACACACTGATTTCCTACTTTAAATCTATATTTACTCATTCAGCTTACGTGTCTGTGCTCATTTTTCGGGCGCTTGCTTCAACCAATCAGAAAGCAGCTCTAGTGACATACCTCTAAGGTGCGCGTCGTGACGTCAAGGTCAAGTTTGGAGGCACTCACCATGTGCCGTCCATGTGTAATCCGTGTTTATTCAATCAGAAATTGTTTTGATCAAATGGAACCATCAAGGTCTGCAATGGAACATAGTGGAGTGAGGTTTCACAACTAGACATGCATGACATGAACTCGGGTTCCAGGACATCCAGTCTTGCGCTGCAATAATTTTTTGTCTGACCAAGGCTAATTTTTGTCTGAAATGTTGGATGGTCAGACAGACTTTCATGAACACTGAGTACATGTATACTGTTATTTTCAAGAGCAATTACTCACATTGAATCCACTACTGAACAATCCTGATTCCAATCCCCCCAATAAAATTCATCAGATTGGCACCGCTGTTAGGCCTAGGTTGAGGGCAAGGGTCCCTGATTAGAGCCTCAAATCAGTGGCCATTCACTGTGACCTTTGGAAACTCCTCAGCAGTGGTATTGGTCAGAAATTGATCAACTCTTACAAAACACATAAAAAAAACAGGATTGCATGGATTTACATGACATGCCAGTGTAACAGTCGAAGCTAGTACTTGAATGCAGAAGAGCCCGTCTATAACCTCTTTGCTCATCCATTGGAATACTTTACAAGTAAATTCCATTTATCGATACTATCCTATGTTGACTATATGTATTTTGCATACACAAGGGAATCAACAAAAATAAACTAGATTATTTTCAATTTTGTAGATAAAGTAACAGTCGCCATGGATCCAAGACAGGATGATTGGTCTGATAAAGGTAGGCTTCTCTCTTGAATGGTTTCAGTTCTGTAGGGATTATAATGATGAAAGGCAGATCTAATCATTTAAGAACAAGAGTGTAGAAAATCAGCTTGCATGATTGACACCTACAATGGAATTGTAATAAAGACTCAAATTGCATTTAAGGATGTTCGCTGCTAACATTTGACATTTCGGAACTTCCGGTTTTTCTTTTCTTGAATATCTCGTAAACGGTTGCAGATATTTTCCTAATATTTTATATTTGGATACATATTGATGATATGCATTGAATGAGCCATAAAAATTGTCAATCTAAGAAACTTCATTTTTTCACCCCATTTTCTGCAACTTTTCAGAAAATTTTAGTTGTCAGTAAAATTTAGGGGGTAGGGTAGATTAAACTTGAATATGGGTGGTTTTCAAAAAAATGAAGTATTTTTCAATATTAAAGCTGGACTGATAAGCTTTATACATATAAGGTCTCATTTATACCTTAAATGTGTGTTATCAAGGTGTCAAACTCCATGCAAAATTTCATAAAAAAAGATGGATCTATACCAGATTTATTCAGCAATATATACCTAAAAATGTCACAAGTGCAATGTTTTAGCGTGACATTTTGAGTAGTAAGTCATTTTCAAATGGTCAGAAAACAATTATCTGATTACCTAACAAAACAAAATCTCTAAAAAGTTACAAACAATTAGGTACATGTACTTGAGAGTTGCCAATGAAACATGCATGTATTTCGCCTTTGTTGCCTCTTCAGCATTTATAAATAATAACCATACCCCTAAAAATAAACTACAGTAAAATAGCTTAGCTTAAACTTGTGAAAGCCAGTGTTCAATCATTGTAAGCCCTGCATCTATTGTATGCTCTTACTGATCAAGTCTGATGTATCTGGGTTGATTATCAGAGGTTCTTCATCAAAAACCCTTTCTTATATTTTGAAAAGTAGCTGATCTAATCAGTTAACCATATTTGTCACAAGTGCAACGTTTTGTATTTCTTGATTGACCATATAAGCATATCATGTAAGACATGTTATTTTGCTTTATATTTTAGTCTAGCAGGTCAGAAAGAAACCAACAAAAACAACCCTTTGCCTACAGTATGCATATTGGTTTCTAATAATTAACAAAAGTGATGTCACAAGTGCAACGCATATTTTCTAGTCTAAAAAATTGAACGCTAATTCCTAACGATACATATTACTTTCACTCTTATAAATTTATATGGCAATCACAGGAAGCATTGTACACTTGTAAGATACTGTTCATCATTAAATACATTGATCATTTGAGTGGTTATGGAAACATTTATAAGTGAAGACAGCAATTTTAGGGTCAAATTTATCAAATAAATGTGTGAAAAAAATTTTTTTTGGAGAATTTTCTCAAATTAATGGCATAGAGTCTAGTCCCAATATAGGGTCTATCAAACTAAGAACAAATTTGAAACACAAAGTGTATGTTACAAATGTAGCACTACTTATAAGGTATATCACCAGTTTAAAAAATAAACAACAAAAAGCACATTAACATGAAAATCACAAAAATGGGTGTTGTCAAAAAGATTTGATTGTTGTTTTCTCTTATTTTGATATCCATAGAAAAACCAGCAACAAAAATTAAAAAGACAAATGCACATCTCAATTTTGACCTAAAATGGGTCAATGTCACACTTTTACATCATTTTTTTTGAAAATCACCCATATTACACATCTTAAAATTATTTGCACTAGTTCGATGTTTATTTTAGCAGCAGTATGTGTGTACATGGTCTTCTAAGTCAGTCTTTGTGTCTTTAGTGTGCTGGTTTTAAAATTTTAGGTGGTTTTATGAAATGGGCTTTTAGAAACAAAACAGCCGAAGAAAGGCTGAAAATGGCGATTTTCAAGTTGTTTCTTTTCTCTTATATGCTCACTACCCTATATATTTCTTTCTTTTATTCGAACAATATTAGCAAGTTCTATGTTATGTGAAAATACAAGAAAAAGTTTGAATCAACAAATATGAATTTGGCACATTTCAAAATATTGATTTTTTCCAACTTTTCAAGTATGGGGGTAGGGTTGAAAAAGGAATCGTAAAATTTTGTCATCCACTCCAAGTCGCAAATTTTTCTATGCTTTTGGTCCAAAATAGTCTGCGTTACGTAAGTAGTATGACTTTTGAAAGCATTCTAGGTGTATGTTTGTTCAAGACAGGTATGTTTCAAAGAATTAAAAATTAAATTAATTTTACCATTTAAAACATTGCGCTCAGAGATCTCATTCAGAGGCCTGTAGCTTGAAAAAATGCACACTACCCTATATTTGTTTTGTTTTCAAATGTCTTGTGTTGTATTTTGGAATCAAAAAAGAGTGGTTAGAAAAAAAGTTTGAATACTTTTTCATTGGCAGCGAACATCCTTAAGTTTTGATTTTTTGATTGAGAAATTAAAAAAATCAAAACTTAAATGCCGAATCTTTGTTTTAAGAAAATTTTGATCTTTATTCATATCTTAGAGAAACCACATGCATGATGATTCAAACTTTAACACATTTAGTATATCTATGTAGGTAGTTTAGCTTACAGTAAATGTTAGATACAAATACAGTGTTTTTAAAGAAAGAAGAAATTTTTAATGCATTTTGATTTAATGGAAAACAAAAACAACTAACCTTCTTCAAATTCTGCAGTCTTGGCGAAATCTTTTTACAGTCTGCAGGACATTTGTCTGACAGACTGCGACTTTTGCTGGACAAAACCAAGATTTGACAGACAGTCTTATAATTTATCAATGTAATCTTGGTATTTTTTGTTGAACATTTGTCGGACAGAATATTATATTCTGTTGGACAGAATTAAATTTTGCTGGTTTTGTCCAACAGACCGGCACTTTTCGCGAAGACTGATTCTGTTCTCATCAAGATGTTATTTTGCCAAACTTGTATCAGTTTCGAAGTTCAGAGAATGTGCAGTGTGCAGTCAGGTATTGGTTCAGCTCTTTTTTTTTATTTAAATTTTTCTTTATCTTTTTTTTTTCTGAGAAAGACTTGCAAACCATTACTTTTTTGACTGTTTAACTTTTAAAAACATGTCTGTTTTGCTGATCTATACTATGCAAAATAAATTTAGCAATTTTTGATGTTACACATATTTTTGATCACCTCACAGCAATTTTGGACATTTCTTTAATTCAAATGACAAGAAAAATGTCTTAGGCGCATGATACGATGAATTTAAAAACGCAATCCTTTAAAGAGGCTTCTGGAACAACCAACAAATACAGAAAATGTGTGGATGCAAAATTCGCAACCATTGAACACAATGCAAACAGCTGAATTTTGTTTAGTCCATTAGTCCTATTTATGAACGTTGTTGATTATGTGACAAGTGAGATTGGGCTTTTTTGGTACAAACTATACCCGCCAAAAAACGACGTCAACGTGCCGTCAATAGGTCGAAATTGTCTTAATTTCGGGTAACTTGGTTTCCTTTGATTTTATAAAAACAAAACAAGACAAACAAAGCACACTGTAGCCAATACCGTGGTCAGTAACACTTGAAAGATTCAGAGCCATAACGCGTCATGCTAGTGAGATAACGCCGACGTTAAACTCTTTATTTAAGCTCACGTTATAAAGCCAATATAGGGAATTTGGCAAACTCTCTTTATTTAACACATCGGTATGCATCAGACATTTAAACTCATTGCTGATTTTTGGGAAATTCCAGTTAGAAATGTAACTGTAAGGCGATAACGTAAGAGCAAAAGAAAAAACGTCGAATTCAAAAACTTACGATCTTAAGTTTTCGGCGATAAAATTTTGTTTCCAAACGTTTTAAATGTTTTCCTTTGATTTGATGACTAAAGAGTTGCTTAAGCATGACTTTGGTTTCCCACTTTAGGCAGACCTGCAAGTTTTGATCATGTGTCCTAAATTGTAACGTCACGTCAGTATCGCCGTAAGGTTTGATTTTTTCGAAATGTTTCACTTGGAAGCTCTTGCCGAAAGGTTTACCGCTTACGTCCATATTCCAAAATATGACTTTTATTCATTATGTGTAGAGACTGGCGAATGTTACGAAAATTGCTAAGTTTAATTTGCCTAGTATATGTGAAGAAGTAGATACAGAGTTGGGAAACAAAGTTAAATGTGTTTGCCCTTAAATTTTGGTATTTGGGACCTTTTCTTGCTTGAATCTAAAATACTCATTATTACCAGTCTACATTATGTGGTATTCACCTGTTGTTCGATTTTCTGCATTTGAGCCGCCTCGTGGGAAAACCAACATTGTGGTTTCCGAACAGGTCTGACACAAACCGACCTGTACAGTCACAGAAAAGAGCTAGACGCTTGAAATTTCGGATTTAAGTAGAAGAGGAACTGTACTATCCGGGTTGCGAAAACAAAGGCGCTGATCAGCTTCGCAGTTACTGCGAAGCTGATCTGCGCCTTTGTTTTCGCCTATGCAGATTGTTGGTTTTCCCATGAGGCGGCTCATTTGATTAGATGTTTTCTTATCATTTATTTACCAATTGAGCCGCATCGTGAGAAAACCGGATTTTTGCCTAGGCGAAAACAAAGGCGCAGATCAGCTTCGCGGTAACCGCGAAGCTGATCAGCGCCTTTGTTTTCGCTACTCGGATAGTACAATTCCTCTTCTACTTAAATCCGAAATTTCAAGCTTCTAGCTCTTTTCTGAGCTTGTACAGGCCGGTTTGTGTCGGACCTGGTCGGAAACCCCGAAGACCGGTTTTCTCGCGTCGAGGCTCAATTGATTGTCTCTATATACAGGTTGGTCCTGAATAATTGATCTGATTCTCTCTGACTACAACTGGGAATGGAGATTAATACATTGACTTTGTAAGTAAATGAGCTGCATGGTGAAAAGACCAGGTAATTATTGAAAAATAGTGAGTGCATCCAGTAAGGACTCAGATCAGCCAGAGAATGTAATATGTTTTATGAGGGAGTCTTTGCTAAACGGTACATATGATAAAATGGCTTTCTACTAAGGAGTGAATGGCAAAGCCTAGCCTAGACGAAGTGAGTAAAATATGCAGCTGCTATAATAGTGGTGAACTAGCTTCTAATGACTGCGTCAAGAAGCGTGGCAATCCAATGAATATCCATGAATATACAGCTCAATAGTTAACAATATTTTTGTCACCTATTTAAAGTTTCTTGAAAAGTGGTGTTCTAAGATGCTGAGCTGTGCATCATGCAAATGCATTCTATAAGTTTCTTTTATGAGTAATGGAAAATTTATGGCCTAAGTAATGCTCATATGTCCTGTATTCTGAAAACCGATGCTGGTCATTTGATTTATCAAAATAAGGGATTTCTTCTAAATCACTACAATGAGAAATGAGCAAAAATTAATTATCTTTAATTACCCAAAACATGATCACACAATTGAACATAATATTTGCGATTGCCACATGAAGTTGACAACAGTTGAAAGTTTACCTTTAATAATTTGAGCCGCCACACAAGAAAACCAACAATTTGCTTATGCGAAAACAAAGGCGCAGATCAGCTGTGCAGTAACTGCACAGCTGATCAGCGCCTTTGTTTTGGCTACACGGATAGTACAATTCCTCTTCTTCTTAAATCCGAAGTTTCAAGCTTCTAGCCTGCTCCTGTGACTGTACAGACCGGTTTGTGTCGGACCTGGTTGGAAACCTAAATTTTTGGTTTTCCCATGCGAAGGCTCATTTGATTTAAACTTATTTACCATTTTCATTTGAATATTGGTATTGAAATGATAACATTTTATTCAAGTGCTTATGGCCACCCCCATTTTTGACACTATTGTCCAAATATTTATAGGTGTTTGTATGTTAATTCATTCCATTGAGAATTTCTATAAATCATTAATTGATATTTGCGTCAATGTTTTGTAAATACTCAGAATTGTTTGGTATTTCCGAAAATAATTTTGCGTCATTGTTTGAAAATTGTTTGAACTTAAACATATATTTATCTATTGATATTTTTGTAATTTGATTCAAGTTCATTTCTGTAGTGTTTGTTTTTGTTTCTCTTGTAAAAACAGTCATCTTTCAGTTCTAGCTTTCTGCTTAGAAAATTCATATATTTTCTACTTTGTCATGATTTGAGCCACGGTGCGAGAAAACCAGATTTTTATACCCCCCCCCCTCCCCCCCCCCCCCCCCCCCCCCCCCCCCCCCCGCAAAAACGAAGTTTTAAGGGGGATATACTGTTTTCACGTTTACCGTCCAGGTCTCCGTCCGTCCTTAACACTTTGATTCCGTAATATCTTGAAGCCCCTTAGCCGGAATTTCATGAAACCTTGCACACACATAGATATTGATGAGGCAAATATTATGATAAAACATAAGGGGCTAGGGGCCAGTTCTGTGAGAGTTATTTCCCTTTGTAATTCTTAATTCTGTGTTCATATGCATTTGTATAGTGCCTTCATGGGCTGATCAACTCCTACCACAGTTTTCCATGAATAACTCTGAAACTTTACAGATACAATGGAGACATGTCTCACATTTGTATGAAGTAGTTTGATAGTGAAAAAATAATTTTTGACAAAATTACAACGGAGAGAACATAGACAATTTTCCATGAGCATTTTCTATTACAGGGGATGTGCATGTTCTATGGTAGTGGCTATAAGGGCCGATCAACTCCTACCACAGTTTTTGCTGGAGCCATTTGATACTTTGCCATCACAATACAGACACATTGGACATGTGCATGAAGAAATATTATTTTGGAAAAATAATTTTTAGCAAAGGGCCTGTTACAGGGTATGGGAAATTAACATGGGAGTTTGCCCACGCATGGAATTTTATGAAATTATGTGCATTAATTGTCTTGGTTATGACTGCTATAATAATGGTGTATTCCCTTGTAAATTCAATTCCACTGGCAAATTATGACGTAATATATGACGTCACTACGATAGCTAAGAGCACCCACTTTAAACGTTTCTATAGTGGTCAACGATTCATGAAGCAAATGTTGGAAGCTTTCCAGAAATAAAGTAGGCATTGGTAAGTTTGCTGATACTATAAATGACTTTGTTGGTATCAAGAAGGTGGCGGAGCAGTCATTTTCATGTACATGTAACTCCTATTTTCACGTGGTTATTTTAACAGAGGTAGAATTTGAATTAAAAATTTTCTGTGTTCCAGTCTTTGTCAAGATACCATTTTAATATAAAAACTGCCCGCATATGTTAGGAATATATTTATGAAATTTCACGAAAATCGTGGACCGGTAACATGGTGTTTTGTTACATTCATTACACATGACCCTTATTCATCAAAATGTTAACTTGTTCACTAATAATTACAAAGTACTTAAATAAATGATTTATGACTGTAGGAGTTTTACTGTAGGCTTATTATAAGCAATTTATATTATTATAGCATGATTTTTATGAAACCCAACACACAGACCTTATACCCTGTTACATAAGTTACCGTTTGGACAGTCTTAAAATAATTTAAAGAGTTCAATAAAGTTTTGTGTTTAAACATCACATTAGTATAACTGCAGGGTTTAAAATGCAATATTATTTATCTTCCTGAATTCAAAGTTGTCTCTCAGTACCCTTTCCATTTGTTACATATGTTACATTTAGCGCAAACATGTAATGTGGACAATTTTCATATGATCCGATCTTTAAGAGCTGATTTTTTTCTTCTTATTTTAAATGGATGTTAAATGTTACTAATTAATACACATGCTTAATCATGGGGCTGTTCAATTACATTAATCCTATTATTATTTAATTAGCATGTTACAAAATTATAAATTAAGAAATTACATTTCATTGAACATCACAATACATGTACTGCGATATTAATCTCAAGAAAAGATTATAAGTTCATAACCCAATCTGTTTTTCTGACATTTATTCATCATTCACCATGTTTTATTTTGATGCAAACCCTATCTTAGTACTTTTGCAGGCTTGTGCAACCGATAAGAACACATAATATGCAAGATTAATGTTTGTATAAATTTGTATGAAAGGAAGCTAGTTTGTCTACAAGACGTTTGTCATGATATGACACAACTTACTTTATAAAATCTAATTTTTACCAAGAAAATATTATCTTTAATATTCAGTTCTGAATGATGTAATGTATGTAACGTACAATATACGTTTAATAGGCTGAATAAGATCCAAAGGAATGTGAATATAGGAAGTGGACTTGCTTCAACGATGAAACATACTTCATAATCAGCCTAAATGCATATATTTTATAGGAGAGTTTGTTTTGATGTTTATTTTGCAAGCATTTATGTGGGTAACATATGTAACATATGTAATGCAGTGATGTTGCATTTGACTGAAGGCTAAATGCTTTAAATACTTATGGCATATGACTACAGAATTTTTGTCTGTTTTTATCTCATTTAAAGATCAAAATCAGATCGTTTGTTGAAAATCAAAGTTATAAAATTTGGGTACAGTAAGCGATATAGGAGGTACTCTAGCTTTCCCTCTAAAAATAAAACATGGAATTGGTATGTTAAAGTAATATACAGTGAACATTTGTCTATATTTTCACTTGTGTCTTTTACAATAAAATACTATTGGTCCAAGAGTGAGAAATAATAATATCAGATTCAGTTTGTCACTACGAGACAATTCCACATGGACCTCCATGTCTCACTCCTATATGAGAAGCATAACATATGATTATCAGTTAAACAAATTTAGACATCCTCTATTATTAGCTCACCTGAGCCGTTAGGCTCACAAGGTGAGCTTATAGGATGGCCATGATCCGGCGTCCGTCCGTCGTCCGTCCGTCCGTCCGTCCGTCCGTCCACAATTTCAAAGATCTTCTTCTCTGAAACCCCTTGGCCAACCAAAGCCAAATTTTATATGAAACATCTATAGGAACGGGGAATTAATGTGTATATAAGAAATCCAGGTCAGATGACCAAGATGGCCGCCATGCCCATATATGGTAAAAACCCTTCAAAAATCTTCTTCTCCAGAACCAGTGGACTGATTTCAACGAAACTTGGCATGAAGCATCGATGGCTCAAGCACTACAATGTATATATAAATCATGACCCTGTGATGACCTTGACCTGTTTTACGGCAAGGTCAACATAGGTCGCCAATGCATTTGAATGGGGAAAACTTTTAAAATGTCATTTAAAGTCAAAGTCTTGCAGGAAATGGGCAGTAGGACTGAATATTAATGATTCTGAAAAAAAATGGACCCCAGGGGCTCATATGCCCCCACCCCGGGGCAATATACATGTATAACACCATAATATTCAAACATCATCTCCTCTGAAACCACTTGGCCAATCAAAGCCAAATTTTATGTGAAGCATCAATAGGAAGAGGTAATTAACGTATATATAAATAATCCAGGTCACATGACCAAGATGGCCGCCATGCCCATATATGGTAAAACCCCTGCAAAAATCTTCTTCTCTAGAACCAGTGGATCGATTTCAACGAAACTTGGCATGAAGCATCGATTACTCAAGCACTACAATGTATATATAAATCATGACCCTGTGATGACCTTGACCTGTTTTACGGCAAGGTCAACATAGGTCGCCAATGCATTTGAATGGGGAAAACTTTTAAAATGTCATTTAAAGTCAAAGTCTTGCAGGAAATGGGCAGTAGGACTGAATATTAATGATTCTGAAAAAAATTGGACCCCAGGGGCTCATATGCCCCCACCCCGGGGCAATATACATGTATATTACCATAGTATTCAAACATCATCTCCTTTGAAACCGCTTGGCCAATCAAAGCCAAATTTTATGTGAAGCATCAATAGGAAGAGGTTATTAATGTACATATAAATAATCCAGTTCACATGACCAAGATGGGTGCAATGCCCATATATGGTAAAAACCTTTCAAAAATCTTCTTCTCCAGAATCAGTGGATCGATTTCAAAGAAACTTGGCATGAAGCATCGATGGCTCAAGTACTACAATGTGTATATAAATCCTGACCCTGTGATGACCTTGACCTTTTTTACGGCAAGGTCAACATAGGTCGTCAATGCATTTGAATAGGAAAAACTTTTAAAATGTCAATTAAAGTGATAGTCTTGCAGGAAATGGGCAGTAGGACTGAATATTAATGATTTTGACAAAAATTGGACCCCAGGGGCTCATCTGCCCCCACCCCGGGGCAATATACATGTATATTACCATAATATTCAAACATCTTCTCCTCTGAAACCGCTTGGCGAATCAAAGCTAAATTTTATGTGAAGCTTCTATGGAATGGGGGAATTAATGTATATATAAATATTATCTAGTTCACATGACCAAGATGGCTGCCATGCCCATATATGGTAAAAACCCTTCAAAAATCTTCTTCTCCGAATCTGGTGGACCGATTTCAAAGAAACTTGGCATGAAGCACCAATGGCTGAAGTACTACAATGTATATATGAATCATGACCCTGTGGTGACCTTGACCTATTTTACGACAAGGTCAACATAGGTCGCCAATGCATTGGAATGGGGAAAACTTTTAAAAAGTCATTTGAGGTGAAAATCTTGCAGGAAATGGGTAGTAGGACTAAATGAGCCGCGACGCGAGAAAACCGGTCTTCGGGATCTCCGACCAGGTCCGACACAAACCGGGCTTACAGTCTCAGAAGCAGGCTAGAAGCTTGAAATTTCGGAATTAAGAAGAAGAGAAATTGTACTATCCGTGTAGCGAAAACAAAGGCGCTGATCAGCTTCGCGGTTACCGCGAAGCTGATCTGCGCCTTTGTTTTTGCATAGGCAAAAATCCGGTTTTCTCACGATGCGGCTCAAATATTAATGATTCTGAAAAAAAAAAATGGACCTTAGGGCTCATATGCCCACACCCTGGGGCAATATACATGTATATTACCATAATATTCAAACATCTTCTCCTCTGAAACCACTTGGCCAATTGAAGCCAAATTTTATGTGAGGCATCTATAGGATGGGGGAACCAATGTATATATTAATAATGTAGGTCACATGACCAAGAGGGAGGCCATGCCCATATATGGTAAAAACCCTTCAAATATCTTCTTCTCTGAAACAATAGATTGATTTCAATGAAACTTGGCGTGAAGCATCCATGGCTAAAGTACTACAATAAATATATAAATCATGACCCTGTGATGACCTTGACCAAGTTTATGGCAAGGTCAACATGGGTTGCCCATGCATTTGAATGGGAAAAACTGTTAAAATGTCATTTGAAGGGAAAAACCAGCAAGAAATTGGCAAATGGACAGAATATTGATTATTCTGAAAAAAGAAAAACGGCCCAGGGTCTTCATAAGCCCCTGCACTGGGGTTAAATACCATAATATTCAAACATGTTTATTGGTATATGCAGCAGACTCAGGTGAGCGTTTACAGGACCATTGGTCCTCTGGTTTCCTCATTAGAATAATTCAGAGCTTTCAGCATTGATTCAACTGAAGGCAAACTGTAAGTCATTTGGACTCACTGCTGTTTTAGAAATACTTTAGATCGTTCTAAACCTAAAGAAAACAGTCAAGTGTGAAAACAGATAGTAGAAAACCATCATGAATAACATCTTTTTGGCAAAAGTAATCAAATCAAATCAAATCAAATCAAATCAAATATCTTTATTGGTTTTGAAATCCAGAAACAGGATTGTTACCAACTACATACAAACATACATAATACTAAACATACAAACAGCAAACAATTTAAATATGCCAGGGATTTTTTTGGCAATTTTGGGAAGGGGCCCTAGGGCCTTTCTGATTGGGAAAATTAGCGACGTAAACCCTGAATTTGGGAAATTTTCAGGAAAATTCAAAATTGATAATATTTTCCAGGTTGACATAGTTAATCAAGCTTATGCATTTAGAATCATTAATAATGGCATAAAATCAAATTTAAACAGCATTTCAAACAGCAGAACTTGAGTTTCACAATGAATTTAACTTGAGTAAATTATTTTCAGCTGTGATTGGGAATTTTTTTCTCCAAATTGGGAAAAAAGTCACCTAAATCTCATTGGGAATGGGGCCTTATTTCGGCCCCTGAGACACCCGAAAAAAATCTCTGTATGCATTACATTAGTATCTCTGATTAACTTAATACAACATTTTATGGTATCTATTACAAAATTAATGACTGGAATGGTATCTATGACTACAATACTAAAATGGTATCTATGATCTTAATAATATACAACTATGACTAAGATGATAAAAGGTATCTATGACCAACTTAATACAACATTTTATGTTTCATCTATGACCAAATTAACGACTGGGATGGTATCTATGACCTTAAAAGTAAGCAATGGCCAGGAGCTGCTGCAATTAGAACCAAGGTTCAACCTAATATCCCACGTGGAAAACAAGCGAAATAACAAATATTTACTTGTACAAAGAGAATGTACAGTTTGACAAGAGAATGGCTATTTCCCAACAGGTGGCCACTCAGTTACATAAATGTAACTACATGTATGCCATTCTGGATTGTCTTAGCACAATGCGTGTCAGAAATGTGCATTATGGTCATAATCTTAAACCTTTTTTGCGATGTTTTGGATCAATTTCAACATTTTGTTAAAATTATGAAAAGTGACATACATGTATACAATGTAAGAAATGACAATGTTACCGGCTTTGAATTATCATGAAATTTTGCTCATATCAAGAGGATATACATGGCATGTTTTTATGCAAATATGACTGGAACATATTTATTTTTTAAGTTGAATTTTGTATTTTTTGTAGATTTTCGAGAAAAAAAATGAGAAATTTTATAATTATTTAATCAGGAAATCAATCTAATACTTCTGTAAAATGATTTTACTGTATACGTATAATGCCTGGGATGTTCTCGAGCCAATCCACTTGACAAATCTTAGAAAATTATAAAACTTAAATTTTAGGACACACAAAGATGAGGGCAGGTATCATGTCATTGTGGGAGTGAGCCAAGGTTGTCTCCTGAGTCCTATAATTAATTATTTAATTCAATATATACATTTTCGTAGCTCATATATGATGACCTACTTATGTGTAAAATTTAAAGAGAATCCATGCGTGGGCACATTTGTAACACCCCCTTTGCAGCTTTGTGAACTTAGACAATTTTTGTGCATTGTTTTCAACATAGGTTCCATGGTAGTGCTTATACGTGACGATAAACTCCTACCACAGTTTTTGCTGGAGCCATTTGATACTTTGCCATCACAATACAGACACACTGGACATGTGCATGAAGAAATATTATTTTGGAAAAAATAATTTTTAACAAATTTGCAGCTTTGTGAACTTAGACAATTTTTGTGCATTGTTTTCAACATGGGTTCCATGGTAGTGCCTATACGGGCCGATCAACTCCTACCACAGTTTCTGCTGGAGCCATTTGATACTTTGCCATCACAATACAAACACACTGGACATGTGCATGAAGAAATATTATTTTGGAAAAATAATTTTAAATAAATTTGCAGCTTTGTGAACTTAGACAATTTTTGTGCATTGAACTGAAGGTTATCCTAATGCGCAGCTCATTTCATAATTTGATAGGATTTTATTGTTTTTTTTTGCCAATATTAATGGTGGAAATTATTTGCTCTTTGAGTGACCTTTTGTAAAGTTATCCAATAGTTAGTAAAAAATATTAGATTGCATAGGTAATGGGCTAAAGTCAATCTGTCTTAATTAAATCTGATCAATTTTCAATAAGTTCTGTAAATGGACTTTTTCTCAGCCACCACATTCATTGAATCAAACAACATATGAGTAACCACGTCCCGAGGTTATAAAACTTTTTTCATGCTCAGCTCAGCTGAGACTAAAACTTATCCTGCTCATAAATGTTAAAATGCCAACAATTGTTGGCATTTTAACATTTATAAGCAGGATAAATTAGACTTTGGACTTCTAAACCTTTAACTTCAATATATTTGGACTATTTCAGTATTTATGAGGAATTGTTATTTCAAGCTCAGCTGAGCTGAGCATGAAAAATGTTTTATAACCTCGGGACCAGGTTTATTTATTATAAGTCTGTGGTAAGCTGGTAACTGGTAAATGCGTATACTTTCCCAGCAGGCACCTGACGTCTGTTCGACGTCAGATATTGGTTATATTTTGGTCTCGACGTCATATAACCAATTTCCAACGTATATCAGACGTCATTTCCTGACGTCTTTTGGACGTCTGGATTGGACGTTGTTTTGACGTCCAACTAGTTCGTCAGTTAGACGTCGTAATCAAGACGTGATTTAGACCTTGTGTTTTTCATACTTCTGACCATGTGTGGTGTGCAAATTAATGAAACCTCACTTTGGGTAAAAATCAGATCATTCGTTTCGTGTGTTTCTTTTGCTTTCTTTCTTTTTTCTTTTTTTCTATGTTACTTCCAGCAGACATTTGACGTCCGTTGGACGTCAGTTTGACGTCAGACTCCAACGTCATAATAACGTTGGAGTAAGGTTGATTTTGAAAGTTTGTTTGTTGTCAAAACTAGACGTCAATGTGACGTGCTAAAGCCAACGTCGGTTTAACGTCTGAAAGCTGACGTCAATCCGACGTCCTAAAAACGACGTTTGAATTAATGTCATATAAATAGTTTAAGGTATATATTTTTTCACATTTTTGAATAACAGTGGATTCAGAAGAGCAGTGATGCACTTTTGATAGTCCCTTTCACTCCTTTGATAGAGTTTTTCGGGACATACACAATGTTCAAGATATTAATTCAGCCTGATGTTGATACATCTTATTTAAGCAAAATTTTATTGCTTTATGGTGCTAAAACCAATAAGACATTAGTGTGAGAAATAAGATTATTCTGAACAAATAATTATTTAAAATGGTGAAATAAATATTAAAATATACAAATTTTATTTTCATCTTAATTGAAAGTTTGATAATTTAGTGAAAGACTTTATTTTGATTAATAAATAATCATTTTTTCTACATTAATTAAGCATGAGGGCGAAATATGGGATTTCCCATATGAGACTCAGATATATCTTTTAAGTGGCAAGATTGAAATTATTATTTGAATTTTATATTTTTACATAATATGTGTAAGAAATTATGTCAGTTTAAGGGCAGCTAACTCTGACGACATATACGAAAAACACGTCCCAAGCAGGCATCTGACGTCAACTTGACGTCGGATATTGGTTGTATTTTGGTCACGACGTCATACATACTCATTATTACTTCAGTAACTTGATCTGATGGGTCGGATCACGTCGAGTAGCTGCGCCAGGAAAGACCAGATCACGCGAGTCGGAGACGAGCGTAATCAGGTCTTTCCTGGCGCAGCTACGAGACGTGATCCGACCCATCAGATCAAGTTACTGAAGTAATAACGCGTTTATCATATACCTACAAAAGTAATCAGCCACAAGAATTCAAATCGTAAATTTGCGACGTTATGACGACGTACCATACGACGTTGCGTCAAATCTTTGATGACGTAACATTGTGCCAGTTCTTACGTCAAAGCTAGAAAAGTCGTTAATTTTTTGTTAATTATGTTGCTTTGATGACAAGCGAACCTCTTTAACTTCTGAAACAGTTGTTGTTTTATAAATTAAAATAGAAATTACTCTGGCTGTCATTCAGATTTAGATGCCGGCTTTAGGTGCTGGATTTATATTGTTGGGTAAAAAATGGAGAATGGTGATACGGAATCGTATCAGGACAGTGTGGTGATACAAGATGCCGTATTTTTGTCTCGGAAAATGGGTAGTATCAATGGTTATTTTTGGTAGGTATATAATAAAACCAATAATCAACGTCAACCTGACGCCCAGTCCTGACGTCAGTGGACGTATTGATATGACGTCGAAATGACGCCGGATTCAAACGTAAGTCTAACGTCATATGTCGACAGAGTTAGCTGCCCTTGAACTGACATAATTTCTTGCGCAAATTATGTAACAAAATCAAATTCAAATAATAATTTCAACATTGCACTTTTAAAAAAGTCATATCTAGGTCTCATATCGGAAATCACATATTTCGCCCACCATGCTTAATTTAGAAAAAATAATTATTTGTTAATCAAAATAAAGTCTTTCACTAAATTATTAAACCTTCTATTAAGTCGAAAATGAAATTTGTACATTTTAATACTTATTTGACCATTTTAAATTATTGATTGTTCACAATAGTCTTATTATTTACACTAATGTCTTATTTGTTTTAGCACCATATAGCAATAAAATTTGACATAAATAAGATATACCATTGCAACATCAGAGTGATTTAACATAACAATAGTGCATCACCGCACTTCTGAATCCACTTCAGGATTTCAGAATGTTAATTATAATTAGATTCACAATATCGGTTTTAGCACGTCAGATATACGTCTGTTTTTGACGTCAAACAAACTTTCAAAATCAACCTAACCCCAACGTCATTATGACGTCACATTTGAGACATCAAACCAACGTTGTTTATCTGACGTCAGAATGACGTCTGTTTTTGACGTCAGAATGACGTCTGTTTTTGACGTCAGAATGACGTCTGTTTTTGACGTCAAACAAACTTTCAAAATCAACCTAAATCCAACGTCATTATGACGTCGGAGTCTGACGTCTATCTGACGTCCAACCGACGTCAAATGTCTGCTGGGTTGCCGTTTAGACCTAGAGAGCCAGATAGCTCAGTTATGCCACAATGTTTCTATATGTCATGCATTTTCGTCATGGGTAGTAATGACAAAATACTGTTATCACACTGGTCTGTCTTTACATACTGGCAATGGTTTTTTGTGAGCTTGTTTACTGTACGGAAAATTTGTCGCCTGTAAATCCGAAATTTTAAGCTTCTAGCCTTCTTCTCTGACTGCACAGGCTGTTTTGTGTGAGACCTGGTCTGAAACCCCTAAGACCGTTTTTCTCATGTTGTGGCTCATTTGTCATTGTATGTTCAGCAACTTACAGTGCAAGAACCTTCAAAACCAAACACAACTGCTGTTTATTACAGTAAGATCAGGAAGTTTCCATTTTATTGTGCATTTCAATTGTTTTCTTAAGGTTTTTAAAAGGGCAATATTTTGGGTTGGAATTTATTGTTTAATGCTAATTGTGCCAAAGTACATATTTTCTTTCATTTGATATTGATATTTTGTCTGTATAATGTTTGCAAAGCATGTCAATACCCAGTAGATCTTTTCTGGAGTACCTACTTAAGAAATATTGAATCATGAAGTTATAACATTACCGAACGGTCAAATCTCTTTCTTATAATAGCGTCTTTGATTTTTTTTTTTTTTTTTTTATTTTTTTTTTTTTTTTCAGTTCACCTGAGCTGTTAACAGGTGAGCTTGTAGTATACCCATGCTCCGTCGTCGTTGTAGGCGTTGTCCACAATGTTCAAACGTCTTCTCCTCTGAAACCGCTGGGCCAATCAAAGCCAAACTTCATGTGGAACATCCTTAGAAAGGGGGAATTAAAGTTTGTATAAATGGTCAAGGTCACATGACCAAGATGGCAGCCATGGCTATAACCGTTAAAAATCTCTTTTCCAGAACCTGAAGGCCTATGATTTTGAAACTTGGCATGAAGCATCAGGCAATGGAGCTCTACAAAGTTTATATAAATCATGACCCTGGGATGACCTTGACCTATTTTACGGCAAGTGTCAACTTAGGTCGCTAATGCATTTGAATGGGGAAAATTAGTAAAATGTAAATAAATGGGGGGAAACTTGCTGGGAGTATGCAAATGGAAGGAAGATTTATGTTTATGAAAATAATTTTGACCCCAGGGCATTGTCTGCCCCTGCCCCGGGGCTATATACACCTCTTTATAACACAGTTCGTTACAGCACGGTTTTGGATATAACACAGACCATTCATGAACCTTAAATGCTCATTATACCCCCGGCATTTATGCCGACGGGTATATAGCTTTCGCTTTTCCGTTCGTCCGTTCGTATGTTAGTTAGTTAGTTAGTTAGTTCGTTTCTTCGTTCGTAATTCCGGAACGTTCGTGGAATTTACGTCAAAGTTTTGGTTAAAGTTTCTCTAGAGGTGTATATCGCATGAACCAATGGTCAGAAACCATTCATATTTGGACCATAGGTACCCTATAGGGTTTGCTTTGTTTCCATGAGTTCGGACCCCAGGGCC